>JBBEEQ010000032.1:16321067-16801067 GCA_037950945.1 Hypolimnas misippus
ATTTCAAATGAACAACATTATTTAAATGCATTTAAAAGTATATATTACTTATATTAAAAAATCAATTTAAAAAATTTTTGTCTGTCTATCTCATGTCCGTTTATTTGTTACGGCTAAACTTTGAAATGACTGGACCGATTTTGACAAAACTTTCACTTGCAGAGAGCTATTATTTTTAGGAGTAACTTAAAGTACTTTCATTTTATACATTTCATTTATTTTAAATATTTTAAGTATAAAAATAGTTAGAAAATTGATAAAGAAAATAAGTACATTTCAGCGCAAACGAAGTCGCGGGCACCGGCTGGTCTATAATAATAAAGCTAGAGTTTGTTAGAACTTAACTGTGAATATAACCCTTAATTATAACTGAACTATAAGTTACAATTAAGAGGTCGCTGAGTTATAACCGATGAATCAAACAAAACGGAATATTTAATTTATTGCTATCATTTTTAACTAGCTTGATAATACGGTTTCGGTCGGGTCGTCCCAGTTCTAGCTAATAAATCATGATTATTTGGAGCATTTCTACGGATTAGCATATTTAAGCAATTTTTCAAGAATGGACCAAATTAAAGTAGATTTAATTAATTTACGTTTATGTATATTTAATTAGTAATATAATGTTAGTATATAATGATAGTTTAAATGTCGTTATTTCGAGATATTGTAGATTAAGTCGTTTTAGTATCGTGAAACTATATAATTAGTATTTTAATATAATAAAATCAAATATTATTTAACAATAAAACACGGTAAATTAATATCGTTACCGGTGAAAATACGATTTTAAAATTATTGTCTGTTTTGATTGGCTGTCTCGCTCGGGATGTAATGAGCCCACTAAAATCCAACAGTGCTCTCATCGCCTTAGTTGGACGTCACGGGAATGCGTAAGCGATCTGCTTAGGCAGAGCAACTTAGCAGGCCTTCTTCGCCTAAGGAGTGCTTTCAGGCACCGAAAGGACTCTCTCGCCCCGGTGGTGTCTGAGAAAAGGGATGTAATATAGTCACATCAACCTCAATAAACGGGTTATCCAATGAAGGAACAATTTTTAAAATTGGATCAGTAGTTTCAGAGATCTCCAGAGACTATACAGACTTACAAACAAATGTTACTTTTTTCTTATAATAATATGGATTTTCATGAAATTTTGCATGGAGTTAGTTTATATGCTGAGTAAAAATATTTACAGGTATATCTTTGTACTATAAGAACATTGTCGAAATTAGTTTAAAAATAGACAGTAACAAAACTTCGTCTCATAATTATAATATCTAAATGAAATTGCGAACACTATATTTCGTTAAAAATATCTATTCAACCAATTTGTAATAGAAGCAGTCACAAAATAACCGTTACATGACGCGCGAACTATTGCACAACACATCGTAACGCGGAGAAAAACTTTTTGCCAATCACTTTTGTAAACATTAGAATAATATCAGTACAATAATGTAATAGCTTTTATATCCCACAATTGAGGACGTTCTCCGAGCCAAATGTTATAAATTTTGACAGTTAATTCGTTTCATTTTAGTATAATTAGAAATCAACTGTCAAAATCACCGTAATTTGCCCGCTGGTCTTTTTTTTTTTTTTTTTTTTTTTTTTTTTTTTGTTTACGCAGGGTAAATCTTCATAGATACCCGACTCCTGGGGGGGAGACCGGGTTATGTGAGATTGTACTCACTAAAACCCCCTGCGATGGCCGCCACAGCACGGAAAACGGAGAGGCTACGGGATCGCTTTCGCAGGCACGTCCGCGGCCTCTCCCGTGCGTTGCTCCACTCGTGGCTTGCGGAGCCCTTCTCAGGAGGGCGAAGATGGTCTCGCCCTCCCCGCACCCCTCGCTGGTGCGTACACCGGCAGTCCAGGGCCATACCGGACTGCGGTCCTCCTCTCGGCCGTATGAAAACGGATGCGTGAAACCCCCATCTCACGCACCCACGGCCGGAGGGAGTGCCCTACTTATTCCGCCCCGGGCACTGGGGCTTGGAGGCCGTGAAGGCGACCCGCAGGTCGCCTCCGCCGGGTGGGATCGGCCCTCTCCCGAGCCCGCCCCGCAGTCTCCTTCTGGACCATGACGGTCTCACAGAAGTTGACTACGGCCTCCCACGCCGATTCCCTGCGTAGCATCGCCGACACGACTGCTCGCAGGGAGAGATTTCGCCCAATTTGCTGGACCAAGACTTGCCTTTCCGTGGTCCACGCGGGACACGCCTCCAGCGTGTGTTGGGCATCGTCTTGGTCCGCCCCGCAGTGGTGGCAAACCGCCGTCGCCTCGCGTCCGATCCTACACAGGTACTCTCCAAAGCAACCGTGACCGGTCAGTACCTGTGTAAGTCGGAAGGTGACTCGTCGCTTCCGCCGCATCCAGGCCTCGAAGGCTGGCAGGATCGCACTCACGACGCGTTTGTGCGCGTATCGGTCTCCGCGGAGACGGGCGCACCACGTCGTGTGTGCCCTTCTCTGCTCCTGCCGCCTGAGCGCTTCGAGGACGCTGGCAGGGTAGGACGCACTTCCGCCGCTTTGACGGAGGGCGCGAGTCTGGTCGTAGACCCTCGCGTCCCTCTCCGCCAGGATGTCCAACGGCGGAAAGCACGCCAGAAGGGTCGCCGCCTCAAAGGATATCGTGCGATATCCCCGCACCATGCGGATGGCCACTCTCCGCTGCAGACTCAGGATCTTAGTCTTGCAGCGGCGGGTGCCCGTCAGTCGGTGTGACCAAACGGGTGCCCCATAGAGGGCCATCGATCGCACGACACCAGCATAGAGGCGGCGAACCTCCTCCCTCGGTCCCCCGAGATTAGGCAGCAGTCTGTGCAACGCACCCACTGCCTTCTCGATCCGGGGGACCAGGAGCTTGAAGTGCTCTTCAAAGCTCCAGCGACCGTCCAGGACAAGGCCCAGGTATTTCATGTACCTGGACACCTGGACGTTTGAGTCACCTACGCGAATGATCTGCGAACGGGGTGGTTCCCGGCCCACCGGCCACTTGTGGAACCATAGCGCCTCCGTCTTATGCGGCGCTATCCGAAGACCCAGTTCGCAGATTTTCGCGACGACGAGTTCGACTCCGAGCTCGGCTCGCCGTCTGGTCATCTCGAAGCTCAACCCGCATGCCAGCACCAGCGTGTCATCTGCGTAGCAGATCACGCTGACGCCTGCGGGGAGCTCGACACGCAGAACCGCGTCGTACGCGAGATTCCACAGGAGTGGTCCTAGGACCGATCCCTGTGGAACCCCGCAGTACACTTCCCTCCGGGTCCTCGTACCATCCTGGCCCACGTACACAATGTACCTGTCGCGCAAGTAGCTCCCGACAATTGCCTGCAGGTAGAGAGGCACACGGTGGTACACCAGGGCCTCCCTGATGGCAACCCAGGGTAAAGCGTTAAAGGCGTTGACGATATCCAGGCTTATCGCCAACGCCACGCCCCCCTGAGCCACCGCCTGCTCCGTCAGGGACCGGACGCGCATGATCGCGTCAACGGTCGAACGACCCTGACGGAAGCCGAACTGGCTGTCGGCCAGGTCGGGACCGACGCACGACAGATGCCCGCTGAGACGAGAAGCGACAATCCGCTCGAAGAGCTTGCCAGCCTCGTCCAGCAGGCATATGGGACGATACGCAGAGGGAGAGTCCGCGTCTCTGCCGTCTTTCCTCAAGAGGACCAGACTTGCCTCCTTCCAGGCCTTGGGGAACGGAAATACATGAACAATAAGATCATGATGTTTTCTTTTGCCTTGTTCAGGGGGCGGAGAAGAGGCAATTTTGTGGGACTTAGGGTATGTAATATTTCAGAAAAATAATAAAAAAAAACAATATATGTCAGGGGGAGAGAGTAGTAGATATTACGTCGAGTCATTGGAGAAAAATAAGATGTATACTTTTTAAATAACTCGTTTTAAAAGTGAAATAATTGTGTTCAATAGATAATGGTGGTCAAAAAATGCTTTGTTTATGAGCTATAGGGGGAGAATTACCCTCTTTTGCACCCCCGACCCCTCTGCACTTGCACAGATTATACTTTATACTAAATCCTCTTCATTAAAAATAATTAATAAACGTTTATTTCCGTTTATTATTCTCCTTCTTAGAGTTCCGTATTCCAAGGATGTCAACAGGACATCATCAGCGGGGAATATCTCATAAAACGTAGTAGGTAAATAAAATTTTCACAGGTTATATATTTCCCTAACAACAAATAATAAAAAATAGTCAAATGCGAATTCGACTTTACAAATTGTTATTAGCTCCTCTCTGGTTCATTTTACAAAAATATTTATTTCTGTTTCTATTTGATCAATTTTAAAAGTTCGAAGAAAAATCTGTAGCCATCTCTCTATCTACAAGACTATTAATCACAAGCACAACTAGTTTTGTTAATTCTGTTTTATTTTGATAATTAAAATTTTACAACATTTCGAAAGATGATTCTCTGATTAATATCTTAGTTTAGTGACATTTATCAACGACAGACTGAACTATACTTTCACCTATATATTGACTACTTAATTTCAGAACTTAGTAAGAGACTAAATTTAAAGATTTTATTAAGACTTCCTTATTTTTTGCCATGGAGATTTTTTAAACCAAATTTATAAAAGTAATACTTTTTCCAATTTTTTCTCATATGTCTTATGCGTATTTATGCTATCAACAAGGAACTGATAAATCAGGACCATAAAACGTACTGTTATACGAGGACACAAAGACGAGGTTCTGTACATAATCTTTTAATTTATTGCACGGCTCATAACGCGTAGTATTTGTGGTAGGACTCTATTCATGCAAAAGGCAATCCATTTTCTGAAGTCAAATCATATGTATATTGCACTTTTAATATAACAAGAAATACGAGCTTATTAAGAAACTAAACTATTAAGACATTTCATATTTTCAGAAGACATATTTTAATGATAATGTAACAAATTTATTTTAAAAATTAAAACTTGAGAATTGGCGGTTACCAGGTTGTGCTAGTGGAGTATGTTAAGAAATGTTTCACATTATGAATCTGCTATGCAAATAAATACTGGTATTTATAAATAGATTTATTAATAAAACAAAATAAAACGTGTCTCGATATCTAAAACGGCAATTTATATAAAGCTTACAAATAGATATACTATTTAGGAGAAAGATAAACACAAACCAAGAAACATTTTATTCAAGCAGTTTCACAAGTATTTTTTAACTAGCTTCCCCTCGCGGATCCACTTGTGTTTAAGGTTACTGCTTTTCTCTTATAGTGTGATGTAATATAGCCTATAGCCTTTCTCAAGAAATCAACTATGTAAAACAAAAAGAACTTTTCAATTCGAGCCAGTAGTTTCTGAGATTAGCACGTTCAAACAAACTCTTCTGCTTTATAATATTAATATAGATTGTCACTTTAAGTAGCAGATACATACACATTTTTAACTGAAGTTCAAAATGTATTTTATCGACAGAAGTTATGAAATAACAAACAAAAAAAAAAATAACACGAACTGAGAACCTCCTCCTTTTTTGAAATCAGTTGACAAAAAAATTATTGGATGTTAACGTTAATCTTAGTAATGACCCCTTTGGTGTAGTGGTATTAATTGTATCTCTAAACCGACGGTTGCGGATTCAATTCCCTCGTGGCAGATATTTGTATTTGTATATATATTTATTCCTAGGTTTGGGTGTTTGTCCTTGTGAGTCTCCCCACCGAGTGTACTTAAAGCTGTCGGTCTCGGTTGTTACCACAATCACCTGATAATTATCGTTACTCTTAGTAGGAAGATTATTCTAGTCCAAATGGTTACTGGATTGCTTCAGGTTTCGGAGGTCAAATAGCAGTCACTGTGTAAAAATCAGTAACATGCCAATAAATGGACTAGAGTAACAAACAAACCCTGTTAAACACAGGAGAATAGTTGCTAGTTGATGGGTGTTAACGGTATTAAAATTATTTACGCAAGTAAACTTTAGCCCCAGTTATTAATTTGCCACAATCAGAAGTTGAACCGAGTATACGTCAAATGACAACCACGGCGCTAGTCGCCTCACGCCCCTCTCTGCTCAGTAACGGTGTGTCGCCGCTGGTTTTTGCCTGCGCTTGCGCCGAAATGCTCAAGAATGTAGCTCACAATAAAATTACTATAAATAAAACAGTATCGAGGTCAATGTGTCAAGTTATGTGTAATTTTTTTTTGTTTTTAGATATAGTCTATTTTTTATTTTGTCACATTTTTTAGTGTTATTTCTTTTTATGAATTTCGTAGCAATGTATTCCAGCAGATTTTCTTACTTAAGATTAATCTAAGATAGCTAAGATTAACTATATTAATATTAAAATGTAGAGGAGTTTGTCTGTTTATTTGAACGCGCTAATCTCAGGAACTTCTGTTTCAAATTGAAAAATTGTTTTTGTGTTAAATAGTTTATTTAATCGAGTTTACATCACGCTGCGACTCATAGGAGCGAAGCAGTAACAATAAATGCGAATGAAACTTCAAGGGTCAAATAGTGTTAAAATAAGTTGACATGTCGATGTTCTTTCTTAAAATTTAAGATACAACACCTTTTAATGGAATTTCATATTATTTTCTATCATCAAGCATTTCAAAATGTGATATATCCGTACTGATAAAACATTAAGTACGTATTACAGTATAAATTGGTAAATGATAGAAAATAGTATGAAATGCCATTAAAAATGTTAGATCTTAAATTTTATGATAGGATGTACATTTTGCCGGTACTTATTTTATATCAACATTAGATTGAGCTCTTTATGTTGCTCTATGATGACAATAGAAACTGTGGTCTTCCTTCTATCTTGTGGCATTACACTGCTGTGTAAACGGCACTTTTTTTTTACCCAACTACGTGACACAAGGGAGGGTAATGTGTGAATCAGTCTATATGTATGTATGTGGGTTTGTACTTTTGTGGCACTGTTTAGAGCAAACGCGTGAGCCGATGTTGGTAAATAACACGGTGTTTGACAGTCACAACGGAGCGAATGTCATAGAAAGCATAGATATTTGTAAAAAATCAAAATGGACGCTATAATGTAAAAAAATAATAAATGAAAATCGACGAACTATGTCATTTGGGGTATCGTTGAATAGGTATTTAAAAACGTTTATAGGTTTCTTATATCGCTTTTTGATCAGAATTACCGTTTAGTTAGAACGATTCGTAAACGTTCGTAACTATTCTCACTGTAGATGGTGTTGTAACGCAGTCGGGTTTTTGCCTTTTTTAATTAAATACTTGTTTATTATTTTTTATTTCATTAAACAAAAAGTATTGCTATAATTTTGTTTTTAATAACTTTTTTTTGAAGAAGCGTTTTCTGCAAAATATTTTGTTTTATTATGCAAAAGGAGGGTAAAAGAGAAACAGTACCATCTGATGTTAAGTGTCTACTATCGCACGGACATCTGCAACACCAGGGGCGTCGCCGGCCTTTGACAAAAAGGTGTCTACATGTACACTCGACGCTTGAAAACCTCCTAATTTAGATTTTGCTGTCTTTCAAGGTAAATAAATATGATATATTAAATGTATGAGTCTATAATTGTTTATGTTATTATAAATAAAATATTTATTTGTCTTGAGTAAATTTTGGTATAATAATAATTCCTCTACAAACCACAAGCGCTACGTCGTAGCACGCGCAATGATTTAAACACAGGATCCTTGCTGGACCGTTGTCATTTCTTAAGATATCTATACTAATAAATATCCATACTATGTATAGTACACAAACTAATAAATGATATGGACGCTGATAAGCAATAATGTGTCAACCCACACGGACTTCATTTTGAGAAAATGGCGTCTAAAGATGTCGAACCTATTCTTACTTAATTTGTTTAAAGAAGTTTATATCCATCTTTGCCTTTAGTATAATGAATTAAAATTTGATTGATATATTTAATATATTATCTAATAAAAAGTTTTTCAAATATTTCAGATTATTCTATAAATTGCAAAATATGGAACGCACTTGAAATACGAAACAATTATTAAGACTCTTTTTTACGTACTTATTTAGTTTATATTACTTGATTTTTTTCTGAATAATAGTTGATGCAGTATCAAAATACATCAATATTTCTGAATTTGACTTTTTGTGGGTTGACACATTATTGCTTATCAGCATCCAAATAAAAGTGTCTGTTTGTAATTTTACATAATCAGCTTTTCATTAAATGCATTTGAATGTATATACGATACTTACTGCAAAAAATTGTTTTTGAATTTTTTGCATATCTGTCCGTCGGTTTGTCTAATCTTTGTAACTGTATTTTCATTAATAAAAACTTATTAATAAATAAAAGCAGTGTTACACGAAAACGAAATTGACACCAATGAACTAGTGAGCAATACCGATTCAAGTAGGGAAGGAAAACATTATAGGTATAAATATAATTTTTCTTCAAATAATGCAAATTCAGAGTAACCAACTGGTTAAAAAATGCTTCATACGATGAGACGGAAAACAATGAAAATATTGAAATAACAAATCTCTGTCATACTAAAACACACACACACACACACACACACACACACACACACACACACACACATCCTATGTAGCATAACACACAATATTATAATAACAAATAACAAATATCTATATATAAAATATATATATATATATATATATATATATATATATATATATATATATATATATATATATATATATATATATATATATATATATATATATATATATATATATAAAGAATTAGTAATTAGATTAGATTAAAATTAAAAACTTGTAAAATAGTCATAGTTCTGGGAATAGTGTATCCTAATTTATAACGCGGAGGGCGTTTTTACTGCGACACAGTTATTACTAATGCAGTTACAACGTTTCTTATAAAAATATAATTGTACAAACTGTTATTGTTCCAAAAAAATTTCATTTCATTTCGTTTCGTTTCGTTTCGTTTCGTTGCGGGTGAAACCGCAGGGCATATGAAAGCTAATATGAAATAATATAAAAAAATAGTAGTTGGAAAGTATAGCTGAGTTACATCCTGAATCCTCCTTTTTAAATGCACTAATTAAAATATAAAATGCCTACACATTATTAGGTTCAACAATAAAACGTAGATACTATATTATCTTCTGTATAATTTTAGAGATATTGTAATACCAAATTTATAAAGCCGAGTATTTTATTCGTAATTACTTATTTATGTAAATTTTTTGTCAATATCAATAAAATACGGTTTTTATTTTATTTATTGAAAACATTAATGCGAATGTAAAGCATATCTGATGCATTTTAATATTCTAACGCATTATTCATGCCTTTCTTTTATTAATAAAATAAAAATTAAAACTTGCATTAATAGAAGAAAACTAAATTATCTTAATTGCTTTTAAAATCTACTTTTCGTCAAAAGAAATATTTAAATATTTCATTAATTCCTATTTTTTTTTAATGTTAAAATCGAGTTAAATGTTACGGTAGAAATGTCTTCAAAACATTATCTTTTATACTTTGGAGGTATATATGACGGTTTCTTTCATAAAATCTTTATTGGTTACAAAATCATTCGAAAGCGGTTACATTTACGAGACGCATTATCAGAAAACATCGTTGTCTCCGAATTTGAATGTTTGTGGGTCGACACATTATTGCTTATCAGCGTTCTTTTTTGGCTATTAATACCAATCTATCTTCTTTTATGAGGACCTTATGTATATAGTATTAAAGTTGTAAAACGCTTGTTTAAATTTTATTATAATTTTGTAAACGGTGCTATTTACACTGGAAGTCAATTGAGCATTCGTCATGGCCCTAAATTGCAGGTGCTATAAAATATTAGTATAAGAGCTATCGACGTTGGAATAATGTCTTTTTAGTAATGCTTTGTTTTTTAGGATTACGGCTCCGTGTTATTATGCCCGTTAAAATTGCGCTACCCATGTGATATTTAAATTTTAAAGTCTAAACATTGTATTTAGTTTATTGAATTTAAAATTAATTTTCTTTTACATAGAATATGTTTTATTTATTATTATATTTAGCTATAAATAAATTGAAGTGTCTGTTTGAAATTTCAAATTAACAGTTTTTAATTAAATGCATATTGAAATATAATGAAAGTATATGCATTTTATATTATATTTCACTCACAGGTTATGTTATCAGAAGGAAACTAGGATACTTTAATTTTTATAATTTTTATTAATAAATAATAAGAAGGATTCAAGTCGGGAAGTAAGCTTTATAATATCATTTTTCCTCATATTAACGCGATTGAAACCGTGAGGCTTAGCAAGTAGCTTCAATAAAACTTAAACTCAACTACGTCAAAAAATTATACTTACAAAATTAACATTTTAAGAATGTTATTTATCTTAGACTATATTGTACACAAACAGTACCCTTTGTCGTGCATTAGTTATTGTTTTATTGCGTTTTATTAGTGCTGTATCTGGTTTCTAAACAAAACCTTTGTACTCAAAGGGTACGTATTGTATTCGTAACTTGTTTGAAGTATCGTCACGGCGGTTCTTGTCTTTATTATTTAGAAAAAGTCACGAAATTGTCATAGTGTTGAATGTTTTTATACTATTATGTTATATATATAATCTTTTTTCTTTACTTGTCTTTATTTGGTAGCAATATCCCTAATCAAAATCATGAATTTCCGAATATTTTTTTTCTATACTAATATTATAAAGAGGAAAGATTTGTTTGTTTGTAATGAATAGGCTCCGAAACTATTGGACCGATTTCAAAAATTCTTTCACCTTTGGAAAGCTACATTATGCCTGAGTAACATAGGCTATATTATATTTAAAAAAAAATAGGGATCCTTACTAAAACTCTAATAATGTAAAAGGTGTAAAAAAATGACCTGAAAAATTCCTTCCGTCGCGTGCGCTGCGAAAACTATTGATGATAGAACAAAATCATTTACTACGACTTTGCAGAACTCATCATTATCTATAAAAAGTGTCGCGACAGCATATGTCTAAATATTATAGTTATGTCACAGTAAGCAGTTTTTTGTTCTAAAAATTTAATTCATATGCCGCCGCTTGAAAAGACTCTTTATTTGTATCTTGGTATCCTTATCGAAATAAATAAATTACTTTATATTCAGGACGGGTTCAGTACCATTTTATAACTTTTTGAATTATTCAATTCGGACATTTCATTCGGAAGATATCACGAGTTTAAAAATGCAAGTATTAGAAAAAAGTCGCGTGGTTGCCGCTTACCGGCTCAGCTAGCCAGCAAGCGATGTAGGCTCCATGTAAGCGTCACTGGGGTACGGGAGAGAGTCAATGTAATAAAATAAAGTGCATTAATAAAAACTATGAATAAAAAAAATTGTGTGTGTGTGTGTGTGTGTGTGTGTGTGTATGTACCCGTGCGAAGCCGGGGCGGGCCGCTAGTTTATAATAAAAAACGATTCAGTTTAATCATTTAATTGATAATTTCTTATCTAACTTTAATGTGTGGTTAAAACACGCCATATTTGTATGCAAAAGTATATATATTTTGAATTCGAATGTTAATGCGTTTTACTAATATATTTGTTAATTTCTTGGTATTAAAGATTCAAAAGATTGTCTTTTCGTTAAAAGCGTGAATAAAATTAGTTTGTTTATATATTCGACTTTCATTATCGTATATAGATAAATAACCGGTCAAGTGCGAAACGGCTTATACATATGTACAGAATAAATAATTAATTTGTAATCATAAACTGTTTTGTATTTACAATATTTTAAAAGAGTAACTATCGAGTTTCTTGCCGGATCTTCTCGGTAGAATCTGCGTTCCGAACCGGTGGTAGCTTCATTATTTATGTATTTTTTTTTTGTTATTTTCATGTATGACGATTTAAAAGTGCTCGTAAGAGCCTACTTGAATAAAGTATTTTTTGATTTTGATTTTTTAATCACCAAATACCTGGATGATCGAGCTTTCCTCGATTTTTTGGTAAATCTTGGTTTTTGGAAATTATATTTAGATTTAGTTGTAAATAAAAAAATATTAGCAGCTTTTATTGCCTGAAAACATGGATAAAAACGACATTTTCTAATAACCTCGGTCTTATTATTTATTATTATACCGGCATTAAATATACACACTTCGTGTATAAATTAGCTACCCATTTCAGTTAATAAGAGAACTCGCTTAAAGACAGACGGACAGAAAGTGGAAGTTCACTAATGAGATCCCGTTGACAATACCGAATCAAATCAAAGCATACTTTATTCAAGTAGACTTTTACAAGCACTTTTGAATTGTTAATACAGAAACAAAAAAAAATATAGTAAATATGGACGCTGATAAGCAATACTGTGACAAGCCACACGGACTTCATTTTGAGAAAATAGCGTCTAAGGATGTAAAACCCATTTTTAACAAATTTGTTTGAAGACGTATATATCCATATTTTCTTTTATTTTTTGATAAAAGGTATAATGAATTGAATTCAGACTAATATATTTAATATATTAACTAATAAAAAGTTTTTCAAATATTTGAGGTTATTGTATAAATTGCAAAATATGGAACGCACTTGAAATTCTAACCAATTAATTAAGAAACTTTTTTCCGTACTTATTTAGTTTAAACGACTGCAATTTTTTTTTAAATAATGTTAAATAGGTGATGCAGTATCAAAATACATCAATATCTCCGAATTTGACTTTTTGTGGGTTGACACATTATTGCTTATCAGCATCCATATATGAATTTACCACCGAGACGGAATGTTGATTCTACCGAGAAGAACCGGCAAGAATTTGATAGTTACTTTTTTACCACACTAGTTTACAAAACTAATTTTATAATTTTGGTCATTATCAGATATTAAAGCTTATGCTTATAAAATTAGTTTAATCCTTATAGTAGTCAAAACAAATGATTGTAGTTTTACAATCATGTTAATTAAAAGATAGATGATATTTAACGCTAGTTAGAAATAACACTTCTTCAAGTATGCCAATACGCATATAGGTCTGCAGCAGCTTCATCGCTTTAAATTATTCTACGTCCAATCCTTATATTTTCTAAAGTGGTCTGCATCGCTTTATTGGTTGAACGCATTCCATACCGCGCAGTCTACGAAGCGAAACATAGTATGCGCGTTATATGCAAAACTGGGTTTTGATTTGAGATGTAAGGAAAATTAATTATGTGGAACATACCACGTGTCTTCTTTGTTCGTTTATTTAACATGCTTAAAAAAATTACAAGCTTTGACTTAATTGAAATATTTTTTAAAAATCCATACATTACTTAACAAATATTTTGAAGAAACCTTTTCCCGGTAATTATACATACAACAAAATAAGAATGAGGCAAGTGCAGTGGTTTGAAGGCTCGAATTACAATTGGACGCTGATAAGCAGTACTATGTCATGTCACACTTTTTTAGAAATTTGGATTTCCTTTTTAGAAAACGGCGTTTAAGGTATCAAATCTATTCTAAATAAATTTCTTTGCAGAAGTATATATCCATCTTTTCTTTCTATTTTAATAAAAGATATAATTAATTAGGTGAAAAAAGTTTTAAATAAAAAGTTTTACCTATAAGTTTTTCAAATATGAGATTATTAGATATTTGAAAATATGGAAAACACTTCAATTCACTTCTATCACTTCATTCGAAACATTAAATTAAGAAACTTTTTCCGTTTTTGTATAGTTTAGATGACTTCAACTTTTTTAATAATGTTAAATACGTGACGAATTATCAGAATACATCAATATCAACGAATTTGACTTGTTGTGAATTGACCCATTATTGCTTATAAGCGTCCAATTATAAATTTTGATCATTAACCAAATAATTGAATTGAATTGAATAAATTTTGATCCTAGACTATCATAAAGATTAACAAAAGTGTTTGTTATTCGTTTTCATTTACTGTCATTGCCTTGGTTTTGACAATTTGACCCCACCGATCAATCTCCAACATGTCTTCTCCATCCCACGTGACATTGGCGAAATAATATGTGTCTAATTGGCACAACTAAAATCCATTAACCAAAGAATTAATTGAATTAGTTTTGACAATCGACTCAAGATTACTTCGACAACTGTTACTACAGTCAAATTTTTTTTTAACTTGTCCTATTTGGTAGCAATACTTGTAACGAAAGTCACGAATTATGGAACATTAATTTTCATTATAATCTTTCATTATGAAAAATGATTCAGTTCAATCATTGCATTAATTATTTCTCGTCTCTAGCTCTTATGCGTGGTTAGAAGTACGCCATATCAGTTACGTGTGTAAAATTTACAAATGTATTTCTGATTTAATAAAGAATAATATAATAAAAAATATAACTAACACAACATTTTTGTTTTAAGTATCTACTACTTACATTCAAACAAATGATGAATGAATAAAATTGATTTTGTGTTTATAATTTATACACCTTTAACCTCAAACACGAAAGTCGAAAAAATCAAAATCTAGATTAAACTTTCAAATTCTTTAAAGTAATTCAGCAACCGTTTAAACTTTAAAGTAAACCGCAACATTCTACACACTTGTGCGGCCCGTGCCTAATAATTAACTTCCGGTACAAGTGCGCTCCGTATCTAACTATCTACAATTATTAACATCTTAATGAGGCAGATAGGCTGAATGGTGTCACAAAGTTTTTTTTTTTTTTTTATAAAGAGCAGAAGATCTAATTTACTCAGCTTAAATTAGGGTTATGTCCGATGTATTTTGTAAATGTAGGTAAAATATTTTTATATAATTAATGTTACGCTAAGCGATCTTTTCGCATTTTTACCCATCTGTACTGAGCTGTTGTTGAGCTGAGTGTTTCAATGGCTAGAACATTTAAAAGATTAAATATTCTATACCTGGAACTACTGCTCCAAATAACTTAGTTTTGATAGCAATATAATTATTTATTTCTTTTTTAATAATGATGTCAAGAAATAACAAAACTTCCTCGTGTTTAATTCAATTCAAGTGGGGTAGAGAATCTAACCTTAACTACATTTTGAAAACGCCCTAAAATAGTGTCTCGTTGAATCTTTAATTTGTACAATACCACTGGTCATGGCTGTGATATCTTTGACAAAATGAAAAACAATCTCAACCATGGCCAAAATTCGTTTCTATGTAAAATAAAAGAACTAAAACAGTCTTGTAATTAGTAAAACACAAAACTGTATGAAAGCATTTGGTTTAAAACAACAATCATCTCAAAAAAATCTATTCAAATCGAACATATGTTTATCATTGAACGTTTGCGTGAAAACATTTGGTAAAAGCATTGTCTAAGTAATAATTAAACTGTCTTTGTATAAAAGACAGCTCGATTATGATGTTATTTTGTTTAAAAAACAAACTATATTGTTGTCTTTTAAAACAATTGGTGACAATACACTAAAATTACTTTAAGTTAACGCTGAAACGATAATTGGAAATAAAACATGTGTTTTAATAAAGAACACTTAAACATTTAAATGGCGGTTAAAAGCAAACAAAACGTTAAATAACGAGCACCAACACGATACCTCTACTGTAAGTTAGTGAGGAGTTGTGTATCCTTCTGATCCTGGCTGCAGCATCAAACTAAGAATTCCATAACTTTGCATATTTATGTTGCATGCTTGTGTGAAAGTAAATCAAATACTTATTTTGCATCTAAGATTCTTACCGCAGCTAAGAAGGAAGGAGCTCACTATCTTGAAATGGCTTGACCGATTTTGATCGAATATGTTTAAGAACCATTGCTAGAAGACCCTCTTTCAAGTTGTTTAATATAAATTTCGAGACACAAAAACTACAACTATCAAACTTACAAATGTAATTCTCGTCTATTTGTTTAAAGGTCTTAAGTGGAGCATCCTTACCCTACAATAGTCAAGTTACGAGTCAATAAGATCGCAGAACTAACCTAAAATGCAAGTGGAGCGAGCGGCCCCGTTCCGACAATTCGGATTCAACAACGTAAACAACAATGCAGTCGGGCTTTTTGGACCGCTCACGGCCTTAGAATAAATTGTTGTTCTTCGACTTATTATAGAGTAATTCCTTAATTTTTTACTTGAATTTAATATACACTTTAAACACAATGTTCTCATTATAGAACGCGGTAAATGGCATGAAATAATTTTTGATCAATTTGCTGCTTGGAGTGAAATGTATTAATATACTATTTAAAAAACTTAAATTTTAATTTATTTTACAGATATACAATAATAATATAATATTCAATGTTACGTCATGCGTTTGTTATACCTGATTTAAATGTAAAAAAATCGTCAAGTTCACGGTCACTATAAAATTATTTACCAGTAAATTAAAATGAAAACAACATGTAGAAATACCTAAATTTCTGGCCTGATATAACTTCTCACATGAAAACATAATTAAAAGTTTTATGAATCTAATATAAATAATTAGTAAAAAATTTTAATTTGTGTATCGTTGATAGATCTTCTCATTTTCACAGCAGCAGGAAAATGGAATTTGTCATGATAATATAGGTCATAATATGAATAAATAAATAGTCTTTTTCTATACCTACGATAAAAACAGCAGGGCGAAAAGAGTTAAAAAATAATACTAAATTGACATATTTATAAAACATACAATGAAATACGATTTAACTTCCTCGTTAAAAAAAAAATCGTCACGCAAAATATCAATATTTCTAATAGATACAGGTATTCGAAGCAATGAATACAGTGTTGGGATAGCTATTAGTCATACATTCGAAGTCTTTATAAAATCGGTAGCGAAGAAAATTGACTTGTTCGATACAAAAAAATTAAATAAAGTGTTCTTGTATTGTTTGAAGTTAAACAAAATGTACACCTTTGCACAATTGTGTAGCACAATACTGTGTGGGCGGCGAGGAGTTATACCTGAGCAATGTCGACTTTGGTGCCGGTGACTTTACGAGCAAGCTACAATATTTATTCTCATTAAAATTGTATATAGCATTATTAAGCAAACGAGATTTAAATATATATGGAATTATAACAAAAATACTCGCTTGAAAACAATTTTGATGAATTTTTAAGATTAATTTTAAATCTACTCCTACATATTGAATTAGGTACCTTGTAATCATGGAGGTACAAGGAACTTGATAACTGTGGAGTTTTTACTAAAAATTAATGTTAATATAGTAGGTATAAATATATAATAGATATAAAATATAATTTTAACTTAACGTGTTTTGACTTTTCTTTAAAATGTTTAAACAATATACTGTAACGGATCATGCTCAGTGCAGTTAAGTATAATAATAAACGAGTAGGACTCGCGCACCGAGGGTTCCGTACAAACGTATAGAAATCTCTATAAGACTAAACCACCTACGCCATTTGTGGTCTTCATCATCAGTTCCATTTCACCAAAAGTGATTTTCTGAAGGTAAATACATAAGTTACTATCAAAAATACCTAAATCGGTATAGGTGTGCCTATAATATTTGAGTCTAACCTCAACAATAATTGGATGCTGAAAAGGAATAATGTGTCAATCCACAATACCTAAGTCAAATTCGGAGATATTGATCTATTTTGATAATTATTACCTATAATTATAACCTATTAATAAATAAGTATTGTAAAATGTTAATGTCATTATAAAAATTTCTAGTGCGTTCCATATTTTGCAATTTACACAATAATTTCATATATTATACATATAAAAGTTTTTATTGTACCCATCTTTTCTTAATTCACTCTACCTTTTATCGAAATAGAATGGAAAATATGGACATATGTGTACATCTTCAAACAAATGTATTAAGAATAGGTTTGACATCTTTAGACGCCATTTTCTCAAAATGAAGTTCGCGTGGCTTGACACAGTATTGCTTATCAGCGTCCAATTGTTCCTGTTGTCGTATCGGTCATTGGCCTCTCAGAGAAGATTTTCGATCAACACCTTAAGAAACTCTCACTAAGCAGTTGGATCAAGGGTCGGATACAGAAGGCAGTGTTGCTGGAGACGACACGCATCGTGAGTTTCTCAGCCTGGAGCTCTAGCTGCTGGTGGCCTGGGACTCTGCTACCAGTGGATTACTATTTTTTATATTTTTAAATGGTTTTAAAAGGAAAAAAATAAATAATAGATAAAAAAATAACAATAAAAAACAAAGTCCCGCTGATTTTTATTCGCGATTTCTTTTCAGGTCTGAAATTTAACTTTTCCGAAACCGTGGTAGATGAATTAGCTTAATGTTTCAAAAAGAGAATGTAAATTCCTATTTTGAATAAAAATATTTTAGATTTAGATTCTGACTTGCATAATTCCTGTAATAGGAACTCTTACCTCATTCTTAAACAATATAATTTAACATCGTCCAATCCGACCCCCATGAACAATTCCTAAAAAAAAATCTTCACATACTCGTATATCACCAAGCTAGGCTTGCACAAGATATCACAAAAAAATCTTAACAAAACCACCTGCTGAGGTAATGTACCCGCACAAAGAGCGACCAAAATATTTACCTCCATAAAGCTACTGTAACTCGCTGCCTTTTGTCTCATTGTCGAACCTGTCGCCGCTGTACTTGCTTGATTTAAGATTTATTGGACACCTTTACTTTGAAACAAAACATCAAAGCCTTAATCACACAACTGTCAAACTTAAATTGACTCTTAATGTCATATAAATACGATTTACATTTCAATAACAATAACGAAATGATCAAATTATGTTCCATTTGGTAATGCGAAAGCAACTTTATTACTTCCGTTTAAAGTTGTTATTCGATAGACAATGTCTGTAAAATGTTATTTAATATAAAATAACTTTATTCACGCGATGATAGTCTATATACAATTGGTGATAAGAGCTAAAATTGGATGATTAATTATACTCGTTCGTAGTACAGTATACATACTCGTGCAATAATTTTTGGACGAGTTAGAACAATGGCAATACGGTAGCGTATTCTAGGAACGGTTGATATCGAGCGTAAAATCAAGTTTTGTTGGAGATTTTTGTTCAGGAATCCGTGTCAGGTAAACTGGGAATGTCACAGCCGGCTTTCAACGGCTTCTGATATCCGAAAATCTGACTGTTATACTTAATTCTTGAAGAATTGCTTTCTACTTGAAAAATCATTTCAAAACCAGAAAATATAATGTTGCCACTTCCGTGAGATTTGATCTGTTTTCCAAAAATATATTGTAAACAAAACTTTCAATTGTTAAAATCATCGTGAGTGTTGGAAGAAATTCCAACACATGTAAACTAACCCCAGTGGAGCAGCGTGGCGGATTAAGCTCTAAACCATTTCCTTCATGGGAGAAAAGGCATTTGCCCAGCCGTGGGATATTACAAAAATAGGTATTTCAAACTTTAATACTATTAACAATAAAAATAAATCCAAAAACTAAAATATGCAAAAATTACGAATAGTTTTAGGCTATAACGCGATTTACTAACAAATCAGCTTTTACTGTGATAGACCTTATAACTCATTGACTACAGTTCCTATACGGATTACGGGCTGGATCGACCCGATCCAGCCGATCCAGATCCAGAGTAGGTACACAAACTCAGCGTAAAGCTACAAACATAACGTAAATGAAATAGCTATGTTTCATATGGTGAATGAGCGAGTCGGTAGTATAATAATTTTTTTCATCATTACCTATTACCGAAATTTCCGAAACTAACGGATAATCCGAAATAATCCATATAATATTATTAATTCAGTTATCCGTATTTTAGTTAATTTAAATAAGACCAATAATTTTATATCCATAACATCCCTTATAAATATTAATTTAGAAATAGAACTAGCTGGTTTTAATTATCCTTTTAAAAAAATATCGTTATCTATCCAAAAAAGATCATTCGAAAGTGAAAATAAAACTATATTAATTTGTCCTTATTTAAATGCAATAACAAAGTACAGAAATCAAATGAAATATATTAAAGCATTAATAATTGTAAAAATCTTAAATTCTAGCAATAGACATTGTGGATTAAACGTACTTTGTATAGAAAAGTTTTAAATTTTAAAATGTTTTCTATTAAAAACAAACATTTTAAATACTTAATAATTAATTTATTAATGAATTATAAGTTTATGTGCAAACTTTCTTTTTAATTTGGAATTTAAGTGTTTGTACCATACCATTTATTTATATTTTTTACCATCCTCTAATAACTTTTAAAGGTAATTTTGTTTGTATGCACGCGCTAATCTCAGGAGCTATTGCCTTGTTTTGAATTTTTATAGCATCAAATATTTTGATCAAATAAATAAAATATCATTTAAGAGTTCATGCAGGTGAAATTATAATGCAAAAGTAAGTTAATATAATTTTATTTTTCTTACAAAAACATAAATATAATGTAAGTAGCGACATCTATTGATGCATTGATGTACTAGCTTTTACAACCTTGAGTCTAAGAATCTAATAGTTATAACTTCTTTTAACAGATGGCGCTGTACGCAATAAAATATTCTTACTTTAAATATCATTTTGTATTTTTTGTTGAATTGAGAAATAAATTAAACTTTTAAGAAATTCGAATTTAAATGTAAAATAATACATAAATAGAAATTAGAAGTAACGTCAAACAAATAAATGCTACTTGTTTCCAATAGATGGCGCTACAAGTGATGAAACAATATTGGCGCGAAAAATCTCAACTATCGTTAAGGAAATTGAACGACAAATTAATTTAATGTATATTAATAGTAGTTAATTAAATACGTATTATTATCTTATTGAATAATACTAGTCGCTACGTGGCGGTCACACAGTTTTACAATACCTAATTACCACCGACACTAATTTATCAAGTATTTTTGTTAAATTGGCGATTTTTAATGAGGCTTACTTTTTCATAGAGTCCTACCTGGACGTTAGAAAATCGTTGTCTTAAATTAAATGCCTTGTTGATAGTTCGTATCGCTTTAACATTTGACTAAACCTCATAAAACAGTTCCTACAATTAGCTTATAATCTAGCGTCTAATCATTAGACGTCTTTGATTGATTTGAAGAAAAAAAACCTGTTACAGAAATAAAATAACATTGATATATTTTATTCACAACTAGTTATTGCTCGCGGCTTCGCTCGTGTTATTGTGGATTTTCTTAAGTAGAAACTGTCTAAAGATATTTTACACCACGCACGCCACCTAGTGGAAGTTAATCGCACCATAAACTTCGCGCAACTGTATAAGATACGATCGATTCTTATTTTTAGTATCGTTTATTCTCGCAGATTTGTTCAAATGATTTGTTCGTTGAAATAGGTTCGATGATTTCGAAATTTGCGACGCCAGACAAAATTGGCTCTCTTATTATTATTATTAGTACCAGATATAGATTAGTGACATTATTATTTGTTATCTATAATCTTAATTATGTAGGCTGTTTTTTAAATTTAAAAATTTGATAATTTATGCTTTTTTAAAAAATAGCTCCTTGCTCGATATAATCTGCTCTAATAAAATATGTTTTTTTTTTTTTTAAATTTAAATGTGCTCCCTTACGGCGAATATTCGACACATACAATAACACTACTTCAGAGAGGGAAACGATCAAAAAGTAACGGTGTACCGTAATGGTATTGTTTGTAACACCCATGATGCCCAATATTAATATAATATTAAATTAAAAAAAAAAGTGAAACTTCTCATTAAGACCATCCAATAAGTCCCACCGCGATGGTTCTGCTATAAGTTAGTAAAGAGTTGTGTATCCTACTGATTCCAGATGCTGCAGCATCAGGTTAAGCTTATGCAACTGTGCTATTTTAATATCATTCACGGTATAACAAATTTCGAATGGATTATTCCAATAGAGTTCCCCAGATCCTTTCAACAACTAGAAAAAAGCTGATAACCTTGAAACGTCGGAACAGATCTTCATAAAGTAGAAGTAAGACCCATCTCGATTACATCAGATTTCAAACAATAAAATCACACCAAAATTGGTTCATTCGTTAGCAAGCTACGACCACAGACAAACACACAGATATATCAAACTTATTGTATCAACCCCGAGTTCTAACTTAGAATACGTTACAATGTATCGCTCATAATGAAAGCTGAAATCTTTACTAATGTTTGTCCTTTCTTAGTCACGAGAGAGCCTTAAACATAATTTTCTCAATAAATATAAAGCTTTTTTTTCGTGTTAGTTGATATTGCCTTTAATTTGAATAGTGCTGTAAATAGATATAATTATGCACAGATACAGAAACAAATATTTAAAACTGTAGACACTATTTTAAATACCTAGTTTGTTTATTTTAATATTTGTCACCTATTTTTTTGGTAATGATAAAATCTGCGTTAGTCATTTGGCATTGAGTACGTGAGCTGTTCACCCGTTATTAAATTTAAAAAAAAATGTAAAACGCGATACGAAATCGCCCACCGAGGGTTCCGTTAAACGATACCAGATTTACGCGTTTTTATTATTTACTAGTGGTCGTCCTTTGGTCGAAATTCGACCATAATTAATTAAAATTATAAGTTTGAACATTATTAAGGGTGTATTGATAATCTATTTTAAATTTCTCTACAGACTTTAACAATAAACAAAAGAGTATACATGTGTACGCGTCAATTACATGGTAGTGTTTGTAATGTTTTTTTTTGTTAATCCAATGTATTTTATATGCATAATTTTAAAAAATATTATCATTCCTCGCTTTTTCTCTATATAAACTATAAGTGTTTCAATTTCATACTCCTTTGTCGGCGTCATTTTTGTAAAAAGGAACACAAAGTTTTACGTATTAATACATAGATAACTCGTTCATCTCCTAGAATTTTTATGCATTAAAACTCTTATACCTTACGTTATGTCACATTTTATTTTGCCATACAGAAATTTACAAAAATTCGTTTACCGTAACGCTTTAACACCTAAATCCACTATTATAAAGACTTATAATCAATTACTAAAACCTAGATCCAATTACTTATAATATAACTAACATTCCGCCCGTGACTTCATACGCGGAATTCGGCTATATCGCGTTCCCGTTGACATCGCATTCCCACAGGCACTGTCCATTTTTTCGAGACTAAAAGTTGCCTGTGATCGTTCTCAGGCTTAAGACTATGTCTGTGTAAATTTTAAATAAATCGGTTCAGTATAGTAGTAGATTAGGCGTGATTGCGTGACATGCCGAGTATCACATTTAAAATATTAGTAATGATTGGTTATTTTTTCTTTCATATAATATAAGCAATCGGTTCAGGCAATTTTGTTCTACAGTTTGTATACAGGCTGGTTCGTAGCCATAGCTACTTCATGCCTCTGGTCGAGCCAGGCCGTATACGAGCTGTAGTCGGTAGACTATAGTTAGACTCTACCTCAGCAGCTAAGTTCTGTCAGTATCAATTTTCAATTACTTCGTTGACGCCATAATAATAATACCTCTGTTGGCACACTTTGAGCGCGGAACCTTAAAAACAGTTTTGTGAATATTTTAAATTATTTAAACAATAAGATCAAAAGCGGAAATCCGTTTTAGGATTTATATCTCGTTAATTCGCTTATATTATATCCGTTTATACTTTTGACGCACTGTGACAGTTATGTTGGTCATTGAAATTTTTTATCTGTGATCTTTGCAGTTCTCAAACAGTTTATACTTTTTAAAATAAAAATTGCGTGCAAACGTGCAAGCGGCTCACCTGGTCTGATCATCGCTGCCCGTGGTATTGTAGCACCAGAGCCATAAATATATTTGTATGTGAATACAAATTAGTCATAAAAAGCAGGTGTTGAAATCGTTTCGGAACCTATTTAAAAGTATACCCTTTCAAACAATATGAAAAGAATTAATCAAATCGTCGTATTCGAGTAATTGTGAACATACATAATAAAGTCCCTGTCTTCCTCATTTATTGAAAGTCGGTTAACAATAACATTGTTCGTAACATAATTTATTCTGATTCACAAATTACGAAGTAATTAAAACGGAAGCAGTATAAGCTAAAGGGGCAATGACCCCCGCTTCCTTGGCCGGGAATCGAAGCAGGTCGTCGTTATGGAAACTGCACCACAACATTAGCACATAAATCATGCAGCAAGGTGTTGAGGCAGGTTATAGATTTGGTGTTGGTTCCGTGCTATCAAAACTAATATTCTAACAGCAACGAGTGGTGATGATTTTTTTAATACAATTAGATTAAACCTTGATATGCACGTACGTTACTTTGCGTCGTGGTTATAAAACGTAAAGGGAATTTAATAGGGTGTGAAAAATTTTATTCCATTTTCTCGAAATGAAGTTCGTGTGGCTTGACACAGTATTGCTTATTAGCAACCATATATGAACGGGATATAACAATACTTTAAAAAATATATAATAATAATCACTTTAAGTTATTACGCGTATACAAAACGTCATGCCAAAATTATTCAAAATACATTTGAAGATGACGAAAATCGATTGAAGTCCAGAAACCAAATTTTGAGACACGTTCATTGAATGACATCTAAATATAACGAACAATAAGTTCACGTTGTAAAAGTATTTCAATTCGTATTTATTGAACTCGATATATTTTTGATAACTTGATAGTTCCTTAGATTTTTTGTGGAATCCATTATCTGAATTTGCATTTCTTACTTGTGATTAACTAGATGTCCATATTTAAAGCGTAATTTAAAGAGAGCTCGTCAGACCCGTTGGCCAATGGTCACTGCAACTGACTAAAGCGCTAACGGTCGCGGGTTCGATCCCCGCTCACGGCAAACGTGTGTATTGGCCATACGGATGTTTGTCGTGGTCTGGGTGTTAGTGTTGTGAGTGTTTCCGGAAACCCGACACAAGGTCATGAGATCTTAATGAGGGCCGTTGAGTGGGAAGCGTTATTTATTTATAAAGAGTTGAAAAGACGTTGTTCTAGAAGTATTCTGAATCCTTAAAAAATCTACATCTACACAAATATTATAAAGAGGTAAAATTTGTTTGTATGTTTGTACGTTGTAGAGGATCATCTCTGTAACTACTGAATCGACTTGAAAAATCTTTTCGATCGTTCCTTTTATTGTTGAAGGATATAGGGTATATAGCATACGCTACGACTCAGGAGCGAAGCAGTAACCATGAACGCGAGTAAAACCGCGAGGGGCAGCTAGTTTATTATAATTGTATACAAAGAGACTTAAACAATATTTTTCCTTGATAGATTATTTAATATTTTTTTAAATATTTCATATTTTGATTTATGCTTATTATAGGTACATAAATAATCATAATAGTAGGACAATGACGGAACCTCGCCTTTGTTTTTAAAGTTCAGGGTTTAAATACAAAGTTAGTTCGTTTATATGCTAAAAATTAAAAAATACAATTGTGTAGTTATTTTCGAAAGGTCATAAGTATTTCAGAGAAAAATTTTTCATTGAATAAAACTTGAAAATTAAAAAAAACCCCGACAAATTATTCATTGAGGTTGGACCGATTTTGTAAATGTCTAAGGACCGTCGCTAGAAAACACTCTATCAATTGAAAAAAACCGCATCCAAATCGGTTCACCCATTTAGGCACGTAGCGGTCAAACTTATAACACGAGGGGTGCTATAAGGTTGAACGTTGAATGTGTGAGTGTTTTTGCGTCGGAGGTTAAAAATTAGAGAATTTATTCCAAGTCTGACGGACTGATGAAATCTATACTAATATTATAAAGCTGAAGAGTTAGCTTGTTTGTTTGAACGCGCTAATCTCAGGAATTACTGATTCGAATTCTAATATTATTTTTGTGTTAGATAGTGTACTTATTGAGGAAGGCTATAGGCTATATTATATAACGCTACGACTCGAGACTCTAGGACCGCAGCAGTAACCATAAACACGCGTGAAACCACTATTTCATTTTAAAATGTCTTCTATATGAAGAAAATAATATTAGGCGACAATTACGCCTTTTTGCTCACAAATTTTAGTAAGATTTATATGCATTTTTATCATTGCTTTTCAATCAATTCTTTGGCCTTACTCCTGAAAGAATTTACTGTCAGTGGCATATTTTTTGATAGTCACCGTTTACGCGTGGTTACCTAGGTAGTGTTATTTCCGACTTAAAATATTAATAAGAGTTTTTTATGAAGGTTTTTTAAGAGAGCCAATATAGCCTAGTGGTTCGATCACGTCGATTCCAACCGATGATCGCGGATTCAAACTCTTGCTAGTACTGCTGACTTTTGCTGCTGTTCTGCGGTGGATTAAGCTCTAAACCTCCTTCTCAAAAGGAATGGAGGCCTTTGCTCAGCATTGGGATATTGTATATAGGCTGTTACTTTACTTTTTTTATAAAGCCAAGTTTGTTCAACACATGTAACTAAATATTTATAGTGTAGTCTTTGAGTAAAAAATCTAAAATTTTAAACATATAACATTTAAGGCGGAAAATTGGCGTACCTCATTGAATATGTATAATTGAATTTCGATTTGAAATTAGGTACAAGACGAAAGGAAAACCCAAGTTGGAAAGCCCCGTTTGTTCATTGCTCAGACAGTCTTTAAAGTGGGGCCTTGTATAGCGTTGACTATACCTATTTACAGACTTTAAGGTACAGAGTAAGATAAAGATAAATAAATACATAAATAACGCATCACACTCAACGGCCCCCATTAAGATCTCATGACCTCGTGTCGGGGGTCCGGAAACACTCACAACACTAACACAAACACCCAGACCACGACAAACATCTGTAAGGCCAATACACACGTTTACCGTGAGCGGGGATCGAGCCCGCGACCGTTAGCGCTTTAGTCAGTTGCAGTGACCATTGCGCCAACGCGTCTGTCTTAATTAAATTCGTTGGTAGACAAAATATATGGAGATTATGTAACAAATTGAATGAATGAATCACTGTGGTAGAGCCTAGCTGTAGCCCACTGACTACAACTCGACTCGACTCGACCAGGGCAGTACCTCATTCTCGCAGAAGATCTGCGTGGATTTAATATCAGTTGTCCCGCTTGCTTGCTTGCAACCCACAACCTAAAAAGATGCATGTTATAAATATGACGAGTGTATCTTTGTGTCTGTCTATGAGATCGTAGCTCCCTAACGAATTCACCAATTTTCATGCTGTTTTCTTATTTGAAAATATAATCGGGACGGATCTGAGTTATAATATATGAAGTTTACACGTTTCAAGGTTATCAGCTCTTTTCTAGGTGTTGAAAGTATCTGACTAACTTCTACTGTCTTGTCTACTTAATTTTTTTTAATATACTTTACTTATTGGTGAATGATATTAAAATAAAATAGTTGTGTTACCTTAACTTAATGCTGGAACAATATCTCCAGATATTCATCAGGAAACACAATTCCTCACCAACTTTCAATAGAAGTATCACGTTGGGCTCGTCGAAATAAACTCAATGAGTAATGTACTCATTGGCGTTTTTTTTTTAATTTTCGATTTATTGTTTTCTTATATAAAAAAAAAACAACATTATCCCGTGTACAACCTTAATAATACAAACTTCAAAACGAACAGCAGTTCCAGTAACGTCAAAAATTCTAAAAATATATTAAAAACTAGCTGTGCCCGCGACTTCGTTCGCGTGGATTACAGAGTGCTTGTCATGTCTCCTGCAAGGCAAGGTTATAATAGTCTGCGGTGCTGCTCAAGAAAGGAGCTTTTTACTTTGGATTTGGGAACTTTCTGGTTGTATTTATAAGCAGACACTAACTCAGATACGGTATTCCTCTAAGGTTTTCACAATAAATGTTGAAGAAAAGTGTTTTGTGCTAGTTTTTAAAATTTCGACTATAAAACAGTATGTCCCCGCCGAGGTTCTCCTTATATTATATATCGGGTAACTTTTTTATATTAAAAATAAGGTTTTACACAACTACTGTGTAAAACGTTCTTTTATATTTGAAAAATTATCTCCGAACTCATTACAAATAAAACTTGAACTTAAAGATTTAACTTTATTACGAAGTTAGCTCGCGGACCCCTCAGATAACTCTCGTACCTATAACTCTTCCATACTTTTACATAAAACTTATTCCTCCGACTCGCCAACGAAGTTTCTCGTCCGAGCGCGAAGAAATTCTGAGAAAATGGACGATTATATGGACGCTGATAAGCAATAATGTGTTAACCCACAAAAAGTCAAATTCAGAGATATTGATGTATTCTGATAATTCGTTACATATTTAACATTATTCAAAAAAAATTCAAGTCATTTAAACATGTACGGAAAAAAGTGTCTTTAATGATTAGAATATTGAAGTGTGTTACATTGTTTGAGATATTCTAGACTATTATATATTTGAAAAACTTATTAGAAGAAAAACTTTTTTATTATACTAATCTGCAATTAATTCATCATACCTTTTATCAAAATAGTAAAGAAAAATGGATATTTTTACCAAACGTCTTTAAACCAATTTATTAAGAATACGTATATTATCTTTTCTCAAAATGGAGTCCGTGTGGCTTAACACAGTATTCCTAATCAGCGTCCATACATGGGTGCTGATAAACAATAATGTGTTAACCCACAGAGTCAAATGTAATAATAATAATGTCATCAAAATCAATAGGTAGGAAAAATGTTTCTTTATGTCATGTTTCGAATTTGAAGTGTTCCATATTATGCTATTTGCAGTAATTTTATATTTTTGTAAAACTTATTATTAGGTCCAAATCTTTTATTATACCAATCTGCTTTTAATTCTATATAATTATTATGTAATTACAAAAAAAAGATGGATATGTACTTCTTCAAACAAATTCATTAAAAATATGTGTGGCATATTTCGTCGCCACTTTTTCAAAATGCACTCTGAGTATTGCTTAAAAGCGTCCATTTATTCAGTTTTTTTAAATGGTATACCTAATAGCTGGAAAACGAGGAGGCTGAACTAATGTTAAGTGATCACCGCCGCCCATTAATATTAGCACCACCAGAGGAGTCATAAATATGTTGCTTAATAAGGAATAAAAGAATGGATATAGGAAGCAAGGAAAGACATAGAGACTCTCTCACTCACCGTTGTTACTCGGTCTGTTATTTCTCAAACTATTTTGAATTCTTTTTTTATTCTTACAAATTCGTTCCATAGAATTTTTATTAAAATCAGTTTAATAGTTTGGTAGAATAAGTAAAGTCATTGAAGTAAACAAAATTACGTATTATGTCTGTCTGTATGAGGTCTGTTGGTCTTTTTAAAAAAGTCTTAATTATCTGTGAATTGTCTTCCAGCCAGCCAGCGAGCCATATAAATCCAATGTAATCTAGACTAGACCTTACCGCAATAAATTATTATATTTAACTACTAGGTAATGCTCGCGATTTTGCCTGCGTGTTTTTAGATAAAAAATACGCTGAGTTAAAGAGTTAGACATTGAGTTAAAGTTTCGTAAAAATCCAACATAGTATCATTTTATTATTCAAACAAACAAACTCCAGCTTTATATAAGTAAGTATAAAATCATATCGCTTATTTCAATTAATCATATATTATTCTGCATGTAAAGTTATTACGATGTCAGGACCAAGGAGATGGCCATTAAAAACGATTTCACATAAACCGCATCGGAAATTGAAAGCGAATTAATTTTTAAATGGTATATAATCATTCGTTTAAATTGCAACCTCGCGGTCGTTGAACTGACGAACCTTTTTAACTCGAGGTTCAATTTAATTCATGGGAATGATAACCCGGGTACTGCGAAAGGTCGTTTAATTATAAATCGTAATTGATTTTTTTGTAAAGTTCACTTGCGATTTAAAAATATTGTGCGATGTAACGAAGGGTGACTTCATACGAGTATTGTTTATTTATAACTTTTTTCCCGACTGCGCGACGCAAAGGATAATGTGTTTGTCGGCCTTTCTATGTATGTGGGTTTACACCTTTGTGGCTATTAAGACTAAACGCATACGCCAATTTTGATAAATGACACTTTCTTTGATTCGTCATGATGGCGAAAACGTCATAGAAAGCACAAAATTATAAAAAATCATATTGGATAATTTTTGACGCAATAATGTGAAAAAGAAAAAAAAAGTTAAATTCGACAAACTATGTCACGTGGGATATCGTTGAATAGGATATTAAAAATCAATTTACATTTCTTATATTCATTTTTTCAATCAGAATTACCGTTTAGAATCTATAATGATTAAAAGTTAGTAACGATTCATACTTATAGGCTCTTAGACAGAACTGTTATTGATACAGTACTGCTGACTGCATTATAGATTATAGATTTCGTTACTTAGTCGGGTTTTTTTTTTTAGTTATTTTACTTTGTAGTCTTCGTGTTTATGTGTGAAAATAAGACATGTATCATTATCGCTGAAATTCTTGAATAACATAAGCAATTTAGCATATTTATTTTTAGTACACAATTTTTAATCTTATTTTGTTTTACACTGTATTTTGGTACTCGTGCTTAATTTTATCTCTTTATGAGACATGATATATTTGAATTATAATTATTTTGCTTGTAGTTTCACACACGTCTTTTTATATAATAATAGCTGGCAAACGAGCAGGCGGGTCACCTGATGATAAGTGATCAGCGCCGCCCGTGGACTTTTACAGCACCAGAAAAGCCACAAATGGGTTACCAGCTTAAAAAGGAATGAGAATAAGAGAATAGGATGTAAGGAAAGGATTTGAATAAGGGATTAGGCTTCTGTCTCTCTCTCTTTCTCACCGAACAAAACACAGCTATTTTAGCTACTTTACGCCAATCTTCTGTGAGAGTGAGATACTGCCCCGGTCGAACCAGGCGTAAACGAGTTGTAGTCAGTAGACTAAAGCTAAGGCACTGAGCTTAAACGTCATTCAACTCTAAACATCGTAACAAAAACATATTTTTATACAAAAGATATTTATTACGGTAGAACCTACCAGAAAGTCACGACGATCGACGGAAAATACCTAATACAAGTAACTCGCGACTTCGCCCGCGTATATTTTGGAATTTGCTAGAAGCTATTGGGAAAATTGATAAAATACGTTTTCTTGTATTATATTTAGCTGGTGCTCGCGACTTCGTCTGCAGGATTAGTTTTGACGATAACGGCTTACAAGTAAAAGATAGATGTATGCTGTCACGAATTTTGTGTAGAAATATTTAAGATAAACATTTTCATTGTACATTACATAGGTGTAATTCTAACAGTTTTTGCAGCGCACGCCAGAATAGCTCGCAGATGGCAAGATTTTTTCCTACTTATTCGACGCTTTATATTTTGTTCAATTTGCTGAAATTTATCAAAATCATTTCTTAGCGGATGCCTTCGTCATAACATCTATAAGCATGCTAAATTTCAGCCCGATCCGTTCAATGGTTTAGGCTGTTCCTTGATAGATCACTATGTCAGTCAGTCACCTTTGAGTTATATATATTTAGATTGTTACCATCAAAAAGGTGTGTGTATTAAGTTTTATATACAAATGACCGCAGAATAACATTTTGAATACAAACGTTTTTATTCCTTTGAAACCTAAAAATCAATTTCTGACATTTCAAGTTTGTAGCCCCAGCGGTTGAGGCTCTGCGCTGATGCATCAGGCAGTCAGGACAAGTGATTATATATGTATAAACTAGCTGTGCCCCGCTGTTTCATCCGCGTTAATTTGAGTATACTATTTGAGTCGGATATGGGTCACTATTTCATTGGTTTCAATTTTGTTTTCGCGTAACCCTCTATTTTTTAAATAATTAAAATATTTTTTTTTTTTTAATAGGAAGAAGACTATGATATGTACTTCTTACATTTGCTATCTGTGAATGAAAGTCACGTAAAAATCGGTAAGGCCGTTTCGGAGATAAGCCGGAACAAACAAACAGACACTGTCTGCTTGTCACAGACTAAAATAAAAAAAATGTGTTTTTAATGCAAGTGTAGTAAATACTTTTATATGCATTTTTTAAAAGCTGTTAATTATAAATTACAAACTTCAATTTTATTTATTTGTATAGATAACTGCGTTGCGATAAGTGAGGAAGCCGGAAGCCTAATCATCATCTTTCCTATTTTCTCAACCTTGTGTCCTTTTCATTATATTGCTAAATACCCATAACATAAAAACTTCTATTTTGTAATATAACATTCTAAACTAGTTTTTACCTAACCACTATCTCCATATAATACTTTACCTTACTTCCTAAGGTAAAATAGCAGCCTGTAAATATCCCATTGCTGAGCAAAGGCTTTTTCTCGATGCAGGTTTCCTCTCGATGTTTTACTCACCGCCGAGCTCGAGATTTTAATATCCTACACCTATGTAAACTAGCAACGCCATAATTACTTAACAGCCATACGTCATATTCAATCCTAAAATAAATTCTGAATTGGATATTTTAAACTTGTAGTCTTTCAATGTATCTAGCGGGGCCGGGTTTAAGATCATCAAACAACAAAACGAGTTTTCTTGATAATAAAATAAAGATTAAGTGTTGATCGTCTACGATTAAGTTTTTAGTGTTTTTTTTTAATAAATAGTCTATACAATTTGAATATGAATATGATATTTCTGTATAATGGTTTTCGTTTCGTAGAAATACAACAGATTTCCAATAAATGAGATGTTTTCTTGTTAATATTTTATATTTGCCACCTCTTAACTTCAAAGCCTATATAAAAAAATCATTAATTGATAAAGTTTATTAGGATATTCAAGATTATTTGAATGATAAATCAATCAAAAAAGGATATCAAAATTAAATGTTATTAAATACACTGATTGATACTGATTTTAAAAGAGTGACGATCGAGTTTCTTGTCGGTTCTTTCCGCTAGAGAAATCAAATCAAAATATACTTTATTCAAGTGGGCTCTCACAAGCACTTGAATCGTCAATACATAAAAAAATCAATATTATATCAACAATGACAATGCTACCACCGGTTCGTAATGTAGATTCTACCGAGTTGAAGACTTGAATTACAAATTGATTATTTATCCTGTACGAAATTTAGCATATAATAAGCCCACGCATCTTTATCACACACAATACATTCCGTGATAACATCTTAATAATTAATACGTATAACGTCGTACTTAAAAATATAAACGATTCCATTTAAATGATACTGTTTATTACGATCATTTAAATCGTGAGCAATTTGTTGTCGTGTCTTGAAGAATTTATTTTTCCATCCCAAGAAGTATAATCTATGAAATAAGATGATTAAAATCAATTGACCTTCAGCGAAGTTATTATATAAAACGCACACAAAATAAACGAAGAGAATGCTTTTTCAATTATTATATAATATATAATGTAACTTACCACAATTTTATTAAATTAGTTTTATTATTTATCAAGCGAAATGAAATAAGATTTCTTTTCTTCATTCATTTCGCGTGATACGTTAAAAGACAAAGAAAAAATTTTAAATATTCAATTTATGATCTCATTGCCTTAAAGTATCCGTTTATATTTTTTCATAAATGTTTTTTTTTAAAGGGGTCACGCGAATATGCGTGCGTCGTACTCGAAAGGAGAAACAGATGGTATTTCGGTTAGAATAATTAAGGGCTCGATGATAACTACTGTTCACAAAATACTAAGGGCCTCAAAGCCTACTCAATATATACTTTGTTCAAGTAGGCTTTTTACTATAAAGAAGTTTGAATCATTTATAGGAAAAAACAGCCTGTACGGGTCCTACTGTTGAAAAAAGGTCTCCTCTCTTTTTAAAGAGAAGGTTTAGAGCTTCATCCACCACGCTGCTCCACTGCGGGTCAGATATACATGTGTCAAATTTGCTCACAGCACATGAAGGTTTCCTCACGACGTTTTCCGTCATCGCCAAGCATGAGATGAATTTAAATACTTTAGCACTTGAAAAGTCATCGGTGCTAGCCGGGATTTAAGTCGGTGATCACCAGTAGTGAAAGACGTGTTATAAGCACCAGGCCTCTATATAAATTCTTTTTTATCATCGTGACGCGACGTTTCGAACACTATATACAGATCATGATCAAGAATCCGTTTGGGATAGCTTTATTTCAATGCCTAATTGTAAGAAATCTTTTTTAGTATATCAGTCATATTAGTACATAGTATTTTGTATATCACAGTACCGGTTTTGCGTTTGTCGCCTGTAGTCATTTTGGCCGCACATACCGACGCGTACAACTCATCCTAGTTCACCACTCATCCGCCATCATCCACTCATCCACCCTAGTTCACAATCATATTCTGATATACCTATGACTCGTTCCCGAACACCAAACCCGAATACGCAAATTATTAAAAAAGTGGTAAAATACATTACATTTAATTTTTTTTTTTTTATGTAGACCTACATGTGGACACTGATGAGCAATACGTCAAGCCACACTTGAACTTCATTTTGAGAAAATGGCGTCTAAAGATGTCACCTATTTTTTATTTTTTTTTGATGAAGTATATATCTTTCTTTTCTTTTCTATTTTAATAAATGTTATAAAAATTAATAGCAGATTGATATAATACAACGTTTTTATGTAATACATTTTTCAAATATTTGGCAATATTGTAAAATATGGAGCACACTTATATTACTAAGCATAAAAATAAGAAACTTTTCAGGTACTAATTTTGATTAGATGACTTGATTTTTTTAATAATGGTAAACACACGACGCATAATCAGAACACATAATTATTTTCAAATTTGACTTTTTGTGGGTTGACACATTATTGCTTATCAGCATCTATGTATGTAATAATTTTTGGTTATATAAAAATTGAACCTTTTAAGAGTGTCAGTCTTTGTAAGATATAAAAAGGGCTTGAAATTCGGCGTCCTAGTTTCCAGGCTACTCAGCCTATCCCAAAAATTCGCCACTCTTACTTCATCAATAGGAGAAGAGTCTTTGCCCGCTTATAAGAGGCTGTTATTCTCACATGAAGAATCAAGCTCTAGTATTTAATCTTTAAGAGCAATTGCAATAATTAACAATTTTATTATTCTTATTAAGGTGCAATAAACCTCGTAACTAACTGGGGGTTATAAAATCTCCATCTGATGTTAATTACACATTTAATTAGTTAAGTCGAATGGATATGGCTTGATGTATTTTAGTCATATAAATGTACTTTGACTTTGTTTGAGTTATTCTAAACGGCAGGAAAATAAATAAAAATTCTTAGCTTTGCATACAAAAGCACAAGTGTAAACTGTACATAAATAGATGTGAAAACACTGAAGCTTTTACAATGAAAATATCTATAAATTAGAAACAATATATAGTAAAGTAACAGCCTGTAAATATCCCACTGCTGGGCAAAGGCCTCTTCTCCTATTAAGGAGAAGGTTTAGAGCTCAATCCACCATGCTGCTCCACTGCGGGTTGGCGGATATACATGTGTCAGAATTTCTACCGACACATGCAGGTTTCCTCACGATGTTTTCCTTCACCGCCGAGCTCGAGATGAATTAAAAGAATAAATATATAATATTAATTAATAAAATAGATAAATAGTACATAACATAATTTCGAACCTTTGTCTTCCTATAATCGAACCTGTTCCTTTTGAATATTAATGCGTCAAATGCATTAAGCGTTCCGTATCATATCTTGGTTATGCGCAGACTTTCGCCAATACATGTCGACAAGACAGTCGTTAACTTATTATAAGTTTATTATGTGTGTAGTAAGCTGATACGTTTTCTGTTATTGTCTTCTTTTTACAAAAATAGGCAATACTATGAAATGTAAATCATAATTTATCAAAAATTGTTCCTTCACTTTTGTATAAAAATAATCAACACAAAATGTTAAGAATATGTTATCTATACATATAAAAGGAAACTATATAACTGTTGTCCTCCAAATTAGTTTTATTACAAAGGGAATAATATGACAATGGTTTTAAACTATTAAAATGGACGATTTGGGGGGGGGGAGTGTCGTGTCCCCTGTGACTCCCCTCCCTCTGTGATGGTCACCACCACTTAAGAACATTTGCCGCACCTGTGGAGCCACAAATGCGTTTTCAAGCTGGCAACGCGTTTGTGGCTCCACTGATGCTAAAAAACGTACAAAACGCATTATTTTACGCAAATTTTCTGAGTATGATCCTGCCTCGGTCGAGTTCAGTGTACGAGCTGTAGTCAGTGGACTACAACTAAGCTCTCCCACAATAAGGCAGACAGTGTCTTTTTATAATCAGTAATTATAGTTTACAGGGTTTAAGCTATTTTCGTACATAATAGATTAAGCTATTGAAATCTGAAAAAGTAAAGGATAGAGAGACGCACAAACAATTAACTAGGCAGAGTAACTTTCTTATTCGTATGGAAATATAAAATACAAATAAAATCTTAAGCTTTATATATCAGTATAGGGAATGTATGATATAAAAATAACATAATCATGCTTTGTCTTCTTCTTGACGAGCTCTGCCAGCCGCGACCGAAGCGACGCTATGAGGCTCCTGTGGCGATCAAAGGTGCGTGGGCGGCGATGATCAATATCATGGTACCTGCCTGCTTTAAACGTAGTATTGTAACGTGTATTTATCTGCTATCTGTACAGTCTCTTATTACTGTACTGTCTAATGTCTGCACCTATTTAATACATTTTTTAATCCTTACAGATAAATAAAATTGAAGAGTCTGTTTGTGATATAAAATTAACAGCTTTTAACTAAATTCATATGAAAGTATATACGGCACTTAAACACAATTTACATCAAAAACACAATTTATAAAATTTTTGTCTGTCTGTCTGTTTGTTCCGGCTAATCTCTGGAACGGCTAGATCGATTTTGACGAGACTTTCTCAAGCAGATGGCTAATGTAGAAAGAAGTAACTTACGCCTTTTTATTTTAAGAATTTTATTTTTTGGCAGAAAACGAAAATTAAAAAAAATAATTTCTGTATTGCACACAGAAATACACTAAATGTGATATGCACTGTCTAAAAGTATCACGTATAAGGATCAACTTCTGTTAAGTTATTACTTACTACTCTATTGAGTACAATTACTTAAGGCAAACTAAAGGAAATGGCAATTTTTATGCAAAATGCTATTAATAAATGCGAAAATGTTCCTTGTAGTCCACGCGAACGAAGTCGCGGGTACAGCTAGTACATAGTAAAATTCAGTTGTATACATATCCGGTTTATAGTAATTATAAATTCATTATCAGTCCAGTTTCGATTTTAGTTTTGATAATAATTATATCTAGGTTGAGCATTACAACCTGTTCTAAAAGTACATTATTGAATAACTACTCCAGACTTTATCTAACATTTAAAAATAAAAATGATCTTAGATTTGAATTGCAAAAATAACAATGTTATTTACTTAAATGTTTTTAACGTATCTGCAAAGTTAATAGCCAGTTTTTACTTCATTCAACTTCAAGTTGTATAGGAAAATAAAACACAGACATATTTTGTAATATTTATTATGTTTTAATATTTTCCGCACTACAGACAAACGAATGACCCGAGATAAAAATGAGAAGTGTACAACAATGGAATGTGTAAGTACCTAATGATCTTTTAAACACATATCAACTACATTGTAATCTTAATTTTACAACGCGATAAATGCGGATGTGAATACGAATGGTCATTCTAGATAAATATAATGAAATATTAATACATAAATCCATTTTTTCTAATCCTTAAAATCAAGTTTTACATCCTATATTACAATATATACACATAACTAAAACAATATGTCAACTGGATAAAGTACATAAGGTACCCTGTTATTTACAAAGAAGTGTACGCCAGAACTTAAACTATAAATAAGCAACATCGTGCATTGATGTGGTTTGGTGATGCCAGGTTCGTCAGATTAGACCATTATCGTGTTGCCGATGATGCTCTCTTTGCCATCAAGAAGTTCAGAATAGCCAGATTCATCGCTGCAAGCGCTATCATTGTCACCGGTGTTTTTATATACCTCGGTTTCCGTGCTCGAGTTCAAGCTGTCAACATCTGTCAAATTGTCGATGAGAGTGTCGAATTTGCCCTCAAAGTTATCGAGTATGCCGGAGTCAGCTCTCAAAGGCGGGTATGTTGATCGTCGACGGAAATTATTCCTCTCACCGATCGGCACATGAATTACTTCGTCTGAAGTAACCGTGCTGGTTGCATCGCTATCGTTGATAGCGTGAATGGAGTTCGTGTAGCTCCTGTTCCTCATCAACGCACTTTCGAAATTACGCATTCTCTCAAATACCGGTACTCTCTCTTCGTCGCTATCCGTTTCCTTGTGCTCTTCCTGTGGGAAATGTGAAGGAAGCGATGACGGCTCTGCGTCGGACGACGTGACCGTGCTCGCCGTCTCGCACCCCGAAGAAACCGACCCATCGTCGCTATCAGTGACGAGGTAGTTACTCTGAGCTAGAATTAAATTCTTCCTTCCCTCACACATAGCAGCTTCGCTTAATTCGATCGTCTCCTCAATAGACTGCAACGTCATTAATCTCGCTTCTTCTTTCTCGCTATCATTTTGACTAGTTTCACTATTGAATTCCGTCTCCGTATTCAATTTACTTTCTTGGACGAGAAAATCGATTAGTTTATCTGTTGAATCTTCTTTGCTTTCCTCGGAATCTAATCGAATTCTGTCCATTACGCCTTCAGGGCACGACAATTTACGTGGAGATTTCATCTCCTGTCGTCGTCTATCTAAAGACTGTGATGTTGTTAGACCCGTTGTGAATTGGCATTCCTTCTTCGCATTCATTTCTGCTTCCTCTTCATCTTCCTCAGAACAGAGTTCTTCGATGGCACCTAGTTTGGGAGCTGACTTCGACCTTTCTAGGGGTGGTCTGTAGTTCATTGCCCCTACACTTAGCATTATCTTTCTGCGTGGCATGCTGGGGTTATCGTAAACGCTATTGGCTAGACTTAGCCTCGCATTCTGTTTGGAGATTCTATCCTTCTTGAACTCGACTAAAGCCTGTTTCAGCTTGATCTGGAGCTCCTCGGTTATTTTCTTTGATACGGATTCTTTGGTGCAAAGTACAGCGTGACAGCGAAGTTCATGCTTCAGTTTCTTACCCTCATGGCGGTACACCCAGCAGAATAGCTTAGGGTAGTGCGGTGGACTGGCGCAGTAAGTGATGCGGTGGGACCAGTACTCGGTGAGACCGTGTTCTTTGGTGAAGCCCTTGAGGCCGGAGTTGGTGACTGATAATTTCATCACCACATCGGGCTTCGTCGACTGTTGGTAATTGCGCCATAACGTAGCGAGTGGCTTCTCTATGCAACTCTCACCTGCAAACAACGAAAAGGAAACATTTTAATATCGAAAAGTAATTAAATAACTAGTCCTATATTTATAATTAAGCGTTAATGTTTAAATTAGTAATATTTAGGCCAAGTATCCGCGTGGGCTAAGCCGACGCCTTCACATATCATCAGTCACTATCAGAGTGATCTTAAATCAATCTACGCGATTGTGTTTGTGCTTCGAGGCGAGGCAAACATCTTGTGACATTAACCGATTGGTATCCTGTTATTGCGACTAGTTTACTCCCTTTGATTTCAACACGCATACAATACAAATATTTGACAAAAACAACATTGTTTTCCTTAATTTTATCCTACATAATTGAGATAATAAAACTATTTTGAGGAGGTTAACGCTTTTTAATTAAACTGTTGGTTTGAATACTCTGATCATTGTCACGTCGGCATTTTAAGAATAATCAAAGTCTAACATACTTTAATTGGTTAAAGATTAGTTATATGGAATTAAATTCATTGATTATTTTACTTTTAAATAACTTTTTTTTTTAATAAATTTATGAAAGGAAAACAGTTTCACAAAATGCAAATTTTTTTTATATGCGCCGAGTATCATGAACGTACATAGCTAATGATTTAAATCTATTCATAATATTCTATGTGTAATCGCAAAGACTGAACAACATACTTCATTTTGGAAAAAAAAACAAAGGTGAAGTGTCTAAAATTTTAAAATACGTCTTGATGTTGTTGTGTCTTCATCTTCATTCTAATGCGTAGTTCCCCCGAAGCGTAGCATAGTCTATGCGCGCTTAGCTATTCAAGTTTCATACACTTACGTACATATATGTACTACGGATATCGTTTATGATTGATCTGATGCGTATAAACGTATTGTTTGTTATTTTCAAATATTTTTAAGAGCTTGCAAACAAGGTGGTCATCCAATGTAAAATGATCCCCGCTTTACAAGAACATGTACACAAGCAGAGGCACGAATGCATTGTCGGCTTCGAAAGGAAAAAGGGTTGAATGAAGCATTGGAAGGAATTGGGGGTCAGGATGTGTATATTTGTTGAGTTGTATTTGTACGTAGGGATTAATTTCTGATTTTTTTTTTCGTTAGATAGCCTCTTCATTGTAGAGGTTTATAGGCTATATTATATCACGCTACGGCTCATACAAGTAATAATAATGCGAGTGAAACCGTAAGGGGCAGTTATATCTAAAATGAAGCCAACAATTTCATAAACAACCTTTTTTATGGCAGGTTATTTAAAACCGTTCGATAAAAAAAAGAAAAAAACAACTTTATCTTCGTTTTCGTTTCTCGGTGTTTTTTTTGGAGTCAGCTCACGATTTGTTTACGTTTAACGATCCTAAATCAAAGTAACATTAAAGGTCGTTGCTACTAAAGACCTGTCTAACGTACCGTGACAAAGGGTGAGATTTATACGTCCATATATTATTTTTTTTTTACGAAAATGTTTTTTGGGAACATAATTTTGGTTATAAATAATATGTGATTTTTATCTGAAATTACCTGTCTTAATGCATTTGTGTATATAAAAATGTTCTTAATTAGAAAATACCTATTTATCTATAGCCTGTGTTCCGGGAAAAAAAAGTTTAATAACAGTAAAAAACAACAACCAATTATTTAACATCGGTATGTCGTTATGTTACTGAAAATAATTGCCTAAAACTTTAATGATAATAATTACAATGGTATTTGTGAGCGATTAACATCACAGACGAAGACACTTCATGGGAAAATATTTAAAGGATGTTTTTCGTGATTGTTAATTAAGGAAACCGTTATGTTACTTTATCTATTCATCTTTTCAACCGACTCTCAAAAAAAACCTCAATTCGTCCAGGACTTTTTATGTACGTTCGACAATTGGTCCCTTTTTCAGAACAGCTTGTAACTTATCATTGCAAGAAAATTAACTAATACGCAGTAGGCATATTTCGTTTTTCCCAGACTAATTTCCTTCTATTCAAAGACTTCAAGTATAATCATTCTATCCGACGATATTTCTCGGCAATTTGGGTAAACGATTCGTTCACGAGCGAGATATACGGAAAAAACAATTTCCGTCACACACGTGGCCTTATTCTGCATTGCATAAAGAAATTACGCACGCACACATGTACATGTTACGGTGACCATGATATCTATATAAATTAAAAAAAAACTAATTGCGGAATTTATGTAAAATGAGCGACGGTGATCACTTAACATCAGATGTCCCTTGCTCGCTCGAAACGCCGTCCAGCATACCGATCACTTTAAACGTTTCCTAACAGCTAATGACTCAGTGAGAGGCAGAGCAGAGCATCTTTACTAACAAGTCAATTTACAAGCTTGTCAAATTGGGAAATGGGTACAGATTTTTTAACTTCAAATAGTATGAACGTAACGTTTCTATAGTTGTAAATTATGATTGATGTGGGCGCATCACTACAGAATTGCTGTGTTATTTATTTAGTTTTTGTGTTTGAAATTGTCAGAACAAGATATGTTTGCCAGTAATTGTGAAAAATCGTACTGGAAAAATGGAAAACTTCATTTAAAAATATCCAAATAAAATAATAGTTAGTACCCCATGCGAAGCTTAGCTTGCAGTATATATTTATATATAATTTGACATGGGAATCTATATATTAATACGTGAAGCAAAAACTTTGTACCCTCCTTACGAAAATGCAGACGGAAATTTTGCATACTTACTAGTTTATATAGAGAGTGAGGAATTTTATATTTTTTAATTATGCGTGAAAAATACATTAAATCAATAAAAAAATACACACACTTCCATATATCTGACACACATACAAGCATATATACTCTTTTGTTTATTGTTAAAGTCTGTAGTCAATTTGAGAATAGATTATCTGTGATCAACCTGAAATCGATGGGAAATTTAATGAACTACAGTCGTATTCCGACCGCTAAGCGATCACTATTATTAATTAAAATTTAAAACAGCGGCAATAAACATTAATGTATGTATATAAAACATTTTTAAAATATAGGTAAAATATCTACGTTGATCTTTTATCTAGAATAAAAAATATAAACCTAGCTGTCTGGGTCACTTGTATTATATAAGGTTAAGAACAACTGACTCATAATAATTCTTTAACCAGCACTTTATTGTATAATATAATAGACACTCATAATCTATTATCTAACTTAATATCAAGAAGATAAGTGGCAGTGATGATGATGACTTTTATTTAAAAATAATTATTTCCTTTAATTATTAAATAAAAAAGGTTACGCAAAAAAAAATTGAAACCAATTTGATAGTGAACAATATCCGATTCAAGTAGAAATGGTAAACACTATATGGACGCTGATATGTAATACTGTGTCAAGCGACACGGACTCCATTTTGAGAAAATGGCGTCTAAAGATAACATACGTATTCTTAATAAATTTGTTTAAAGACGTATATATCCATTTTTATTTACTATTTTGATAAGAGGTACATTGAATTAATTGCAGATTAGTAGAATAAAATGTTTTATCTACTAATAAGTTTTTCAGATATATGATATTCTTAAATATCTCGAAAAATATAACACACTTCAATAGTCTAATCATTAAATTAAGACACTTTTTTCCGTACTTATTTTGATTAAATGGCTTGAATTATTTTTTGAATAATGTTAAACATGTAACGAATTATCAGAATACATCAATATCTCCGAATTTGACTTTTTATGAGTTGACACATTATTGCTTATCAGCGTCCATATAAATACATATAATGTTTATATTATGACGCGGGGTACAATTAATCTATTCTAATATTATAAAGAGATATATTTGTTTTTTTGTTTGCACTGAATACACTTTAAAACTACTGGACCGATTTGAAAAATTCTTTCGCAATCTTTTATTTTTTTAATTTTCGTTTCGTTTTCGTTGTAAGTCTTTTTAGCAGTTTCTATATAAATATCTTTATAGTTAAAACGTTTAAAAATAAAACAAGTTAGTATAATAATTTTATATTTTCAATATTATACGTATGGCTTGTGAGCGTTAGGTGATTGCCCTGAGAGTAGCTGCGACCACTCGAAATACCTTTTTGTAATAAAGTACGTCTTGAACAACGGGCCTTTTAACCGATCCCTATCGTCTAGTTAGATTACTATACTTTTCTGTTTCTATATAGTATTTTTAGGTATAACTGGGATTATCCCAATGGCACCTAACAAGAGTGTCACCCTACGTTAGGTATCCATGTTACATCACATGGTGACGCTTATGTAATCGTTTTCTCTCAATCCAAGCTTACATATAAACAAAACTGGACAAACTTTGGTTATTGACATTATCTATCTGTAGAAATAAATAAAATTGAAGTGTTTGTTTGTAATTTGAAATTAATAGCGTCTTACTAAATGCATATGGTATCTATATGTATATACGGTACTCACATAAAAAACAAATTAAAAAAAAAAGTCTATCTGCCTGTAAACGGCTGGACCGATTTTGATGTGACTTTCACTAGCAGATAGCTAATGTTATATATTATAGTCGGAGTAACTTAGGCTACATTTTTTAAAAATATTCTTTATTTATTTTTTCGCAGACGAAGTCGCGGGAGCCAGTTAATCTGTATATATCGCTATCATAATAGATCTTACATATGGTAGGTAGAACAAATAAAAAAAAAAAATTGTTTCTGATTACAAGCTGATAGTTTATACACATGTAGAAAGAAGACACTGAAATATATTTTATAATTAAACAAATTCTAGAAAACGTCTTAAGTATGTTAGGTTTTTAATCTATATTAATAAAATAGAGAGCGAATTTTTTATGTGCGAAGTAAAGTCCGGAACCACTTAACCTATTTTAAAGAATATCGCACCATTTGAAGCAAATATTGTGGTCAAATTTCGATCATACAGTAACAGATATATAAAACAGAAACAGTAATATATAAAAATGTACAATATATCGCTGCTTGTGAAGAATATCGATGCAACTAAAAATGATGAATTTTAGGGAATGGGGTTTTTAAATTTCTGTATTAATGTATTGGTGCATAGCTGCAAAATTTAAACGATCCCTGGATATTATAACTATATTGATTTAAAGAAAATTCATCATCGCAACTTTTTTCATGATAAAACATCAAAGATTTATGGTCTTTTGACATACTTAGTTCTATTTGTTAGAATTTTGAATTACTACGATATTCTTGCAAACCAGCGATATGCTTATATGACTTAATAGTCATTTATATCCGTCCTAGGTTTTAACTTGCAGCAAAGTCATAAGAATTTTAAATTCGTCATCAATATCAGGTATTGAATAATTTAATGAGGAATTAATTTGCACGCATGTTGTCAAGAGTCAAATACTAATATTACAATGATGACAGGTTGGCGCAGTGGTCACTACAAATAACGGAAGCGTTACCGGTCGCGGATTCGGTCCCGCTCACGTGAAATTCTGTATTGGTCATACGGATCAGGGATGCTGATGGAGGTCTGAGCGTTTGTGTGTTTCCGGAAACACACAAAACAAACACAAACCCCCGACACAGGATCATGAGATTCTAACGGCCGTTGAGCGCGCACCGTTTATTATTATTATTAATTTAAATGACATTAACAACTGTACTAATATGAGAAACTCCTTATATTACAGGTAATTTTTAATCCTTATCAATATGACATCCACTAAAAAAAGTAAAATAGGGCAGAAGTTACTATTAGGTAATTGAACGCTGATAAGCGATATGTGTCAAGCCACACGGACTTCATTTTGAGAAAATAGCGCCTAAAAATGTCAAACCTTCTTATTCAATATAAACAAAGGCACTTTTTTCCGTACTTACTTAATTTAAATGACTTGAATTATTTTAATAATGTTAAAAGTGTAAACCATTATCAGAATACATTATTAATATCTCCAAATTTGACTCTTTGTGGATTGACACATTATTGATTATTAGCATTTATCAATTCTTATTAACAATTTTTTTTTGATTAATTTTCGTGCATATTATATAGAGCTTTTGAAGTGTTACAAAAAAAACTAAACCTAGCTCGAAAAATTAGGAAGTTTTGACGCGGAACTCGCTTGTGAAACATCACCTTGACATTACTTCGATTATTGCATCATAGGCATAGTTTTTAATTAAGAATTTTTTTTATTTCCTGGATTGTCTTCTATAAGCTGACCAATGGTATCGCCAATTCTTATGGTTTGATTTAGCATATTATACAATATTAAAAAAAGTATTATATGTTTTCGTTACGAGTTATATATTTTTTTAGACACTAGCTGCTCCTCGGGGTTTCATTCGCGTTTGTGGTTACTGTTTTCATCATATAAGACGTAGCGTGATGTAATATAGCCTATATCCTTCCGCAATTAACGGAAGCAAAATAATTTTCCAAATTGGTAAAGTAGTTTCCGAAATTACTCCCTGCATATAAATTTACAAACAAATTTTACTTCTTCATAATATTGGTATAGATATATAAAATAAATAAATATATCAGTGAATATTAATCTTTACAATAAACGTCTTTAAAAGAATACTTAATAACTATAGATAAGATACCTTCATACTATATAACGTTAATAATCTGTATAAATAAATTGAACGAGCTTGTCTATTGAATTCTCGACTCAAAGATTCTCATCTATCATACTCAGTCACTAGCTGGTTGCCAGGCAACGTCGTCCAAAGTGGTCGGCTTTCTGTGTACCATAATCCATGAGCTTATTATAGGTCTTAGTTTTACAATATCATTGGATATTTATTTAACAATTGTAATAAATTAATCTTGTTTTAATAAAACGCGTTAAACTCCAACCTGTAATCTAAATACAAATAATTTCAATCATTTTTGGCGTCGAAAAAAAAATGTCGCTCTGTTAAAATGTTGTAAATCTAACGAAGTGTTTTAATCTTTTCAAATATGGAACGAGTGCAACGTCAAGCAGTGGATTGTGTATTAGGTAATTATGAGAACAACAATGGCCGGGCATTGGTGCTTTCACTTTCATTGCTATGATGGAGTTCAATAACCCCTTGACCACTGCTCTCATGTTACTAACATTTACGTTCAGTATGGTCACTTTTTATGTAATATAGCCTAAAGGATAAATTCTTAGGAATTCTGGAGAATAGTCTTAGATTTTCGCGAATACTGCATCAAAATAAAGTATTTTTAACGGATATAAATCGTGTAGACACCGCTTACCTGCTAGGCGAGAATAACACTTGTAAGTTTTTCTCTCGTGATTGATATAATTTTTTTGATAACCTAGTAATGCAAATTAAGTGCGTAACCTTACGAAATTTGAAGCTGTCAAAAATTAGACAGTAAGTTCTTCCAGGTGTGAAGGAATAAGGAATAACTTATGTAAATCTTTATGAAAGCCTGAGAAAAAAGTTATAAGTGTAATTCTCGCCTTACAATGTTCGCTGTAAAATATTCAAGTCGGGATGATAAAAAAAAATCTTTTATCCTTAGTTATATTATAAAAGCGAAAGTAACTCTGTCTCTGTCGAAAGTACTGTACCGATTTAAATTAAAAAGCCAGAGAAAGGACATAGGTCACTTTTTAATGCGAAAAAAAAGTGTAAGGGATTAAAATAGGGTAAGAAAATAATATATAGGAGTCAATAATACTGTGCAGACGAAGCTGCGAGCACTATCTTATTTTTAAATTAGTTTTTATTTAGGTTAATTTAGTCTTACGGTCACTGCACTTTATGTTTAAAAAATGTTTTTTTTTTTTTTGTTTTAACGTTAATTTTATTCACGGAATTAATCATTACGTACATTTTTCGTAATACTTACGAAATTAACATTTTTTTTCTGAATATATTCAGTTTTAATTTTATACACAAGAAAATATAATTTGCATTATTTCGGTACAAAAGATTTTTTCATTATTTTTACTTTGTTTTTAAATACTTGTCACAGTTCGTTCGTATATAGCAACTGTATATAAATTATACATTATGCATTGAGAAATAACAGACACAAGGTAATTACAAAAAGTACTAAAAAAATTATTATATGCATTACAAAAACATATATGTGGTGGTACCTTTATACTTAAAAGACTAATTTGTAACTTGACGGTTCAAAACCCCTTTAAAAGCTTATTTAAATAAAGTTTACTTCGAATTTGAATTCCGGTTTAACCCGGACTTCCGGCGACGGTGTTCGAATAAGAACTACCGGATTAGCGAAACTACTACAAATGAAAAAGTGTCTCCAGCTATTAAATGCGCAGGCGCAGCTCGTTAGAGGAACAAGTCTAGGGACATGAAGGGACTAGTTCGTTGGCCCACTTCGGAATCATTAAGGCTTATGGCAATTTCTGGTGTCAAACAAGTTGATAATTAGGTCGGATTTTAGACCAAAAATCCATCTAATATATAGCATGGCATAGCATGTTATATCTTCGTAAATCTCTTATTAACTTTAATTTCATCTACTGTAAAAGTTAAATGGCGACGTAATAACAGCTAAGATATCGTTCAACTGACCAACTTCTTCCGACGATGCCTCTCAAAATAGTTATTGTAAGCTTATTGTTTTTCGATATAAATAAACAAAAAACTTTGACTCATAATTGCCCTTGTCATTCTTTTAAAATTATTTTTTATTATATGTACAAAGTACAATTAGGCTCGGGTTAGGTTAGGTCTTGCCACTTTTTATTGTATTTAAGTAAAAATATGTATTAAGTAAAATTTTCAGGTGAACGACATGTAAAGTACTTTTTCAATCGTCTTTTAGGATAGGAGCTTACAAACATTAAAACTAAACTGCGTCATCTTTAAACATTTAATTCTTAAAATAATTCTATATTTTTTTATTTCTTTTCTAATAAACCCGGGTAGATTGACCAAGGGGCGAAGTAAATAACTTTATAACCTTGATTTTACGCTATTACAAGCTATACTTCTATGGACGGTCAGCTTGATAAAGGGCCGTTCGAGCGGCGCGTGCGCATGTGTGTAAGTGGGTGACGCGCTTTCACCGAGTCCATCTACAGATATATAAAATAATTCATAACCAACTTGAAACATTCGTTTTATTAATAATATTATGTAAATATATTTTTTATCATTTTAAAATTAGTTTAAAGTAATTTATTTATTAGGCAAGGTTTTTTTTCATGTCAATTATAACGTCATATGATATAATACTTTCGAATGATACACAAAAAAAAAAACTTAAAGATCTTTGAGTTTAACGTAATTCGATTTTACGTCGTTTTACCTTTTTAATTTTTAACCTTTTTAGTTTTAGGTATCTTTTAATATTATTGTATAATTATGATGAATTATTTTTTAGTAATACTTAAATATTTGAGTACAGTGGCCAATACAAATAGATATGTCAATTAAACGAAGCCTTGATGATTTCTAAGCTATAAGTATGCCCCTGGCAACTAAATTTTACATGTTTTAAGATTCAAAAAATTATATAATAAAATTATAAGATTCATAAAAATTTTACTTTTGGGTTCCGTGCCAAAGAGTTCTGTTTTGGGCGCGAACCTTATTACTATCTATCTGTCTGTCCGACTGTCAGGTCAGGTCCGAGTTGGAATTAACAATTTTTTACATATTAATCGTTTCTTCCGTTGCTTTTGCAAAAACATTCATAAAACACATATCTTTTTTCAATTACTAGTGGTCGCCTAGTTATCGGAATTCGATCGTAGTTCATTAAATTTTCAACCGATTTCAAGATTGACCACAAATTATCTATGCTCAATTTGACCACAGAGTTTAACAAAAGAGTATACATACGTGTGTGTGTGTCAAATGCATGGTAGTGTGTATAATGGTTTTTATTGATTTAATCTATTTTTCATTCTCCACTCCGTATATAAGGCGTGCGAAATTTTATTTTCTACCATCCGCGCAATTTGCGGAAAAAGGCTTATAAAATATAAGCACGTATGTATGTTATATAATGGGTTAGTGTTTATATTTTTGTACAGAACCCATCGTGTAGGAGTTCGACTCGCACTTGACTGATTATTTACTAAAAATTTCGCTTAACATAATCGATACATAAAAGGAGGAGTTATAACAAGTTATTTAATCAGGTCAAGAACATCAGCCATTGGATGTGTTAAATTTAAAATATTACAAAAGAGGTCCGTATCGGTACTGAATGTTAATTATAGGCGAGGCGGCCATTGTTCTTTATACATACTTATCATAAAACAGTTATTTGAAAACAACGCGTGACTGTTATGTGGAAATTATAGAATTTTTATTATTTGTTTACTGTTCTCAAGGTAGATAATACGGTAAAAAGAACAAAATCAGTACCATTTTCATATTTTTGTTACTAATATTCTAATATATAATCTTTGGAACTACTAATTCAATTTGCAAATTGCATAGCCTATTTCGTTGAGAAAGCTTTTAGGCTAAATTATATCACGCTACGACTCACAGGCGTGAAGTACCATAAACGCGAGTGTGATATATATTACTGTTTTTGAGCGCGGCTTTGCTCGCGTTAATTCAGATATTTAAAATAATACCTGGATATGTATACAATATAGTCTATGACCAACTAGAAGACTATACCTTTCAAATAGTACCATAATTTCCGGAATTAACTTCGCACATACAAAATTCGCCCTATCTTTATCGTATTAATAATATTAGTATATATTTGTTTTCTATATAAATTGTGTATATATTACTCTCCTTGCTTCTAATAGACTTCTATTTGCTCGTAAAACTTATAAATAAATAAAATTAAATAGGAAATGACTTTGTCGCGGCTTGCGGTCGTTATTTATTATCACATAGCAAGATACTTGATATCTTATGTAACATACGTAACTAGTCGCGACTTGTAGTTTCGTCTGCATTAAAAATTAAGTATCATATATTTGATCTAAATATGATGCCGGTCAAGAAAACCTATAACGTTATTCACGATCGGTAGTCTGCCATACATTGACTCGCGCCTCTAGTCAATGCCAGTCAATGTATGCAAATTCGTCACAAAATAACAATCGAAAATTACCACTCGTACTAGGTTTTTTAAATGTGACTGGCAAAAGAACAGGCGGGATACCTGGGCCGTACATCGTGCTACAATTCATAGCAAGCAGTATCCATAAACGCGAGTAAAACCGCGAAGGGCAGCTAGTATAAACTAGATAGAAATTAATTAGATTATCAAAACGGCAATGGGCAGGACAACATATAGATTTTGTATTGACAGGAACACGGACACTTATTAAAATAAAAATATTTTTTAAACAGACATGAGATATCGTACTTTACGGTAAATGCGTTACAAACAAACTCCTCATTTTAAAATATAAGTATAGATGAAAACAGAAAATTACTTTTTTATATAAATCTTCTTTTAGTTAATTACAATATTTATTAAAAATATTTAATGTTAATATTAATATTACTTAAAATAACAAATAAAAAGAAATAAAAGATTATATATTAAACTATTTACATCTTAATTAATACAAAAAAAAGGATTATATTTTACAAAACATTGTAGACCTCATCTAAGCCACTGCATCTGGGTAAAGTTCCCAAAATACTGGCAGCATTACCCCGTTGAATGGCCAATAGTATGTGTGTAAATTTTATATAAATTATATAAAATTTACACACATACTATAATCGATATGTAATAATCATAACTCGTTATTTAAACTTACACAGTGTAATGTAAATAGCACGCTTCAATACGTCATAGCTAATTTACATACAAGAATTAGATACATAATGCTAGTTATGTGATAATATTGATAAATAGGACATAATATGGTAAAGGCGATTCCACGCTGATTGAACTGTGACGATTATAAAATTAAATTTCTGTTGTAGGTTTTAAAATAATTTGAAAATAGAATAACCATGGTTTACATAATACGGATGTACGGAATACGAACTAAGCCGTTAATAATGAAAAACATCACTATTTAAGTTCTTGAATTCAAATATAGAATTATTATTTTTAAATTCTATATTGACCCGCTAAAAAAACGAAAGTATTTTAAAGATTATAATTCATCAGTGATGTGCCGGATATCCGTATTAATATCCGCGGATATTTGAGGTAGAAGAAAGATCCGTATTCGTTACTGTTTTTGACGAATTTTTACCTTATTAATTATCAATAAATAGATGAAATTTTGTATATATGTATGCCCAATTTCATGCTAAATTATCAACAAAACAAAAGAATGACCGTAGACTGTAAGTCGTCTTGCCTATAATGGAGTGTTAAGAGACGTAAACTGTCGTTTGAATTAATATCCGTATCCGCGGATATACATTTTTACGATACACATCACTATATATTAAAAATGTTACATCAGTATTTCAAACGATTCGGATTTACTAGTTTTAATACTAATATTGATTTTTGAGAGAAATAGTGACTCGCATTGTATTAACACAAGAAGAAAGGATAAACTCATAACACCAAGCTTTCGACTTCGCAAAGTAAATGTTTCCTTTCTGGGGCAAGGTGTCCGTTTTTATAACAAAATACCACAGAAATTTTTACTTTATCAATGAATAAGTTTAAATTGTATATTAAAAAGTCTTTGATAGCTAAAGCATATTATTCTGTACAAGATTATATAGATGATAATAATGCATGGATTTAGTATAGCTGGATTTCATACAGGAATCTTAATATAAACATTAGTAATTTTTAAATGTATATACTTAATAACACAATTTTAAAAGAGTACCTATCGAGTTTCTTGCCGGTTCTTCTCGGTAGAATCTACATTCCGAACCGGTGGTAGCTTTTAATTAATTTAAGTACTTTTTGTTTGTTTTGACGATTCAAAAGTGCTTTTAAAAGCCTACTTGTATAAAGTATTTTTTGATTTTGAATGTAATACATACTTTGAAATGTCAAGAACGACGACAGTTAGGGTTTTGCTATTGGTTGAATATTCTGAATATCACGAGGAATCGGGAGTGAAAACACCAGCTGTATCAAGCGAAGCGTTACATGGATTTGTGCTGCGTCGGTTTCAGACGCGCGATCAAGCGAAAGCGAATTGTACGCTGATACCGTGTCAAGCCACACTGACTTCATTTTTGGGAAATGGCGTCCAAACATGTCAAACCTTAACAAATTTGTTTGAAGACGTATATATCTTATTTTTTCTATTTTGATAAAAGTTATAATTAATGAAAAGTAGATTATAATAATAAAAAAAATTATCTCAAAATATGTTTTTAGGTTATTGCATATTGCAATATATTTAACTCACATCAATATTTGACATATTAAATTAAGAAACTTTTTTTCGTACTTATTTACTTTAGATGACTTGATTTTTTTTAATAACATTAAATACATGACGCATTATAAGAAAACATCAATATATTCCTATTTAACTTTTGTGGGTTGACACATTATTGCTTATCAGCATCCAATTCTCCTTTGTTGCACAATACCACCAGTCTGGCCGTTGCTTTATAAGCATTATTACTATGATTATGTTGCTTGATAAGTCACGATTGAAAGCGTTAAATCCTGTTTTTAGTATATTTTTATTATTCATTATAGTTTATTGCATACCTATACTAATAGAATTAAGAAAGATCGAATGCACGTGCGAAGTAAAATGTAGCCATTGAATCTATTTAAAAAATGATGGTACCTTTATATATGTATGTAGTGTTTTAATGTATTTTTTATACATTACTTTAAAAAAGTATTACCATACTGCTCTCTTTCTCTATATTAACCATAAGTCTGCGAAATTTCATACACCGCCGTCTGCATTTTTTTTTTTTTTGTAAAAAGCGGTACAAAGTTTTGTTTCGCGTATTAATATATAGATATAACAATACACGTAAAATACAAATTATTTTTGATTGACAGAATTGTGACATGAGTGACGCGTAGCTGTTGTGTATGCTTCAACAATAAATTTCTTTAAAAATAACAATTTTGATTATGCATTACATTTAAATATTACAATATGTAAAAAGATAAAAACAATACTTATTTTCAACAAAAATTTTTTAAAAGCGCCGTTTCTACAAGCATTTTTAAAACTGCTTCAAATTTCAGCATCAATTTTTTTCAATTTTACGGAGCGTTAAAACTGTGCTTTTAAAAGCGTTCTATATTTCAACGCCATTTTAGTGCTCGTCTATATGATGAAGTATATATAAAATGCAACAATATTCTGTTTATCAATTTAATAAATACGATATAAGTTTTGTCAATTTTTGTTATTATCGTAAAAATCTAAGTGACACGAGTGTGATTTATCCTCTAATGGGTTTTAACCGACTTTCAAAACGGAGCAGGTTCTCAATTCGACGGCGACTTTTCTTTATGTATGTTCATTGCTTACTCGATTGCTTGACTGATTTGGTTTTTTTTTTCTTTCAAAATAACGGCAATATATGTAAGACATTCTAATGAACTAAATTGACTCTTTTGCTTTTGAAATCAGTTCCCCTTTTTTTTTAAAAAAAAAAAATCTTTTGACTAATTCGTTCTATTTTATTGATTTCGTCATACATATTTATTTATTTTTAACTTACGCAAAGTGTACTATTGTAAGCTTCCGCAATAATATCCAATATACAAAGACCCCTAAGGATAGTATTTGAATAAGAAAACACGAGATAGTCACGATTTCTCCGCATTCAATCATTCAACGGCCGTGTCAGTCGACTGCACGTCGAAAGGATTGTCTCGGAACAGAACATTGTGCATTACGAGATGGAGCTCGACCTTGCCGGCGTTTCAGCTGTATTTCTTTATAATTAACTAATTTTAAAGCAATTTAATGTATTAAAAACTGTTTTTATTGTACATTGGATTTTTTGGCATAAAGCATTTAATTGCACATTGGAGTGTGTAAGATTAAGACTTTTTTGATATATTTAGACGAATTAAAACATAATCACTCCGTTATTCATTGTTATTAAATTACCTCTTTCCCATGACAGTTTTAATGACACGTAAATTATTATTACATCACGTGGCCATCGACCCGTGGTAAATAAATCATCGTGAATAGTACAAATACACCTAAATTTTATTAAATAAACATTTTTACAAGAAAAAAATAGTCGCGTGGAAAGCTTGGCAAATATAAACCGAAACATTTTAGCGTTCGTATAATAACTAAATCAATTAGATCAACAAAAACTACATATTAAAAGAACATTAATAACTATTTACGGTGTTTAATTTTAAACTTTTTTTTCACTAAGTCTAAAAGATTTTAAAATACCAATTAATAGAACTAGCTAAGCGGATAATAAAAATAGGTACAATTTTTGTTAATTAAACGGTTTTTTATTAAATAATTAGGTGTATCAAAGACTAGAAAATAATTAGAACTCATACTTATACCTTGAAGGTATATATAATTATTTTCTAGTCTAGTCCAAGAAGGACAAAAGCAACCCGAGATTTAGACATAACGTTGACAAATGCTTAAAATTATAAATAAATTAAGCTGTATATAAAAATATTTTTTTTATTAAAAGAAACCGACTTTAAAAGTTAATAGGTTATTAAACTAAAAAAAAATTGTACAACATTTTAAAGTTAGTACCGGGTAAAATATAAGAAGTCGGTGCCAAGTAAAATATTACGAGTACGTGTTATTTACTGCGTTTTCAAGTAATCGGTGAACATACATAAAAAAGTCACAGACGAATTGAGAACCTCCTTTTTTGGAAGCCGGTTAAAAACCACCCACTTAAACTACAATAGAATTGATTTAGACAATTAGTGCGCTTTAACTTAATTATTAAAGTCTAAAAATAATCCTAAAAAAGAGCTCCTCAAATAAAGTCCATTTTAGGTCAGATTGGAAGCTATTGTTCGTGATGGCTCTTTTCATAGCTTGAGATAATAGTGATAGCAAGAGATTCTTAAGAGCCTTCGAAACATGGCCTAGTTTCAATAATTAAGACTTTAAATTAAGAATAGACCAAAGAATTTAGGTTAAATTACATTATAAAAAAAAGAAGAAAAAAGGAAATCATAAGCGAGAATTACATTTGTTAGATTTGCTCTCGTAAGTGAGAAAAAATAAATAAACGCGTAACACCCAATGGCCTTTATTAGGATTTCATAATCCTGTGTCAGGGATCCGGAAATACAGACAACACAAACGCCCAGGCCACAACAAACATTCGTTTGGCCTATAAAGACGTTTACCGTGTGCGGGTCTTAGTACTTCAGTCAGTTGCAGTGACCACACCAACGTATCTGTCAATCAATTAAACAACTCAATAACCTGGTAACATTTACGTTGTAAGTATTTACGACAATTGTGGCTTTGAAAAATAAGGCACAGTAAATTCTTTCAGGTGTAGAACAATGAAAAACAACTTATGAAAATCTTTATGGAAGTCTAAAAGCAATACTTATAAGTGTAATTCTCGCCTTACACACACACACTTACATAACTTGTAAGTAAAGGAAGAAAAATCTGTTTATCTCTTTCTTTCTTGTTTTAAACTTCATTGGTCAAAAAAAGATGAAATCAGTCATGAAAATTCTATAGACAATTTCTGGTTGTAGAGGAAAATTAAGGAACAAAAAAAAATGTACTCGAAATTCCGTAAATTTATAATGCTCAAATTATTAAATAATAGTTTGTTATAAAATTAATGTTTTAAAACATGCGTTTGACTGACAAAAAAAATTGAATGCCAAACCCACAAGGGTGACACCCACAGTGTGACATTTATGTAATATTCTACCTACTGCTTTGCTCTTGTATGAAAAATTTCATTACTATCTTAGATACAGATAATTATCCTTTTTTTATTGGACAAAATAAAAAATATTCAGCGAAACTAACAATAGAGGTTAGTCTTTAGTAATATTTAATTTTTTTTTTGTCACAGGATTACTATCAGACTGAAAAAAAAATGTTTTGCTTTAGTTACCTCGTTTAATGAGTAAGATTGTTAGCCTTAAATATCACACGATTCAAAAACGCAAAGGAATAACCATGAACTGATATCAAGCTTCACTATAATATTTAATCTATACATGAATAGAAAACTTTGTATTTTTTTCACTTTTACAAAAGATCGATGTGATGTAGCTAACATAGTATTTCGTACGGTGAGTGAGTGAGAGTCGGAAGTCTAATCCCCTATCCCTTACGCCCATATTCCTTTTTTTGGATCCTTTTTAAATTGGAATTTATGGCACCTCTGATGCTGTAAATGTCCATGCGTTGGGGTGATTCCTTAACATGAGCTATTCAAAAATATACCAAATAAATTGTTATTGAATTTTGACCACTAGGCAACCACTAGTACGAATAAACCACAAGGCACACCTATTATCATAGAGATATAATATCGCCTCTAAGTAATAAGGAATGCCATTCCATTACAAAGGCAAAACATATTTACCATAATATAAAGATTTGTTTTCTGTGTCAACACGACACACGAGCGTCAATACATTAAGGATGGATGGTGATGGATTCATAAAATTTATTGAGTGATATCCATTAACGTGCGATATGGAAGGTTATATTAAAAAGAGCACCAACTACTTTGGTAATGTAGTTGCGAAATAGGCGCGTTTTGGTGGTAGTGAAAACGTTGGCTAGATGTGACGTGCCAGTCGCTTCGGGTTAAATTAAAACTACATGAAAAAGGTTTTCGGAATTGTAGCGTAGATATTTTTTAGCTTGTTACCTCAGAACTATGTCATTTCCTAACCGATATTGATTTTATTTGATTTAATAATTTGGTTTTTTAAATTGTAATAATTTGAATAAGTATGATTTTCTATGTAGTATATATGGTTAGTTTCCAACGTTCAAAAAATTTTTTTATATAATTAACTAACTAACTAATAATATAATGAATTAACTAAGAACCATCCTCACTCCTAACTTACAATCACAAAATAAAAATTAAAATAAGTCAATCCGGTTAAAAACGAACAAGGCCAGAAATACACATACATACAATACTTTACAAACAAAAATACAAACTTTTTTATCAGCTTAAGGAGTGAATTTAAGAAAATTCATTCTTAACGGACGCCTTCGTCCTAATGACTATCTCGTCTCAAATTTTAGCGCAATCCCTTCTGTGATTTGAGCTGTATTTTGATCGACCAGTCGGTCAGTAATATAATAATTTATATGTAGAATATTTACAGATGACGCCCCTATTTTTTCAATGGAAAGTAATAAATAGACCAATGTTACAAACATAATATGTTTGTTACACACATAAAACATAATTTAATTCACAAAATCGTTAAAGCACACAGGAATGCTAAATGGTAATGGGTGTAATGACCTTTATGTCATCTATGTGTCGCATTTAGATTTAGTATGAAAGAAACAACGCATTTTAAACTCTATATACATGTATTTAAGAGTCTCTTTATGCGTATAGTTTGGGTAGCGTTATGTGTTCATCGTGACTGGACTGTGATATAAAACTATACAAAAATATTTTACATATAATATTTACATAGATAAAAAACAAATTATTTAAGATGGGTGTGTTGTATACGTCGTAAAAGTTTCAATTGACAGGATTATATTGATGAGTTTCATCACTATAATTAATTCTGTTAAAAATATCAATGCGAAAAAAAATTAATATAGAGTGTTACAGCTCGATTTAAAATTTGCAGAATAGTCTTCGCTTACTGCTTCGCACGCGCAGTGTGTTCACAAAAAGTAACAACATGAAAATATACTGTATTCAAGTAGGCTCTCCTTAGTACTTTTGAATTGACAATTCACAACAAAAAAATTACATTAATAAGGAAGTAACCACCTATACGTGATTTTAGTATATAAGCTATATTACTCTAAATTTTCATCAAAATCTAGTCAGTAGTTATTTTTGAAAGAGCAAGAAACATCTAATCATTTAAACGTCCGTACATCCTTACTAACTTTATTCATCAAGAATGTTATAGGCTTTATGACATCACGTTACGACCAATCATAAACGCCAACCAATCGGAAAAGCTCAAAAACATAACTTTTGAATTAAACCGTAAAGCACGAATATTGTTATATATCGTCAGAAGCAAGAGCGGATCCACCGTTGTGGGCACGATGGGCATGCCCTCAAACCTAGTGGACTTGTGGAGTCACACAGATGCCTTCGTAAAATAATAAAAAAAAAAGTCGTACGTGAGTGATTCAGACCCATTTTTAGCAATAACTTAATGATATTTTCAAGCTTCGAACCAGAATGTATATCGTAATATACAAGTTGATTTTTTAATAGATGTTGATATAGATTTTGAGTGGTTCATATAAAGAGTTCGACGATTACAGGAGTAAATATTTTCTCAAAAATCGCCTCCATGTTCAAAGTCCAATTGAACACTATTCATGTGTATATCGATCTGTCAGTTCGTTTTAAACGACCATCTCAGACGGAGCAACATAATTGGTATATTATATCTCTCGGTCATGACAAGGCTGCTGTGACTCCGCCTGTTCCTGTTCACTGAACAACGTTCATCGTCTTTAGTTAATAAGTTTTTGTTAACAGTTTTTTTGGTAATGTTTGTTTATTTATCAAAAAAAATCAGACTATTTTGCCTTAAGGGACAAAACAGAAGTGGTTATAAGTTTCTCCAATCGGCCAGGATGTCCAAACGAACACGCGATTCCGATCATATACCGTGGGGTGGATACTTTGGGGTGGTTAAACGAAATCATCCAAGACTTTTTAAAAACGAACTAACTTCTAAAAGCAATGTACGCAATTTCGTTTACTCGTACGACATATTAATTTCATTATTTTATACGGAGTTTGGAAGTAAAAAGCTTAAAATAAATCACTAAGAATTGAGAATATCTTTTTTAAAATCGATTGATAATTTAAATTAGATAAATAGATGAGACAATTTATATATTATTATTTCACTATCAATCAATCTTCCAATTATATATGAATCATTATAGCTTTGTACAACTGAGGTTGTCTGTAAGAGATCACTATATACACGTATATTAAAATCTATCTTGTAAACTAATGATTTTCGTTGCATTGTTTTTTTATTATTTTTCAACTTTTTATTTGCAATAAAGAAGTGTATCTATCTATTTAACTCAAGTATCTGTCTAATAAAAGTGTATGGCATACAGTCACCGCCCTCAACAAATAGTATCGAGATAATATATTTCTTAAATTGAGCTAGAACCCCAACCATTAATGTTAAAGTCATAACAGACAGTTTGACAGACACGTTGGCGCAGTTGTCACTGCAACTGACTCAAGCGCTAACGGTCGCGGGTTCGATCCCCGCTCATGGCAAACGTCTGTATTGGCCATACGAATGTTTGTCGTGGTCTGGGTGTTGGTGTTAGTGTTGTGAGTGTTTCCGGACCCCCGACACAAGGTCACGCGATCTTAATGGAGGCAGTTGAGTGTGATGCGTTTATTTATTTATTTATATTTATAACACAATACGCCAAGTCGTTCTTCAAGGAACTTAAAAAGAAATCAGATTTTAAAAAGAATTTATTTAAAAAGTCAATATATCAGAAATTTAATAACAATTCATACAAATTACGCTATAAAATCTCGACAATAGCATCGTCTCGGGGGGGCGTCGTGTCAACGACTTCATTGCAAGAATTGATCTCATCAGCGTCTAACAACTTTATCACTGCCCTTTGTAACTCCTCATTCGATTAAACGATCATTTAGTTATTGTAACACGATGTTACACGAAGAGAACAAAGAGCTTTCAATTATCAAAGGAGATAAAAGAAGCCTCGTAAAGAGTAATTTTCTATTAAAATAATCATTTTTATTGCGATTTTGTTATCGTATAAGCGAATTTGTGTGAAAGTTTCTGAAGAGGCAAATTACGTAAAGATTAGATCTGATTAATTGATAGATCTCCTTGGAGATATTACAAAGGCTGAGAAATGCTGTCCTAACTTTTAATTAACAAATTCGTATATAAGCCTCAAAATCGATGATTGGCCATGAAAATGATTGTTACGGTCGAGAATCGAACCTGGTTAGAGCGTACATTAGCTAAGTAACATTTACATTGACTACTGTATTAAAATCACGTTTAATCCGCACACCGCGTGAAAATTTCAAACTAAATTATGTATGGCATGGGAAATTTACCACCCTATATACATAACCGTCTACTTAATATAATCGCGCTAATTTGCGCGGTGGAATAAAATCGTTTTTAAATTTTTATTGGAACTATCTTTTCATATTGAATGTTTTATATAAAATCTGTTTTCTCTTTAATTATATGTCTTTTCTTATATTTTTTTCTAAGGTCTAACCGTTCGTAATTTAAAATTAGCAGCTTTAAGGGAGAGCGAAAAAAACTGCATCATTTTACAGACACCGTTATGAATCATTATAAAATATAATTATAGGTACAGAAAGCAAAAATATATATAATTTAAAATGTTATTAATTCAAACAATGTTGTCTATGAAAAATTATGCAGTTTTTCGCTCAATGTTACTTCTTTTGATTTACGCAGTGTTTTACCTTACTATTTGTACATTTATTTAACTCTAATTCCCTGTAACAGCTCGCCGAATTCCGATCACCTAGATAACGATTCAAACGCTAGAATACCTGCGTAGGAATTTGTTCACGTGAATGGACAATGGTGTATATGGACAAAAGCATGGTCCATACCAAACGTCGCATACCGAGTCGACGGGTGGACCTAATATGGAATACTACGCTTTATAGCAGGCAATTTTGACTCTTATGTGTATATATTTTGAGTTGAGTTTTATTTGAATTTCGATTGTATCTTTGTATTTGTAACTAGCTTTACGCCCGCGACTTTGTCCGGCTTCAAAAGCAAAATGCACAATTTCGTTTGCTTTGAGATTGTATGGTCTTTATATTTATTCCAGATATGTTTATTTAAAAACTCATCTACTGAATGAATACCGATTTTGATAAAAAAATTACAGGACCAATCTGAAAGTAGGTATGCCCTTTCGAATAAAAAAATCAAAATCGACTTGGAATCTAAAACATACGAATTGAAAATCACCTCATTTTTTGAAGTCGGTTGAAAATGTCGGTTCGAGATGTCAGATGTCATTAGCTGTGGCTAGCGTTCACTAAAATCAATAGAATTAACTATGCAATAATATCTACCGTACTCGCTAAACGGTAATAACCACACAAAAATTACTTATATAAGAGCCTCATCACTGTAAATAAATTTTGTCCTTGTCACTCTTTAGATATATCTTGTTTAAAAGAAAGGGCCAAAGCATATTTTATAAAACATTTCATAAACACATATTTATGCTAATTACTTACAAGTTACAACGCAGTTACTAAAGCACTTCAAGGACTCAGATATTTACCTGAAAACAAAATAGATACAAATTAGAAATTGCATAAATGCGCAAAAATACGAACATGTGTAAACCGGATGGACGGGTTATGCAACGATTTTAAAATGCAATTAAAACGTAAGGTTATGAAACATTGTATATTACTACTTAATTTGGTCATAAAACAACGATTTGTTTTAATTTTATAAATCTAGAGAATTCTTGATCTTGACACGAGTAATTTACTCATAATTGTTACAATTTGTTTTAATTGATTTTAAAAAATTTTCGTTACGTTTAAACATTTTTAATAATTATATATAATGTTACCACAGTTCCAAATTATACGTAATAATTATATTTAGAAGAATCACCAATAAAATAAATAATTAATCTTATAAACATTTTTTCTGTATTTGATTTGAGAGTATTCAATAAAGGTTAAGTAAGCTCGCCTTTGTAAAGATTTTTCGAGAAGATGATTTCTTTAAAATCCACTTAAAATAAATAATAAATCACGGTAGTGCCGCTACAAATGTATTTTATGCGATGCGACAAACATTTATTTGGGAAAAATGTTTGTCACTCAAATGAATCAAGCTATATTTACCGTTAATTTTTCATCACTATTTTAAACATTAAAGCAGTTGCTATGATTATTCAAAAGAAACACAAAACCACAAAAGATAGATATTCCATAAAATCAAATTTTCACTTGTTTCAAACAGTTCAGTGTCGATTGAGAAAAAGTAAACTCAGGTTGATATGTGACTGAATAAGCGCCATCTCGTGTTAACAGTGAGAAACAAGATAGTATAGCAAGTGAAAGGGATTGGTAGATTGAATCAAAAGTGCGTATGATTGGTGGATTCTTATATCTTGTGAGTGTGCGCGACAATTTTGATACGTCGAATGGTGAATGTTAAAAAATTTTACACAGAGCTCCATCGAGTATTTATCGAAAAACTTGTACTAAGGTACACAGATTCGACCATTATATCAGCGAGTGATAAGAACTCAGCATCACAGCGCGTAATCGATAAAGATACGATCTATAAGTCCTATAATAACAGTATAAAAGTATGATCGCTTTGTAAAACATTTTGTCCAACAAAACAACTGAATCGTTTCGAACTTGAATTATTACATTACAAGTAAATGCTCGTAACTTTGTAAGGCAGTATTCTCGTAATACACAAAATCTTATTTTATATTGTTACATACCCGGCGAGAGCGCGTCTTAAGATAAAGTTTTGACGGTATTGTAATAACTCTGCTAGTATTCATTGACGTTGGCACAATATTCTGTGTAACTAATATCGAGGCTTTTCTTAAGATCTGTATTATTATAATAATAATAATGTGTCAAAGTCCGATAGATACTCGTGAACATTTTCCCAATATTATAAATATGAAAGTTTAAGGTTATAGCTTGTAATTATTTTATATAAAAACTATTTATCGAATTGTGATTATGCTTACACATCAGAATACTTCATAAGCTGAGCTATATATATAATCTTAGATGCTAATAAATAAAGTTGAAGTGTCGGTTTGTAATTTCAAATTAACAGCTTTTCACTAAATGAATATGAAAGTATATACGATGCTTACATAAAAAAAAAAACAATTTTAAATTTTTTTGTCTGTCCGTCTGGACCGATTTTGACGGGACTTTCACTCGCAGATTGCTATTTTTTTTTAATTTAATTCATCGTCATTTTCGCAGACGAAGTTTCAGACACCAGCTAGTAAGTTATAAAAATACTAGTGGTATTATAAATGCAACTTCATGTACGCAAACGAAATCACAAAAAATTGGAAGTCAATTATAAAAATGTTAAAATTTAAAATACAAACTTGTGATTTCTTTTAAATTATTAGTATTAATTTAAATATCATCGCGCAGTGTGTAGAATTGTAGAAGAGTCATTTGAATCTATAACATTTATTATACAATATTTTTGCAACTTTTACTGCTTTCGAATTTGTCAGATATTTAATGCACTTGTTTTGTAACTTGCAAAGATTAACTATTTATGAAATGTTTTAACGTAATTTTATAATGTTATTTTTTGCTTGAGAAACTCAACAACGACTCAAATGTTCGCTCGAGAACATAGTTCATATTTACTTTATTACTAAAATCTTTGCCTGCAACTTCGCTTGCATTCGCTTGCAGAGGTATCTCATATCCTCTTCTTATTCTCCTGACAACGAATATGCAAAATTTTATCGTAATCAGTTTGCAGATATGGGCGTAACAAACAAATGAAAACTAAATTCGCATTCATAATATTGTTTACGACTAATAACACTCAACACGACCTATCGCTATCTAGGTTTTAGTGTATTTTACCATAAACGTGATTTTCTTTAACACTCAAATATTAAAATTGTATATAAATATATTTATAAAATACTATCATTGTAATATGCTAATGTTAAGGTGTAGCCACATAATCTTCCAAACTTCTATTAATCGTTCTACTGCCTTTGTTACTTCTGAAATAAGCGAATCAAATATTCAATTATTAACAGTACAATATCTTCTTCACACTTTAATGGGACCATCCTCGAGACATATTTATTATATTTAAAAAAATTGATTCGCAATTGTCGAAGATATTACATTGTCATAGCCGTATCCTTTATTGAAGAGTTATAAGAGGGTAGTGCAGATGCTAATGAGTTCTGTTGACATCTCTTGACATCGGTGGCGGGTAAACGACCGAGTCAAAGGCGTTTCGACAGATCGACGAACTCGCATGAACTTTCATAAAACATCACATCACAAGAGCTCATAATTGTTATTATGTAATTAATTATCCTTGTTTGAAAAAAAAACGCGTTCTAAGACAAGCAAACAAAGATAAGTATTTTTGTGTATCGTGCTCCTCTATAACAAAACTTTCATGAAAAAATTTGCGCGTTTCAACAAATTCTGGGACATATATAGGCAGATTTGAACAGTCTAGAAGAATAAGCTCCATATAATTCGCAGAGCATAGGCTTTGTCTTAGCAGTAAATACAATATGAACTTAGTATATTGTATCCAATTAATAATAATAATTTTGCATATTTTTTTCTTATAATTTCCCGATTACATTTATACTAACATTATAAAGCTGAAGAGTTTATTTGTTTGTTTGAACGCGCTAATCTCAGTAACTACTGGTTCGAATTGAGAAATTATTTTTGTATTTGATAGATTGTATTAGATAGTTTATTTATTGAGGAAAGCTATAAGCTATATTAAATCACGCTACGACTCAAAGGAGCGAAGCAGTAACCATAAACGCGAGTGAAACCTTGAGGCACAGCTAGTAGTGAAATAAAACTAGTGTTCGAAACATCTCGATGATAAAAATTATTAATGGACACGATTTAAATCCATTTAAAAATATTTTTATTTGAATACTAAGTTCGGTTCAATATTCGCCGTCCAATGATCGTAGTTTCTAGGTACGTGTGGAAGCGGCACTCGTTTTTATGTGACACTAAAACATTCACAGTGCAATAACGATTCGAACGCCTGGATCGGTTTTATGAAGTCTCTTTACGAGTTATAAATGTCGACTAAGTAAACATATTCAAGTTAAGGATTTTATTTGAAACGCTTTCATGAGACATCACGAGGACATACATTGGAAGGATGAAATAAACACTTTTATGTGTTTTAGTGTGATTTTCGTAATATAAAGTAGATACGGAATATAAAGATGAGCTCGCAGTGTTTAAGTAATATGAAAAAAAAATCCTAAAATTTTAATGCGTGTATAATCCCAACCCATTATAAAATTACTTTAACTCGTACCCAAAGGCCATATTAGAGATTATCATAATTTGGGTATGCTTATTGTTCGAATTGTATATAAGCGTCACAGTGGCGATGTAGTTTTTACGTTCATACAAAAAAAGTAATTATTAAAATACTCGTATTTAAATAAAATATGTATGTAAACAATGCTAAATTGATTAGTTAGCAGTTAGCAGACAGTTGCAGCGGGCCGGGTCAATGACCCTAAACCGTGCCTTTCAAAATATTCGCTATAACTCAAATTTGGCAACGCGATACAATGATGGATACTAAATTGATACTTGCATATATTAATAGTTTTAAAAAGAAATTTCTATAAATTATAAATTTAATCGGTCTCTTAAATGGCTTTATCAATTATGCTGTTGTTAAAAACAAAAAATATTGCAATCGTTTTATCGTTTTTTTTTTAAACTCATCTTAGCCATCATAATGTTTTCACATCACAACGCTCCATTAGTTTCACATTACAAAAAGCGTCTTTTATATATTAATCTAGGAAAAAAATTATAATACCTAAGTTATATGTTTTGTGACTCTATTGTCAAAATTAATTAAACGTAGTTAATGGTAATTAATCTTCACCTCTAATCCTCTTTTGGTAATTGAAAAAAAAATCAAAAAAATATCAACAGCCAGACAAACAATCACATTTTAAAGTCAAGAAATAAGTTATCCAGTGCAAAAGCTGTTTTTCCTTATCAACAATAAAAATATAAATAAATAATAATAATACCTATTTTTTAATCTAGCTAGACTTGTTTTTAACACACAGCATTAAATAACTGGTCAAGTGCTATTTGTTCATATACAATGTTCCGTAGATATAATATTTCAATTTTAATAAAATATAATATACAATTAACATTTAGCCTATAACTATACCATCGGTCTAGAGGTTTAGCTCGGACATGCAAACAACCGAGCTTTACAGAAAGACAAACTTATTTTAAAGCCAATTGTAAGAAATATTATTAATATTAGAGAAAATTATACAATACATTTTTACCAAAATTGTTAGTTACGAGGTGTCACATATAGAGCGACGATATCTACCTTTACTCTATAAATATAAAGTCTTTTTCTTTACTTATTTGGTAACAATACTCGGAATGAAAATTACGTATTTTCGAAGTTTATTTTTCATTGTAAAAATGTTTCAGTTCAATCATTCGGTCGATAATTGCTCATCTCTAACTTGCAAAGGAATGCTAAACAGGACAAGTAAAGAAAAATAGACTATACTGAAGTAGAATCTAACTATAGCCCGCTGACTATAGCTCGTACGCGGGCTCGACCGCGGCAGTACCCCATTCTCACAGAAAATCAAAATCAAAATATTTTTTATTCAAAATAGGAATTGACTCCTTTTGAACGTCAAGAAAATGAATCTACTACGGTTTCGGAAAAGTATAGACTCAGACCTGAGAAGAAACCGTGAAAGAAACTCAGCGGGACTTTTTTTTTTGTTAATTTTTTTAACGTCAAGATTGGTTACATTACATAAAACGTATTGAGACAGTCTGGTGAAAGACACACAAGTGAAAGAGCCGGAAGCCTAATCCTTCTCCCATTCCTTTTCAAACTTACTCGTGGTGCAAATGTCAATAGGCGGAGGTCATCACGTAACATCAATGTCCCCGCTCGTTTGACAGTTATTTCTATATATAATAATCTAACGTTAATTGTAAGTTGTGTTTGTAAGTTGTTTTATATAAACTATAAGAGTAACTTACAAATGTAATTTTTATAGCTTACAGTTTACGAATAATTTTGTTTTGTTTTCTAAATTATTCACTATTGAGATATATATGGTGGAAGATAGTAAGAATAACACTACCTTTTTTAAATCTAAAAAAATATAGAGTTTTATAGTTTTTTTTTTATACGGAACACTAAAAAATAGGCAGACTAAAAACATGGTTCTAATGATCGTATTACGTTCTTATAATAACTAAATTGCCGTAATGGGCGTGGGGCTTGATTTTGAGTGATCTGTTCAAATTGTTTCCTGTTTAAACTCAAATATAATAGACTCAATATTATTAATGCAAAAATAACCTTTTAACTTTGAATATAAATATGTCTAATCGCTAGTCGATTCGCGAGAGGAAGTAATAATTTATGTGACAAGTTAAAAACAAGACTTTTTTTTAAAAGGGAACCGACTTCAAGCAAAATACGTAATTTTATTTACTAAATCGAAACCATGGGAACAATTCTGATGAAATATTTATGTAACTAATCGGAGAGTATAAGAATGCTGATAAGCAATAATGGGTCAACACACAAAGAGTCAAATTTGGATATATTTATGAATTCTGATATTCAAAATTATTTTAAAACTTTTAAGTCATATAAACTAAATAAGTACGGAAACAGTGACATAATTTAACGTTTGGAATATTGAATGGGTGTTCCATATTTTGAAATATACAATAATCTTATATATTAGAAAAACTTATTGTTAGATAAAACTTTTAATTATAATACCAATATTTTGATATCTTTAGACGCCATTTTCTCTGAATAAAGTCTGTGTAGCTTGACACGTATTGCTTGACAGTTTGGCACAACTAAAAGCCATAAACCAAAGAATTGAATTGAATTGCTTATATACCTTTTTAACACACATATACCTTTCACATATACCTTTTTAAACAAAAATCGAGGTAACAAAATTGATCAAGAAATATTCGAGCCATTGGAGATCATACATAAAAAGTCTTCGACGAACTGAGAACATTCCTCCCTTTCATTTTAGAAGTCAATTCAAAAGGACGAAGTTCTCAGTTCGTTGAGGGCTTTTTATGTCCTGATTCGAAAACGGCTTAACCAATTTGAACCCATACAATTTTCATCAAGAACAATAACTAATTGAAATGGTATCTAAGGAAATGAAATTGCTTAAAAAGTCTTAGGTATTTGAAATTTTAACGCTACATATTTAGGTCGATACTAGTCTAACCTAGATATTCAATCGAATGGCTGATTCAAACATTTACCAGCGACATATTCGTGACGATGCGTAATAGACAGACGACATGAACAAAGATTTACCTGAATTCTAATTACTCGCAACCTTAGTCATTGTTCGGGTTTTTAACACAAATTTAAATAGAATAAAGCGTAACGTTAAAATAATTCAAATAGTTCGTAAAAGAAAGAACTTATCGATAATATTTAAATAAGCGTAAATACGTTATTTTATAAAGAATTTGTGATTACTACTAAACTTATATAGGTCGAGTTATTTATTCATTTAAAGCATTTTTTTTTAATTCGCACTTTTTAAAAATAATGTGTACTCTTCAGCTTGTTATATATCAATAAAAATATACAGGCTTTATTATTCAGTAAAATATATGCGTAATAATTATAACAGATGGCGTTAGTCCGTAAAAATAGGGTATGTCCCTTTTGTGGCAGACCACAAGATGACATTGGACCCTACTCATGTCGAAACGACCTTAAGGGTGAAAAACAGTGAAAAACATTGTCTTTTTTATTATTTCATTTTAAGTAAATTTTAAAATATTTTGTATAGTCATAAGCAAATACGGATCCTCATCCGGCTTTCTAACAGCATGTGTAATCTTAACCAAACTACATGTTCTCCAGAAAATCTATCCTGTGTTTTTTTGAATTTTTCTAATATTTTACAGTCCGTGGTCAGCTTAAAATAGGTTGGACAATTTATCCGGTAATACATAAATTTAACAAAAGTGAAGAGTCTCGAACAATGTTTTAAATGCGTCGAAAAATTATAATAGGGATAAACATTAATACTATGAGGGTAGGCGAAGAAAACTCGCGTGCTCGCCGCTGGAGGCCCCGCGGTACACCAGTCAGCTCGAGACCACGACGGATGCAAATTCGTCGAAACGCCGGGAAATAAAAAGGTATTATTACGATTAGTTATAAATCGCGAAAGTTGGATAGGACGGACTAGTGGACGAAACATCTCCGTAACGGCAAGTTCGACGTATTCAGAAAGTAAACCGGGTCAGTGGAGAGGTGGCCTTACTGGGCGTTTAACGATTGCCCAATAGTTACGTAACAGATTGAATAACGATTTATACGGTGTAAAACGAGATTTTGTTTTTGGGGAACACTGTGATAAATTAACTAATAGGTACCCGCGATTTCTGACGCTTGGATTCTAGTCAAAGTAGTAAGGATTTCAAATTAAACTACTCGTATATGTAATATTTTACATTTTGAGATACAGGTATTCTATATTATGACAACCAGTATAAGTTGATATGCAAAGAAATACTTTTTAAGATAATATGTTTACGGATAGACACATTTACCTCTATAGCTATAAAATTTTCTCAGTCGTTTTGAAAATAAATCGTTTTAATGTACTTGTTGTTAAGCTAGAACGTGAAAAACAAGAATTTATTTGTAACATCTTTTATTGTTAAAAAAAGCAACCACGCCTTAACAAATCGTTTAAAAAAATACATTAAGATGATACTTCGTAAGTGGAAATTGACCTAAGACACATTTTCAGGTCATACGTCAAATGACTTGGCAACGTCATGATTGTCACGATGACATGACCCAGACAATAACGGTGCATAAACTGCCAAAGCATTGGTTAAGATTAGCAACAGCGAAATACAGATGTTTATATCTAAGTCTCAAAGATTCACTCCATATTATTATTAGGCGAGAATTACACTTATAAGTTACGTTCTCACGTACATAAAGATTTACATAAATTGTTTGTCATTGCTTTACACCTAAAATAATTTATTGTCAGTACCTTTTTTTGACGTTCTCAGTTTTAGTAACTACTTAGGTAGGTAACAGAGTTGTTTTATTTTCAATTACAAAAATAAAATTTACGAGAGTATTTTCTCGCCTTATAAATTATAAAAATATTAGCTCCAATAAAAAAAAAATACCTATATGTTTTTTTTTTATTATAAAGCTATATCACAGTAAAGTTTTATTATAATCTATTTATTAGTTTTTACATAAAAGAGGACCAAACATCCATCCACCCTCACAATCTTATAGCAATGGGATTCAAATTTTTTTACCTTCAACAAGGAAATTGCTACAAGGAAGACCTCTTCACTTATTCAAAGGTCCAATTAAGATGAGCTACGGATGCATCAATTGGACCTCATTATACACATTCCGTGTCTCGGAAGGCATGAATCATAATAATTGCACTTGCGTTAATTACACTGAATTGTCATACCAAGGCCGCGGTCGAAAGGTCAATGGGAATTAATATTGCGATTCTTGGGACATTATGGTGTTCTAAGTGAGACTAATTTCGAGATATGTTTTTTTATGACTATTGCAGGCAATCCCTTGATATTAAGTAATTACGTCCGCCCGCGGACATTTACACAACCAAAGGTACAAATGCGTTACCAGCTTAATAGTGTAAGGCGACAGGGAGAAAGGGTAAAGATGGGGAAGGAAAATTTGATGATATGTACTTAAAAGATAATTTGCAATATCAAAATATCATAAATATTCCTTTGCTCATTAAAAACGTTTTCGTTTGTCAAGTAGCTTATATAGCTTACCGAACCAGTTGACATTATTCATGTTTATTAACTTTCCCCCTATGTGCATGATTCTTTTCAAAATTAATTTTTTTATGGCTACATGTAACCTATGCACATGCGCGTTGCAATGTTATCTTAAGTATATAGACTTTGTAACCGTCATGATCGTCCTCAGAATGCCCTTCCAAAGTTTTATCACAATCCCATCAATAGCTTCGGAACGCATAGAGGACAAATCTACAAACATTGATTTTTCTTTATATAGATAGTTTAGCTAGTCCGGGTCGAAATTCAAACTTCGGCTTACATTTACGTCTTGTATTTACTAATCCTTAACTTCTCTTTTATGATGTGAAGTATTTACAATAACAAAACTGTAATCAGATTCTGATCAGTATAATCACAAGTTTTGATCACATCATAATTGATTTTAAATCACTAATTAAACTTCATACCTAATACAAGCTGATATTAATAGTTTCGATCAAATCCAGAGAAATGGTAAACTTGAACACTACCAGCGATCTTAGTATGTCTTCAATGCAGTTAGTTTCACAGCCGACCTTCCGATCTCGATTCCGGTAGCGATCATTCGCATTCGAGTCACGATCGCGGAATCTCCGTATCTGCAAGCCAAATTTGTACTTTCCTCGCCAACTGGACGAAAATAACAATACTGCAGAAAGTTACTTAAAGACGTGAAACGGAAGTGAATTCTTGAAAGGATTGTTTTAAGAATAAAGACTTTAAGGTTAATCCGATCTATCATTCTTGTTAAGCATGACATCAGGAAAACACCAAGATTCAAATTTAAAATATTATTGAATCTTGATATTAAAAGGATACGGTTTGTGTATATAAAGTAGAAATATGCATACAAGCCATTTTAAGGGTGTAGCTAGTTCTTGACCTGTAACTGACGTAAAGTCCTGACATAATAACATATTGCATTTTGGTACTTTGAGTTGAAGGCAACACCCAATCAAGAAATGATTTCGAGCAATTTCGTAGTCAAAGAAAATGCCTGGTCTTTTGATAATTAAATGTCAACATAAATCACTGCCAAAGTTTGTATATTATTAAACACATGTGTTTCAAAGTGATATTATTACTACACATATTATAGATTTACTATACATTTTTAATATTCATGCTACCTATTTGTCGTTAAAATCTGTGCCCATTTTCAACTTTGACAAGCTCGTTAGCTACTCTCACTTGTCATATATATACTTATAACGATATATAATTTGGACGACGACCTTGGTAACCAGGCAACGTCGTCCAAAGTGGTCGTTATATCATATCTATCCTTACTAATGCGAAAGTAACTATTTGTGTGTAACGCAATAACGCCTAAACTATGGAACCAATTTAAATAAAATTTGATACAGACATTGTCTAGAGCCTGAGAAAGGCTACTTTTTTAATGCGAATAAGGGCTTTAAGGCGTTGAAATAGGGATTGAAAGTTTAGTTGAAAATTATGTTAATAGCTTGAACTTCTTATTACATTTTGGCTTTTGATTAGATATAAAAAATACAAGATTCAAAGTTTATAAAAATTGTACCCTAAAGAGGTTAGTTTAAAGAGGTTATCCGTCAATTTCCAAAGTTTACGCGGGCAAAGCCGCGAGCAACTGCTAGTGGTTACAAAATAGATTTGGTTTATAACACATAGAAAAGACTTCATGTATTTACTTACTACCAAAAGGTCATGTTACGTGACAATGTTAGGTGTTAATCAATAGAAAATTTTGAACTCAGCATGTATTACTTACGAAAGGTACGGAAGGCGAGGCGCCATTGACTTCCGGACCGGCGCGTGAGTGTCAACCACGATTTACTTACAACGTGATTGTTAAGGCCATAGAATAGTAGAAATATTAGAAATGCAAGATAAAGTGAGGTAATTCATAAATTTTTAGTTCGTTTCAATGGATATACGATGCCATTTCTATGAGATTTGAAATTCTAATGAGCCTTCTTCGTGTGTTGTTAAAAATACGTTGATATCGTGATGTCATTACGGGTTGTAATAACTGGTATTATAGGTATCAAGAGGGTAAACAAGGATCTAAGAGTTTAAGATAAGTTAAATAATAATTTAAAAGTATATATGTAGCTGCTTGCTCAGATTACAATCTCGATTTGACTTATGGTGGAAATACTTGCGTTTCACCAACTAAGCTAGACAATTTTAATTTTTTCAAAAATAGTTTAAAGACTCTGATATGGTACCACATGACTTTATGATGATCATGAGAAGTTCAAATATATAGTTACAAACACAAAAGTTAAACTATCTCCGATACTAATCTAAATAAATTTAGAATAAATAGAAAATTTAAAATAAATAGTTCACTTAAATATCAGAAAATCAAATTCGTTTAAAACGCTCCTCTTATGACATGTGGAAAATTAAAAACGATAGTCAATAAAGATTCTAATAATCAAACATCAAAAGGAGAATTAAATAAGGATTCATTCGAATATTCCAGAAATTCGATATCAAATATGTATCGCAAGAAACTTGCATACTCCGTATATGCAGAAGGTGCGTTTCAAGCTATTTCCCAACTAAGTATCCACATCCTCTTACAAAACGCTTCGCTTGAATTATTACTAACTTCAATATTAAATAACTTCAAGCTGATCTATGTGTCGGTTTGCTCGTAAACTTTATTTATCTGCTAGCTGCTCGCCCCGGCTTCGCACGAGTACAATAATGACTCAATTTTAAAATGGAGATATTAAAACCAACTGTGTCACTTTTCAGTAGTATCTTTCAAACATTTTTTTTCATACCTACATGGCCCTTAATTGCAAACAACAAGAAAATATTTAGCCAAATTGGTGCAGTCGTTTTGAAGGGATTTAGTAAAGGTCTAAGGACCGCTTTTTGACCTTAATAGAAAGACAACGCACCGCCTAAATTGCTAAAACTAGTATGTACTTTTGTACGGGTGTATTTTACATAACTTAACGACAAGCAAATAATACAGGCTATTTTAAAACATTAATTTCTCTTTCTTAATTTCTTAAAACGATATTCTACGTTTAAAAAAAACTTGATATTTTTTACTCGTAATGATTACCTAAATATTTTTTTAACTATACATTTTCTTACAAAAATTGGAACGCGGGCGAAAAATTAATTGAATATTCAGTTCTATAGAACACAAATTTAAAATCCGCGTGCCAACAAAAATAGCTTCGAGAACATTCTGTTTCGAGCAAACAGACAGAACAAATAAAATATTTTCCTTTTAATGTGTTTTGATTGCGAGAAATATAAAAACATATTTAAGAAGTCCGTCTTATGTTTGTCATATAGTCATAATTTATTTAATATTTCCTTCATAGAATACTAAAAAAAAAATAATCATATATTATGTCATAAATATATTATATTCTTTTATGTACGTAATTTAAATATAATTAATGTTACTTTAGTATTTATTAAGATTTATTATTTAATTGTATACATCATACAAAAAAAATATAATTAAATGCATACACATTTCATTAATGTTAGAATGCTTATTTTGTCATTTATAGATATCATAAAATTTTACAGTACAGTACAGTACAACTTAGTCCACCACGCTGCGGATACGGATTTTTTAAATAGAAAATAACTGGCAAACGAGCAGGCGGGACACCTGATGTTATCTCTGCCGCCCATAGACATTTACAACCCAGAAACACAAATATGTGGCTAGCTTAAAAAGGAATAAAGTATAAATGAGAACAGGGTCTAAGGAAAGAAATAGTTGAGGGATTTAGGATTCTGGCTCTCTGACTCACCATACGAAATCTTCAAAGTTGACGCAAATGAAATCACGGTCACATGGTAGTTAATTTAAAAATAATTATTATTATCAATACAAATATTCAATTTTTTGTACGCATAATTTTTTTTTTCATTACTTGTTTAAACTTTGATCCATCGTTATGTCACGGAAACACACAAGTTTTTTGACATCATCACGGTTGATGATTGCAAAAACTCCTACAGACAAACAGAACCCCGAGCTTTGTTGCCTCTGTAAACACTTGACCACATTTGAGCATTCCTTAATCATCATACGATACTGCTTTATACCAACGATATTGTCTCAACTTGTGAATTCGGATTTAATAGATCCTTATAAAACGATTGCTATGTTCATATATATAATTTATAATGTCTGTTATTGTTGTACATAATAATGAAAGTTAAATTAGTAATATAATTTAATTGATTATTTAATACGTCATTTAAGTATCAACAATTTTTGTTTCCGACTGCAAACAAAATTCGCAATTTCAGTTATTTTGATTGATAAACTAAACTACTGAACCAACCTGAAAAGAATTGTCAAATCGGTTTAAAAATAACGGTGTACTAAAATTATAAACAATATAAAAATAAATAAAATGCTACGAATTGAGAACATCCTCCTTTTTGAAGTCGGTCGAAAATTGTACATTAATGAATGTGCAGACTGAACAACAAATAAATCTGTTGTTCGGGAGACTTAACGAGATACGTCTTCTTCAAAGGACGAAAAAGTACCCCAAACATTATTCCTCCTCAGCGCAGGCAGTTAATGGCTTTTTTACTATTTCATTTTACGTTTAAAATATTTTTTGAAATCATCAAAGAATGCTTGCACCTTGCATAGGTATACATATATCGGGTATCTATTTCTGACTGTGGCCTCGGAACAAAAAAATTGACTTTGATTCACGATGTTATCGTAATCACAGCAAAAACGTAATAAATCAATTTCAGATAAACATTTCGATTGTTTCTAATGAATCTAGACCTATGTATTGTGTATTTTTTATATTTGTCTTTATTTAGTGCGAATAACTCGAATGAAAATCACGAATTTTCGAACAATTATTTTTCATTATAATTTTGCATTATAAAAAATGATTCAGTTCAATCATTCAATCTTATGTGTGGCTGGAAATATGCTATAATTGTCTGTAAAGAGAAATAGACTATATATCACAATGACTGTTTATTTACCCCGCGTAATGTTGATATCGAACGAAGAATGGTTTTGAACAACCACACCAGGTGTGTTGCTTTTGGCAGTGCACCAATCGGATTTAATCGCATACCAACAATTTAATTTTTCACTTCGTTTCATACATAATCTGTATTTAAAAATAAGATTTAAACGTTTGTCTGTCTTTATTTGACATATTTAAAGGAGCCGTTCGTAGTCGAAGAGCACGTTGTTTAGGCGTGATTAAACTATCTTTTATTTCATAATTACAAGATGAGAATTACATTAATAAGTTTTGCTCTCAGACTTTCATAAAGATTCATAAGTTGTTGGTCATTGTTTTACAGTTGAAAGTATTTACTGTCAGTGTCTATATTTTTGACAGCCACAGCATTGTAAGGTTACCTAGGTAATTGTTACCAGGTTTCAGAGTTGTTTTATTTAAATTACCGGAGTAGAACTTTCAATGTGTCGCCTTACAGTTGTCACAGGTAAGAAATTTTTGAAATTATGTGAAAAAAACAATTTCAATAACTTTGTAAGCCAGATGTTTTTAAGCATACTATCTATATATGGATGTTGATAAGCAATAATATGTCAAATTCGGAAACACAAAAAGTCAAATTTCATATAATAATGTTTTTTGATAATATGGTTTAAAGTGACATGAGGAATGAAAGGGAATAGGATGTATATTATAAAATGAAAGTTTTTATGTTGCTATAGGTAATTAGCAATTTAATTTGAAAAACAACAATTTATTTTAATAGCTAATTTATAGTAACATAACCTTAATAAAATTATTACAAGTTATGTATGTATGATATAACATACCAGGTGTAGATCATATAAAGTGGCTCCTATGTATGTAACATGATAATAAATAACACTCTATATATGTAACAATGTGTGATTATGTATAATTTAATTTAAACACATTATATCATCAATCATTTTAATCGTCACTTATACGTTAATTAATCATACAATTGATAAAGTTGACTCGAGTCAACCTTAACAATATTGAAACTTATTTTGCGTTATCTTCTAATTACAAGTTTTTAGTTAACTTTCAATGTTGCAAACATACGGATATCTTCAACCAATTGAGTTGAAATTTTGTAAACATCTTAAGTTTAAATGACAATGCATGATTTAGTGTGTGACGTCATCCAAAATCGAAGATGGCGGTCTTGTTATTTTGAAACTGTGAATGTTATTACTCTTCTCCTTTCTAAAATATTATTACAAAATTCTCTTGCTTCTATAAACTCTGCTAATTTTATTATAATCTTAATATAATAAAACAGCTAATTAAACACGACTGTTTTAATTGTGACTATAACTTTTGACAGCAAGCAAGTAACCATTTAGACTTGATTTCCCATATAGATAATCATCTGATGACTGATTATAATAAAGTCCTTGGCCAAAAGCTATATGTGATCTCCGAGAAACGATTATTTCTACAAGAAGATTAACAAGATAAGTTTTAATTGCTCTCTGAGACATTTATATAAAGAAATATCTATTTAAGGCTTTTTAAAAAAAGTAACCGACTTTGAAAGGATTTTGTCGGAAACTCGATTACTAATTATTTAGATTTTAAAACCAAAATAATGAACCGATTTTGATAAAAATTCTTTTGGGCTAATCTGGAAGTTTTTTTTTTTCAAAACTATTTATAAATGATGGAGTAATGAGGTATAACATACGTAAACATAAAAAACATATGTGTACTACGCATTAAGAACTATCTCCTTTTAGAAGTCGGTTAAAAACAATGATTAATACTAACATCTGTTACGTTTAAAGGCTAAATCCATAAATCCATTACTACGTCACAACAGTATCAAAATTTTTCATTACTAACATTCTTAAAGCTACAAAGTGTTGTAAAATCTCGCAAAATGAAAATAAACATTAAACAGACGAACATAAAACAGATGTTTGCTATTAATGCAATGGCTCGTTACAAGGTAGGCTGTAAACACGAGTAGAAAAGGACGTCTCGCGGTCACGGTCAACTTGTACTACTCGACCACGAGTCATTAACGACTCTCTTAATAGATAGCTTACTATCGATCTATATATGGATGCTGATAAGCAATAATGTATCCACAAAATAAATTTGGAGATATTAATATATTCTTATAACGTGTCACGTATTTAACATTATTCAGATTTTTTTTACGTCATCTAAAGTAAATAAGTTTCTTAATTTAATGTATCGTATATTGAAGTATGCTCAATATTTTACAAGATGCAATTATCTAATATATTTCACAAACTTTTTTATTATTACATAAAACTTTTTATTATATCAATCTGCTTTTTTCAAAATATAAAATAAATGATGGATACATACATACTAGAGATGCGCCGAATATTCGTTTGGTATTCGGTATTCGGCGTATTCGACATCTTTTGTACAATATGTATTCGGCCGAATTATTCGGCATTTATGCCGAATATATTCGGTCCGATTATTTCTATTTTGTAGACTACACGACATAGAATAGAAATGCAAGACAACTCGTCTTAAATAAAATTTATGTTATAATATAAATCAAAGACATTTTATGAAGAATAAGTTGAACAAAAGCTAATAAAACAAAGTAATCAAACTTTAAATCAACATTTATTTTGAAGCCTTTTATTTGTATCATAATCATGCGATGTTTAGAAGCAAAGTGCGGTGCGCGGGGGTGGCGAGCAGTGCGGTACAGCTCGTTTGTCATCTAGCTAGCAGAGACATGTAGCGTACATGTTAGAACCTGTTTACGCGGCAAAGCAATAAAGTGGTAAATCGAATAATTCGGCCGAATATTCGGTTCGGTAAAGGTTAAACCGAATAGTATTCGGTATTCGGTTATTCGGTGAAGTGACTATTCGGCGCATCTCTAATACATACATACATACGCCTTCAAACAAAATTGATAAGAATATAGGTTTGACATTTTTGGACGCCATTTTCTCAAAATGAAGTCCGTATGGCTTGACTTAGTATTGCTTATCGGCGTCTATATGTACAAAGGTCACTTACTCACTCATTCACTGACTAAACATGAAATATTGACATTGAAATATTAACTGCTTAATCTCTGAAGGTTTAAGGACGTCAGCTAAGAAGGGATTTATGGAAATTTAATCCCGAAAGAGGTGGAACGTGGGTTTCTGTTTGTATGGATAATGCTTACTTGAATGAGAACATCGTGAGGAAACCTGCATATGTCGATGTCGGCAGAAATTTTGATACATATATGTCCGTCAATCCACATTAAATCGTGGTGAATTAGGCTCCTAAACTGGTCCATAATGGGATAGAAAATCATTTTTAGAATTATGAATAATCACACAAATGTACAGAATTAACGACCTCAAATTTTTGCAGTCGGTATATAAATGTAATGGCGACAGAATACGATAAATAAGGATGAAAGATTAATAGGCGTCATTAAAAGACCTCGGATGTCCTTATAAAGCTTTATTTTTAATTATTCGCTCAATTTCATGTTTTATCTTTTATGGTTTTTATCAATAACTAGTTGCAATAATTTTTTTCGTTGACTCATTTTATACGTGTCTTTTGATGTGTTAATAATTTACGAGTATTTTTTTTAATTCTTATGTATACATACCTGACATTACTCAATTAAAGAAATTTTTTTTTTATTTTTATTTGGTTAAAATGTTTGGAATATATACTACAAGATATTATTTCCAGTTATAAGCGCATTATTTATTTATGAATAAAAAACCTCGCTTAAATACTCTAAATTAAAAAAAATATATATTCATTTTTAAACAAAAATACGACAATTTTTATTTATTTACATACATTATTACATTTTGTTACCTAAATTAGTTTTCTCGTAACATTTGTTCGTTTTAAAAATATAAGAACCTTTACTCTAAATTCGTACACTATGTTCAATCCCAATCAAAGCGTACCTCAAACGAACCGCATGACTAATTTCACTACTAATTAGCTTCGGTTTTGATGTAAACAAAACACACAAACTAACCTAACATACACGTGTTCGTTTTTAACCCCCAACGCAAAAAGAGGGTTGTTATAAGTTTGACCAGTATGTCTCTGTGTGTTTGTCTGCGGCATCGTAGTTCCTAAACGAGTGAACCGGTTTGGATGTTTTTTTTTAATTTGAAAGAGGCTTTCGATGGTTCTTAGATATGTTTTAACGAAATCAGTTTAGTCTCAAATATAACAATGTCGTGTTTTTTAAATTATCAATTTTAGCAAATTATTAGTATGTACTATTAAAAAAAAACTTAATTAAAAATTTATTGTATCTGGAGGTTGTAATTTATTATTAGATGGTTCCAACATCTTATTATTGTACCCTTATTACAACCCTTTGAAATTTTTTTCGTATTAAAATGCCTAGGTCCAAGATCTAAACTATCTCTGTACCAAATTTCATTCAAATAGGTTTAGTAGATAATTAAGACAGCCCAAAATATAATGATAAATAAATCACGCACGTATAGTCTGAAGGCACACAGTAACTCCTCTTCTTTAGTTATATAATAAAAGACAATTTACAACATCTGTCCTTTCGGAAAACTTTTAAATAACACGAAGAACATTGCGTAAACGACATTTAATATTATTTACATAACATATATCGCATTAAAACTAGTTTACTGGTTAAATAATTCCATCAAAAGAGATTATTTACATACGTTCGTATAAAAATATATCAATCTATATTAATATATAAATCTGAAGAATATGTCTGTTTAAAGGCGCTAACACTAAAAAGTAAGAAACCATTTTTGCATTTGATAGTTTATTTTTACAGGTACGTACTTAATATCATCGCGTTTCGACTACAGACAATAGTCTGGACAACCCATAGCGAGAATTAAAAAATTGTCCGAGAAAGTGCGAAATAGAATCTATACTAATATTATAAAGAGTCAAATTTATTTCTAAGTTTAGCTAGAACAAATATGGTGGCAATAGTCGTCTTTACATGATTCCGATTGGCTTGCTGAATAAATACATGCATTATGACCTTGCTTTGTCTCTTTTTACAAAATGGTCAATTTTGGGAGGTCTATACCCAGTCTATATGTTTGTATACTATCTGCCCCTCGCAGTTTCACTCGCGCTTAAGGTTATTGCTTCGCTCCTATGAGTCGCAGCCTAATGTAATATAGCCCATAACAATGCTCAAAAACGGACCGTCTAATGCAAAAAGAATTATTAAAATCGGATCAGTAGTTACAGAAATTACCGCCTACGAACAAACAAACAAATTATGCCTCTTTATAATATTAGTATACACGGTTCCAATTTACAGACGCAGAGCTACACATGATCATAAACGTTAACTAATCTGCTTACATGGTTGCCTGGTAGAGATCGCTTAACGATAACGCCGCCAATGTAATACTGTATAAAATTATATTATTATTTTATATCCTTGGTGTACAATAAAGTACACTTTCTTTCTTTCAATCTGGCAAGTATCGAAACGCGAGTAAAGCCGTAAGGCATAATTAGTATAACGACCGAAACAAGTTTAGGCGCTAAACGATTCCATCAAGAGGCATAAATTAACTATGACGTCAATGTGTAATAATGTCAAATATTGTGACGTTTTATTTCCATTACATTGGAGAACTTATGAATATTAAAATAAATACAGGTTTGTATTACGATTTCAAATAAACTTGGGACGGTGTATCACTTCCTACTTGTGGAGGAAACAAACAGTAGAAATTATTATTATAGTTAAGAAAAAAGAATAACAAAATCGAACATTCTCGTTAAAATAAATAAAAATCGCTAATACATTCCAACGCTCTGACAGTTGGGAGCGATAATTCAGTTAAAAATACAAAAAAAAAACAAAATCGCTTAGTAATATCGATAGAATTAGACAATTAGAGCGTTTTTAAATTAGATACTGAAACTATGCGGGTATTAGCTATGTGCGAAGTATGCGAGATACACACTATGACATAAATTGCGTGATTTCGTAAAATCTATTTTTGTTTTGACAAACACTAAGTAATATAAGGCGAGAATTACACTTGTAAGTTCTCCTCAGAGACTTTAATAATATACATAAACTAGCTGGTGCTCGCGACTTCGTCTGCGATGTCTGTGACGTACATAGGTATATGCATGCAAACTCTCAGTACGATCGGTAAAATTGACAAGGTTTCATACAAACTTTCATCCCCTATTTTATTCCCTTGGGTGTAGAATTAATCAAAATCCTTTTTAGCAGATGTCTACGTCATAACATCTACGTACATGCCAAATTTCAGCCCGATCCGTCCAGTGGTTTGGGCTGTGCGTTGATAGATCACTATGTCAGTCAGTCACCTTAGAGTTATATATACATATGTACATGTGTAGGTTGTTTATTACGTTTTTACATTTATTTAATACCAGAGGCGCCAGATATGCGTTGTCAACTAAAAAAGGAATAAGAAAATAGGAAAAAAAGAAAAGAATGAGAGAGGAGTTTAGGCTTTTGGTTCTTTCACCGTAGGAAACGTGACATGAACGTGAGTTACTTCAAATCGATCTTTTGTAAGTGTGAGATACTGCCCCGGTTGAGCCAGTCCGTATATTACCTGTAGTCATTAGGCCACAGCTAGGCTCTACTTCAATAATAATTACATTTATATATTAGTAAAACTTACTAGTGTAATTGCAGCCTAACAACTAATATCCAACTAACGCTAGATGCTAAAGTCGTGCACAAAGCAAACAGTGCTAATTTGAAAACGCTCTTAGCCTACTAATTGACATTATAAGAGGCATTTGCGCTATATTAAGTAGTCACCACTGAATAGACATTGACATTTAGCGAGGTATTAGCTAATGCGTAAACCTTATTCAGACCACCACAGACATTGCAACATTAATTTATGTATACACTTCAAACGTGTGCAAACAGTTTCGATTGTTGTCACAGAGTCATAATAATGATTGTAAATTTTAGTCTAAACTTTAAAGGGTTACTGGTTTGCCTTCAAAGATCATGGAGGTCACGTGACAATAGGTCTGTATAACTATTGATCTGTATTTGAATTAAAATTATAAATTGACCCGAATCTTTAACATTTTCTTAAGAAAAATGCTACAAAAATGGTAGATAGAAGAAGTTGTCGACTAAATAATTTGTATTATTTAGGAAATCGAAACCAATTATTACATTAAAAAGTCCTTAATAAATAGCGAAAGGATATTATTCTGTTTAATATGATATAGATGATAAAGATGGTTGAATTTATAACTCTTAAAAGTATGTAACTCTTGTTGTATCGAGTTTCTTGCCGATTCTTCTCGGTAGAATCTACATTCCAAGCCGATGGCAAATTCATCAATTTAATTTTTTTTATTCCTGTATTGACGTTTCAAAAGTGCTTGTAAAAGCCTACTTGTGTAAAAAGAAACTTGTGAAAGGTTAATAGTTATAAATTAAGGAAATTTCCGTCCCCATTAGTGCAGGGTCCTAGGAAAAGCTCGATTGAAGACAAACACTATTTATAGTCGTACTCGCGAGAGCTTTCAACGTAATTGCTTCATTAAGGACGCTTTTTGATATTCCGAAGACCGTTCTCGGGTTTAATTAAAGTTTTAAATCGCTATTCTATAAATAATTAAAACATTATCTTTTTTTCATTAATTTTTTAGACGCTGATAAGCTATACTATTTTAAACCACACGGACTTCGTTTAGAGAAAATGGCGCCTAAAGATGTCAAATCTATTCTTAGTAAATTTGTTTGAAACAGTGTATATAGATTTTTTCTTTACTATTTCGATAAAATGTAAACTGAATTAAAAGCAGATTGGTACAATTAAAACTTTCACCTAATAATAAGTTTTTAAATATATGAGATTATTGTATTAATTGCAAAATATAGAACGCATTTGAAATTCGAAATATTAAATTTAAAAACTTTTTTCTATACTTATTTAGTTTAGACGACTTGTTTTTTTAATAAAGTTATTAACAAAGATCTTATTTTATACTTCCTAGTTCTGTTTTTGCAATTCTATATGTTTTGTAAAATTCCACGCTTTGTTTTCAAACTATTTTATTAATAGAAAATAATTCGTCGCTATTCCGGTTATGATAATTTTGTGTTAAAATGTAATTTGAGACGTTATTTGATATGTTTATTTGTACAACAACATACTTATCTTTTACCAAATTAATCTATTTCAGAATATCTTTTATTCAAATTAAAATTAATCTATTTGTAAAATAAAATATAAATTTTCCTCTTAAAAATACAAGAATGGGAAACAATCCAGAATTAATTAATAGTATACAGTAATATAACATAAAATTGAACATCAAATTTCAAATTAACAGCTTTTCTCTAAACGATAGTATTTACGATTTTATGTGAGATAAAAAAATAATTTTTGAAATTTTTTACTGTTTTTCTGTCTGTTTGTCGGCTAATTATTGGAACGGACCGATTTTAACGCGACGTTCAAAATCAAAATATTTTTATTCAAAATAGGAATTTACATTCTCTTTTTGAACGTCAAGAAAATGAATCTACCACGGTTTCGAAAAAGTATAACCTCAGGCCTGAGAAGAAACCGCGAAAGAAACTCAGCGGGACTTTTTTTTTAGTTTTTTTAACAATGTCAAGATTGGTTACAATACCTAAAATATATTGAGACAGCCTGGAAGTGATCGCATTATTCCCAAGGTGTGTCATCATCTATGAACTCTTTAATATTATAATAACCTCTAACACACAAACGTTTCTTTAAAAAATTTTTGAACTTTGCTATAGAAGCATTTTGAACGTTTTCTGGGATCCTGTTGTAAAATCTTATACATCTCCCAACAAAACAATTACTTACTGGACGTAGTCGAGTAGCAGGTACAATGAGTTTATCCTTGTTGACAGACGCGTTGGCGCAATGGTCACTGCAACTGACTAAAGCGCTAACGGTCGCGGGTTCGATCCCCGCTCACGTGTGTGTTGGCCATACAGATGTTTGTCGTGGTCTGGGTGTTTGTGTTAGTGTTGTGAGTGTTTCCGGACCCCCGACACAAGGTCATGAGATCTTAATGGGGGCCGTTGAGTGTAATGCGTTATTTATTATTTATTTATTTGTTTCTCGTATTGATATGATGGACTAATATGTCACTAGCAAATAGGTAATATTATAAGAAGTAACTGAGGCTACTTAAAAAAAATCTTCATTTTATTTTTTGCAGACGAAGTCGCGGGCACCAGCTAGTTTATAATAAAAAGAAACACTAGGCTTCAGCCGGTAGCTTGTTTTCCATACGTAGTGATCCGAATAACACGTTCTCACAAAACCAGTCCCACATCATTCACAAACCGACCTTCACCACTCGATAACTTTTTATAATCTATTGTCATCTAAAAAAATGTTTTATCTTCAATTGCTGTCATGACTATGTTCCTAATAAATAAATAAATAATAAATAACGCATCACACTCAACGGCCCCCATTAAGATCTCATGCCCTTGCGTCGGGGGTCCGGAAACACTCACAACACTAACACAAACACCCAGACCACGACAAACATCCGTATGGCCAATACACATGTTTGCCGTGAGCGGGGATCGAACCCGCGACCGTTAGCGCTTTAGTCAGTTGCAGTGACCACTGCGCCAACGCGTCTGTCAATATTTGCTATTTGAATGTTGCTATTTGAATGATTAAATCTTTAACGAGTTATAATTTATATTGATGCCTTATCAAATGAATATTAAAATATTAAGAGATTTGAATTTTCGTAAAGTTCGGCAGTTTGCACGTCCGAGTTATCACATCTAGACCGACGATATATGTAATAACAGAGTATTATTCAGTAATATTATATAACTGTAGATATGTTATAAGATCGTGCATTTTTTCACTAAAAACTTTGAGCGCTTTTGACAAGGTCGCCTAACACTAAGTGACTGAGTTTGACAGCGAAAGTACTTTTGAGCCAACTAGTAAATTAGTACTAGTAAACGAGCTTGTCGAAATTGTAACATTGTCCATTTTAAATGATAGAGATTTTAAACGTCAAATAATATTGAACGTAACATGTCATTCTTATCTTCTTAAAAAATAAAAAATAAATCAATTATATTACTTTATATAATTTCTCAAGTTTCTTCAAAATTCGTGCAAGTTTCTGTGTAATACGTTGATAGACAGAATGAGGCACAAACACTACGCTTTTAAACATGTTTTTATCTTAGTTATTGACAATATTGTCCACAATTTTATGTAATTAAAAATAAAATTGACTCGTTACAGAAGAATAGTACACAGTAAAATTATATAAACATTATGAATCATAAAAAACAAATCAATAAAAATAAACATACAACGATATTATTACACAATATTTGTAGTAAATACTAAATAATGTAATACTAGGAAATAATTCTCCCGAGTTCAATGACTTACAAGGAATCCTATTTCGAGGTTAAAGTTTAAGTATTTGCGCATAAATGTAAATGCGGGCATTCTATGTAAAGTTAATCTTTGTATTAAGCCAATGCGTTCTATAAACCTGATGCTAAGAACAGGGATTATTGGAAATGGTATTGGAATTGGATATGGAAATTTGCGAACGGAACAATTTCCATTACGATTGTATACCACATCCGTGCAAGCTGCACAATCTTGCATAGTTTAAAAATAAGCAAATCGTGTCACACTTCAGAAAGTAACTTTCTAAAAGGTACAGAAAAAATCTACCTAACTTCCTTAGTACCTCCACACCGCAGTTTCCGTGCGATTAAATATGTAATTATGTGTAATCCATTGTAATTGTAATCCATTATAATGTTAGTCAAATCAGTATAGACGTTATAACATTAAGTAACAATATACAAAAATATACATACACACTCATATAATTTTATAGTTCCGTAGTGAAGGTAACTATAAAAAACTAAAATAGAATCAAGTATACCAGGAAAAAAATATAAGGATGTAATAACAATACACTAAATCAATAATCAATTTTATATTTAATACCGCTTTTTTATTATAACTGGTGGTCGCTTAGCTGTCGGAATTCGACCATAGTTCGTTAAATTTACCACAGATAATCTATTCTCAATTTGACTGCAGACTTTAACAATAAACAAAAGCATATATGGACTCTGATAAGCAATACTGTGTCAAGCCACACGGACTTCATTTTAAGGAAAAGGCGTCTAAACATGCCAAACCTATTCTTAATAAATATGTTTCAAGAAGTATATATCCATATTTTTTTTTATTTTTTTGATAAAAGGTATAATAAATTAAAATCATACTGATATATTTAATATATTACCTAATAAAAATATTATGAAATATTTGAAATTTATAAATTGCAAAATATGGAACGCACTTAAATTCGAACCAATTTTTAAGAAACTTTTTCCCGTACTTATTTCGTTTAGATGACTTCAATTTTTTCAATAATGTTAAATAGGCCATGCAGTATCAAAATTCATCAATATCTCCAAATTTGACTTTTTGTGGGTTAACACATTATTGTTTATCATCATCCATATATGCGTGTGTGCGTGTGTATAAAATACATGGTAGTGTGTGTAATGTTTTTTTAAATTAATTTAATGTATTTGTATGCATTATTAAAAATAAATAGCATTCTTAAGGAAGTGTGGCTTTACGTTTTATTATGCAAATGTATTACGGATATAATAAAATCAACGTCTAGATATTTGATGGCTTTTCCATCTTCCCTGTTCCGAGCTCAGCGATTAAGTGGTTAATGCTATGTTCCGCTCCCGTTAGGGTAACGGGAACGAATTCTTGCGAGCTATAGTGGTACGAACTCCGAGCTGGGATATTCGCAATTTCTATATTCTAACACAGGGATCGCCAATTAGTTTCATTTCTGGTCCGTTTTTATAAACATTATATCGCGTTCTATTGCTACATTTTTTTTTTAAAGCAGATAAGGTTTTAAGCCACTTAGCCCCTGCCATCACGTTGCTAAAATCAAATAATTCAAATTACCTTTTAAAAAAGCAACTGACTTTAAAACCAAAATACGCAACTTCGTACAGTTATAAAAATCAAATTACTGAAACGATTGTGATAAAAATTAAACGGGAACAATCTGAAAGCATACCCTTTAAAATAAAAAATCAAATTCAAAATCAGTTAAAAAATGACGGAGTACTGTGGTAACAAATATTTTAAATAAATACACTGCGCATTGAGAGCGTTTTCTTTTTTAAATCAGTTGTTAATAAGTTTAGATATGCCATAATGTCTAAAGTTTGGATATAAAGTTTATGCAGGCATGCATTAAAATTTGGAGGTGTTAATCCTTTCAAGTGACATGAGTTAATTTATATAGAAACCGATTTAAAGATGAATAAATTTCTTTACTTAAGGTCCGCATAAAATAGCCCGGCGGTCCGGATCTGGACTGTGGGTCCGCCATTTGATTGCCCCTGCTCTAGCATTTGAATGGGTAAATTAACATAAATATGCTTCTCGTAGAGGCGAGCTTTGAAAAATATCTCGTTTATTTTTAATTTAAATAGTTTTTATTGTAAAATAGCTGGTTTAAGTTTATCTGTGCTCAACATTATAAAATGATGTGTTTGTTTATATTTGTCCGATTTGCGAGTCCTATTTTTAATCGACTTCCAAAAAGGAAAAGGTTCTCAATTCGTCAGTGATTTGTTTATGTATTTTCACTGATTACTCGAAAACTAATTGATATATTTGCTTCTATTGGTCTTACTTTTCATCAAAATCGGTTTAGTAGTTTGGTTTAAAAATCGATATAGCTGGAATAAATATATCATTTAAGTTAACAAATTTACGTATTTAGCTTTTAAAACCCTTTTAAAGTCTTGTTGTATTAGATAGCCTGTTTTTTGAGGAAGGCTATATTACTCACAGCAGAGAATAATAAGCCATAAGCACGAATAAAACCGCGGGTACAGCTAGTTATGAATATATCGATTAACTGTTGCTTCTGGTACGTGTTACGATGAGGTTATTAAAGTTATTTTTTAATATTTATTGCACAAAACATTTTGCACACGTTTTCAGGTAATAGATGAAGATAATTTGCAGAAATCTGTTACATTATTGCTGCAACAAGAATATTAAAGGCAACATTCCAATAATAAAATTATCTTTAAAGAAAACGTTTAAATTAAGAAATTTATCGTATTTGTAACGATTATGTAAAACTATAGCATATACTATAAAGAGGAAATATTTGATTGTTTGTTTGCATCGAGTAGGTTTCGAAAATACTGCATTGATTCGATAATAATCTTTTAGTATTAGAATCCTCCACTATCTCTGATAAACGTAGGCTATAGAACGTACCCGTGCAGCAGCGTGTGGCTAGTCAAAGATAAAATAATACTAAATAGTATTTCCGTCGCATATACGCTCTGTAAGATCGTAGCTGGTTGTAATTGGCGCAGCCGGCGCTAATCCGGCGCGAAGGACCATTATGTACGCGTTAGCGAATATTTCTAGTTTCAACTTTCGAAATCGAAAAAAAGTTAGGAATTTTGTAAAAGGTAATCGATAATTTGTGAAATTTAACATTAAATTGACGCGAAACTAAATTATTACATAAACGATAATATTATGTAAAAATCTAAATGAAGTCACGAAGTTGTATAATTTTATTTGTATAAATTATGTTTGACAAGAAATATAAATTGTTCTTTTTTAAATAGAATGTTCCACATTAGCACAAGAAAATCGGAACAAAGCCAATAGCGCCCATATTTGTGCAACGTAACGCACAACACATCCATTTGTGTGCATGCTTATGTGTGTGTGATGCATGAACGTCTCCATAACTATATAAATATAGGAATTAAGCGCCTAAGATATACCATTCCCATGCAATACGTTTATTATTTATTATAATCTAGCTTTTGCTCGCGGCTTATAAACTATATAAACTTAGGATCCCATGCACTTCCTTAATGGGTGAAGTTTGAAAAATTCTTCCTTAGAGCATACCTACGTCTAAGTATCTACGTACTAAACTTCAGCGTAATCCATTCGATAGTAGTTTCTTAATGGTTTGAGATCATTAATTCAGACTGACCTATATTAATATTACGAAGAGATAAAATTTGTTTGTATGTAGGAGGTAATATATAAAGCTACTGATCATACTGATGTTTACTCAGGATGGTTATAGACTATATTACATCACGCTGCGACCCATAGAAGCGAAGCAGTAAAAGCGAGGGAAACCGCGAGTGGGAGCTAGTTCAACACAATGTTGAGACTATTTTTTTGCTATTATACTTACTTATAAACGCAATGACTATAAAATAATTTGTTATTCCTAATCTCAGTCCTATACAGGGAAAGGAAAGTACGCGAGTGAAAATCTTACCCTTTAAGCCAAAAAGGAGTAAACAAGTTAACTTAGCCTCAAGTGAGAGCTTTCACTTGAACTTTGACAAGTAATAGTAAGTTACTCTTTCGTACTTTCACTTATGCTTTGCTAAAGGCATTACTTAAATAAAAAGGTTAAATAAAATAGCCATGACTTTTGATACGATAATAGTGACTATTTTTTGTGTTGTTAAAAATTATAATTTTCGACTAAAAATAATATAAATCAACTTCAAATAGGAGAGTACTTTTTTAAATGGTTGTTCCATTTAATACATTATTATTACCTGCTCAATAAAATGTCATAAGAAAACTAATCGGCAATGGCATTACATATGTATACTAATATTATAAAAATGTAAAATTTATTTGTGTATGCCCGTTTATTAAGGAAGATTATAGGCTATATAACATCATGTTACGACGCACAGGAGCGAAACAGTAACCAAAAACGCGAAGGAAACCGCGAGGGGAAGCTAGTAAAAAAAATATATTTCTACTTGGAATTACTTGTGTCCGTCTCGCGTCGAGATATATTCTCGCGGTCACGCAGCACTCGTTAGCTCCTATAATGTCATTATTAGTAGTGAAAGTGTCATTTCGACAAATTTCGACCATTAACGGGGACAAGCTTAATGCTTTTAACGCGTAAAATGTCTTTTTAATACCATTATAACAATGTTTTAAGAATTATAATAAAGTGTGCTGTGTTTATGTTTCGTGTAAGTAAGAGCAGGAAGTCGTAACTTTGTTTTTAAAGTTTAATTGAAATGATAATAGTTTTTTCACTACTCTATGTAAATATATTTTATTCTTGTAGGCTTCCATAAGCACTTTCAAATCATTGATAGAAAAAATATACATTAATAAAAAGCTACCATCAGAGATTAAAGAGGTTCAGAATGTAGAATCAACCGAGAAAAACCGGCAAAATGCATTTTAACTTATCAATACACATACATATAAAACCTAATACTATTTTATTATTGTGAATGTGAGAAACGATCATCATGAAGTTTATATATACCTTATCGAAGAGGTACGAAATAGGATACCTTATATCTATACATGGACGCTGATATGCAATACTGTGTCAACCCACAAAAAGTGAAATTCGGAGATATTAATGTATTTTGATACTGCATTACCATTTAACAATATTTAATAAAAAAAAAAGACATATAAACTTCATACGTAAGGAAAAAAGTTTCTTAATTCATTGTTTCGAATTTCAAGGTTGTTCCATATTTTGTAATATATACAATAATCTCATATATATATAAAAGAAACTTTATATTAGGTAATATATTACATATATCAACCTGCTTTTAATTAATTATACCTTTTATCAAAAAAGAAAAGAAAATATGAATGAATACTTCTTCAAACAAATGTATTAAGAATAGGTTTGACATCTTTAGACGCCATCTTCTCAAAATAAAGTTCGTGTGGCTTGACATTCATCAACACAGAGCCTAAACCGGTAAGAAACAGCAAACGAAACAACCTTGATACTTCGGTAGTTGGTACATTTTATGTTGTGTAAGAATCTACAAAGAAAGAAAGAATGTGTACTTTACCCTTAAGCAAGAAAAATAAGGAACGAATGTATGAAAGTCCGTCTTTTCAAAGTAAGAAACACGAAATTTAATATTACTTACTATTGGTTAGGAATAAATAAATAACAAATAAATAACGCATCACACTCAACGGCCCCCATTAAGATCTCATGACCTTATGTCGGGGGTCCGGAAACACTCACAACACTAACACATGTTTGAACCCAGACCACGAAAAACATCCGTATGGCCAATACACACGTTTGCCGTGAGCGGGGATCGAACCCGCGACCGTTAGCGTGACCATTGCGCCAACGCGTCTGTCAAATAAATATAAATGCTTATGTACCTACATCGGCGTTTTAAAAAATTAGTAATAATTCGTATAGAATAAAAGTATTGATTCAGACAAAAAAAACTTTTAGATAATCATACGGACAGAACATAACCTACCTTAAAGTGAGCGAAGTCGTTTGCAAAATCTACTCACCAAAAAAATTCAGGTAATAGTATTGATATTAGACAAAAAGTCATGTTTTTGAACATCGAGTTATATTGGTGTAGTTTATCTTTATTCAAGCGTAGTCCGCGTTAACGTCATGTCGAGATGCGAGTGAAAGTGCGCTTGCGCAGGACGCTGCATTCCAATATACTGGTCGTGATGAACATTGTTTAAAAAAGGAATATATTTTTCTTTTAAATAAGGAACTGATGATAAATTAATATCTTCGTAATAACACTCTATGCTTTAACTGGTTTCTTTAATACTCCTTAATTATTTTAATAAGTTACTTTAATTTGTATATGATTGCATTGGTCTGTTATTTTAATTTTATCTGATGTATTTGTTTTCATACATTCATTGAGTGAGACTGAGTTTTGAGAATATTTACAATCAATATGAAATTGTTTATATATATACATACATATTTTGTTTATAAAAAACAATATTTATAGTACTAGTTCTTGAAATAAAAATAGAACACAATTTTTTATATAGCATTTTATTGTAAAGATCTTCTGTTAATGGCACGTCTATTTTTGTACAATTGTAAACTGTACATACGTTGTAGCATCTGTGTATTAGAATTATAATGATGTTTTTTTTTAATATAAAGAAGATGCATTTTGTTAAAGCGATGCGTATTTGCTGACCTCGTTAATCTCATTACGGTAGAGTATAATGGCACGAACGTGCTAAGGCTCCTTTCATACGGAGCGTTTCAAAATCTTTTCATTAAAATGTCAGCGTGAGTTTATGTTATTCAAGTTGTACATGGTAAGTTTTTAAAAGTGTCTTTTTAACTTGACCGACTTTTACATTAATCTTATGATCATATGTGTGCATGCTTTAAGGAATACTATACGTATAATGTATGTATGTATTCTAGAATGAGTGTATGCTTGTGTGAGAAAAGTTTCCAAGTAATGATACAATCTTAAAGAGAAGATAAAACTCTTCTGAAACTAACAAACAGGCAAGCGTGTTTGTTAAAAAAAGAATAATATAAAATATTTGTTGTTTTATTTATATGCGTTAGTAGCTGAAATAAATATCTAATCCAGATTATCTTATTATCTTGTAGTGAAGAAGTCACTCCATTTCTTCCACATATACACTATACATACAATTAATTAAACGAATTACACTCAACGGCTCCCATTAGCATTTTATGATTCAGTTTCGGGAGTCCAGAAATACACACAGCACAAAAACAAACATCTAGCTATCGATGAGCGGGGAGTGAACCCGTTAGCGTTTCATTTGCAGTGACCACTGCGCCAATCTATTTGTCAAATATAACCTAAAAACAAAGCACAACTTTTTGACATTTGTGCAAAAACAGAAATAAAACGATCATGTTATACTATCGTATTTTAAGATATAAATGAGACTTATAATTCTCTTAACAGAAGTAGATACATACTTATCATGTATTGCCTTATCACCTTACAACTTTCCTTATGAAGTGCCTTGTGAATGTATTGTAATCCTTTATTTATTTATAGACAAACTGAAGTGCGTGTAAACTTGACACTGTCAATCGTTTCACAATATACCTAAACATAGCAACGAAAACTAAAATCAATAAACTGTGTATAACTTCCTGTAATATTTAACCTAATTAAAATACGAATGCACTTTTGACTACTTTAGATGTTTCAGAGTGAGTTTTAAATTTTAAAATCACTTAAAGCCTCTGTTTTTCTCTTAGGTGTTGTTTTTTCCATAAGGTTGTAGATATTACTAGCTGCCCCTCGCAATTTCACTGGAGTTTACGGTTACTGCTTCGCTACTATAAGTCGTAGTGTGATTTAATATAGCTTCTAACCTTTCTTAATAAACAGGCTGTCCAACGCTAAATCTTTCAAATCGCACCTACATACAAAGTTACAAACACATTTACCATATTAGTATAGATTTACAATTATTAAGTTAATGCAGCGACTTGGCTATATAAAAGTAACAAATATTAATAAATAATTTAATAAATAAATATACATGTATATGATCTAGTTAGTTTTCGTTTTTTGAATACAAAATATATTTAAAAAAAAAACTAAACGAACTCAATATGAAATATTTTCACAACACAGTCAAATTACAAATATCATAATTAAGGATAGAAAATCGCACAATGCAATCGCGATCAATGAACCGTGGCGTTTGTAACGCATAGTGTGTCGGTGGCCCTAATCAGTGGAGCGTGGACAGTATGTGTGTCGATGGCCGTAGCAAGGACACGCGTCCAAACAAACCGATAGCGATAGAACTTGAACAAATTCTTTAACAGGTACTCCAATAAAAACATTCTTTGCGACTAGTTTTTTGTATAAAATGATGAGTTAACTGTTCTTGGTAAAAGCATTTTTAATACTGGACCACTACGTAAGGTGTATTAGTATATATGGATGCTGGTAAGCAATAATGTGTCAACCCACAAAAAGTCAAATTCGGAGATATTAGTGCATTTTGATACTGCATCACCTATTTAACATTATAAAATGAAGTCATATGAACTAAGTAAGTACGGAAAAAATTTTCTTAATTAATTTGTTCGAATTTCAAGTGCGTTCCATATTGTGCAATTTATACAATAAACTCAAATATTTGAAAAACTCATCATCATCTTTAGACGCCATTTTCTCAAAATGAAGCCCGTGTGGCTTGACGCATTATTGCTTATCAGCGTCCAAATATACTAATAAATTAATATGTGGTTATATTTATACTACTTTATGTTACTATTTCATCTTGCAAGATTTTTTGTTTTATTACTGTAACCTCTTGTAAATGGTCCACAGCTAAGCAAAAGCAAAAGAATTATTTCTTATCAGTATCACATATATTCTAAATCAAATTAAACTATATCACGTACTGTCCTTTGCGGTTTCGTTAGCGTTTATGTTTAATGCTTCGCTCTTGTGAGTCGTAGCGTGATGTAATATAGTCTATAGCCGTCCTCAATAAATACACTATTTAACACAAAAATATTTTTTCAATTCGAACCAGCTGTACCTGAGATTAGCGCATGTAAACAAACACACTCTTCAGCTTTATATTATTAATATACATACTCTGAATCAAATTAAATTTAAAAAATTCTAATTTTACTTTAGTGTTTCTTAAAATGCATTCGAAAAAACCTAAATACTTAATCACAAAGTCACACAGTCGTGTAATAATTGAAAAAGCTCATTAACATTAATTTAAGATGAATTACAAAATTCCGAAAAACATTTTGAATCAAGTTATTTTTAAATTCAACGAAATAACGAAATTACAAAAACATTAAGTGGTTTGTTCAAATACACTGCACTCAGTATTTCGATGAGTTATTCGAGTCGATTTTTAATCGAGTTATTCGAATCTAGTTATAAAACATACTCGAGTAACAATAATGAGTTTGTAAATAAATTCGAATTGTTTATTTTTATTTAATAATTAAATTATACCCTACCATTAATAATATAATAGCACGATAAAATTGAAGTGAATAAATTCTCTTTGCCAGTGAGTGATTGCCATTTTGATGACAAGAAGACGTTAGCTCTTAAAGCTTCGACACTTAGTACCCACTTTTCAATACCTTAACTAAGCACTTAAATTTTTTTTCTCACTTTATTAAAAAAAATCGATACAAAATTTACACATTTAAAATATATCAACATACAAGACGCCTCTTATTATACGAATCGAATGAATAAATTTTATCCGAGCATAACTCAAGTGATGAGTCAATCGATTCGAGTGACTCGTATAGCTAAATCATATTCGAGTACATCACTAATTCCAACGGCAGGTCGAGTGTCGAATCAAATACATTTACAAAGTTAACGAGACCCTCAAATATGAGCTCGCTGAGTTCTGCCGACTTGAGCGTATTAATTTGTTCCACTGTAATTTAAAATCAGCTGCAATAGCTCAGTGGATAGAATACTTGGATCTGGAACTGTTAGTTGCTAGTTGAAATACAAGTTAACACCAGTGGTTTTACAGTTTTAAAATTAGGTTAAGTATGAAGGCAAATTTTTTTAGTAAATCTGTAGGGATCGTGAGAAATTCGAACATGTATATCCGTTTATTTGTAGTAGATAATTGGATGCTGATAAGCAATAATGTGTCAACCCACAAAAAGTCAAATACGGAGATATTGGTGTATTTTGATACTACATTACCTATTTAAGATTATTAAAAAGAAATTGAAGTCATTTAAACTAAATAAGTTCGAAAAAAAGTTTCTTGATTAATTGGTTCGAATTTCAAGTGCGTCACATTTTTTGCAATTTATACAATAATCTCAAAAATTTGAAGAACTTTTTAGTAGATAATGTATTAAATATGTCACTCTGATTTTAATTCATTATACCTTTTATCAAAAAATAAAAGATAAAATTGATATATTCTACTTTAAACATATGTGTCAAGAATAGGTTTGACATCTTTAGATGCCATTTTCTTAAAATGAACTCCGTGTGGCTTGACACAGTATTGCTTATCAGCATCCAATTAAGTATCGGGGATCAGTTCTATAGTCTATTTTTCTTTACTTGACTTATTTGGCAGACAAATTTAGAGATGAGATATTATTGTCCGGATGATTAAAACTGAATCATTTTTATAATGAAAATTTATAATGAAAAATAATGTTCGAAAATTCGTTCCGAATTTTAGTACCAAATAAGAAAAGTAAAAAAAATATAGACTATACATCGTTCTCTGTAACAACAGCAAAAGCATTGACTCAGTACTGAGGCACTTACAGGCTGTTACGTTGATTTAAGATATCTATTAACTAAATAATACTTTAACTAATACTGTATTTAAATTTCAGGCTTCCGTACTTTTATACACACCCTGTGTGATTACTGTGGCGTAACTTTGAATTCGGTTTCAAGGGATCATTTTATTAGCAACGCCTAAAGTATAAAATGTTAGTACCAGTATAAGTTGCTCTCTCTACGTCCATTAACCTTTCAATACGTCTTCACATATGGTAGACTTTGATTCGTTATTATTATTTTCACACCCAATAAAACACTACGGAACCCTCAGCGTCCGAGTACTCACACGTGTTCTATTTATCTACGAGAGAGTGGAGGTCATTACCCTGTATATAAATTTGACCTTTCTTGGTTCTATTTTGATGTATTAATTAAATTTGTAGGCGATGAACTTATACGTCTTAGGGGAGAAGTTGTAAGTTTTGGTTTCAGACTTTTATAAGGTTTACGAAAATTGTCTATTATTGTTTTTATATTTGAAAGAATTAACTGTCTCCTGGTAATTATTACCTGTTAAATAGTTGTTTTGTATTAATTAATTATGAGAAATAATAATATAATTAATTATGAGAATAAAACTTAAAATTGTAATTTCCGCCTCACTATAAACACGGTAAACAGATTTTGATGAAACTTTACAGTAACATAGTTATAATATAGACTACTTTTTATTAATACGCGGGCAAAATTGCGGACGAAAACTAGTGCATAAATAGAAGTAAATGTTATAAAAAATATAATACTGACGTAAGTATGAGTAAGTAGTCTTAATGTTAAAACAGATCTCAAATTATTTTTTTTTTTTGAATTTCAAAGTTACCCAAAAAAAAACAACTTTCTTTTTTGCATAAAATTTTTGCTATATTAATGGAAAAAATAATGTCACTGTCAGACAAATCCTCATAAAATAATAATGACTATTTCATATCTCGAAATATTAAAATTTATTTATAAAAAATCTTTAATATTAATTAACAATACCACAGCCAAATCTACGGGCGTTATTTAGTATATTATACGCTCGAAATTCAATACCTAAAGATATTAAATTATCTTGTAAACGTATTGTGCAAAACATTACTAAATCGGAATATTTCAAAATTTAATTATTTCACACTAGCTTTTGCGCGCTGCTTTGATGCCTTTAGTGTAGATTTTCTACGTCGGGTGACCGTCTTAAAGTTATTTTTCTATTCCTCGGAAACAACACTTTTACTGACTTCAAAAATGGAGAATGTTCTCAATTCGTAGTTCTTATATCATTACTCTGTAATTTCTTAACCGATATCAGAAATAATTTTTTGATTGGAAGGTTATGCTTTCAGATGTATCGTATTGAATTTTATCTAAATCGGTTTACTTATTTTGTTTGAAAATCGAAATAACTAGTACCTATAAATCTATAATTTGTGTAAACGAAATAGCGTGTTTTGTTTTTGAAGTCAATTATCTCTGGATCTGTTTGGGCCCCTGACAATGAGTACGCAAAATTTCATCACGATCGGTTCAGCGATTAATCGTAACGAACAAACTCACATTAACATTCATAATATTAAGATTTAATATCAGAATCGATTCAATATAACGCCCACATCGTGAGACCTTAACGAGACCTCTCTATCCGCGGGATAAAGTGATCTTTTGGTTTCAACGCGTTAATATTCAGGTCAAGAGCCGTATTAATATATCAAATCATCATTTGGAGGTCACGAATATTGTTTTGATGACAGTTTCTTTTCAAATGGATATAAGATTTATGATTTATATGTCTCTAGCTGGTTATTTATAAGTATGACATATATGTATATTACTTAAGGGGAGAATTACACTTATTAGTTTTTCGCATAGACACGGCTTTACATCTGAAAGAATTAACTGTCATTAAATAATAAATAAATAAACGCATCACGCTCAAAAACTTATTGACTCATTGACTTATTTATTAAAACTTACAGCTCATGGTTATCTAAGTAATTGTTGCCGGATATAGCATTGTTTTAAATCAGATACAGATATGATATGGTCAATAATATTATTAAGAATTATTCTATATTTTTTTATATTTATCAAATAAATAATATTAAATAGCTTAATTATGTTTATGTTTTGCTATTATTTGTTTAGCTTTATATCTAAGACTTAAAAATATATGTGTGAATTGAAATTATTGAAGAGTTTAAATACACTGTCTGCGGTTTTTACGCTTGCGATGAATTTTTCATATTTCTATAGCGGTAACGTCAATCTGTAAGAGATCGTCCATTAATCACGTAACGTTTTAAGAACTTCTTATCCCTTCTCACCTTCCAATTATACGTTATGAGGTTTTGGTTTTGAACTACCATGCATGCTGGTTAAATCTTGGATGTAACAAGATGCGTTTCGAAATTATTGATCGAATTGTGATGACATTTTGGTAAAGTGTTCTGGGGACGCCCACGAGGGTTATTGGCTAAATCTATATAATTTAGATGGCATTTCGGTACAGCTATTTTGGTTTTATATAGGGCGCAATCTGCTAATTGCAACTCAAAATATGTATTTGAAAATGTTCTTTCTTTATTGATATATCATTAACAATATTTAATTTATTCATGTCAATGTCGAAAAGCTCGCACATACAGCCTTTACAGAATTAAATGTTTAAACGTGAATTTTGGACAAATTTTGCAACAGGTGCACCTTGAATTCACAAGAAATGCCAAAATATGAAATGTTACACAAAACAATTGTATTATATTAAACTTTATATAGACAAATAGAAACATCTAGAAATACAGACAGTGTATTTAATACTACCACTCATTGTATGTTATGATTATACGAGTATGGTTTATTGGCTAGAAAATTAAATTAAAGACTATAATTTTAAACTATTTTATATAATTAGCATTGAGTCATGTATATCTTTGAATGGATAATTCATATTATGCTATGTTATGTAATAATAATGAATACCTCTCGAAATAAATCCATGTACTTTATAATTAATGTATATCCAAAATTAGTTGTAAATATAGAAATGTATCGACTGTCTATTTAATAATAAACGTGATTTATTACATTATATTAATCTATACTAATATATAAAGCTGAAGAGTTTGTTTATTTGTTTATTTGATTGAACGCGTTAATCTCAGGAACTACTGGGCCGATTTGAAAAATTCTTTCAGTGTTAGCCCATTTATCGAGGAAGGCTATAGGCTATATATTATCGCGCTAAGACCAAAAGGAGCGGAGCACCAATGAAGAATGTTTCAAAATCGGGGGATATTTTCCTATTGAGAGAGTTTAATTAGTGCGCTGCGTAAACGGTTAAAGTTTCGCAAAAATCATGTTTAACGGAATTGTTTCCCTTTAAAAGTTCTAAAAAAAGTTTGCGACAGCATATGTCTAACTTTTAAGGTTAGCTCACTATAACCTTTTTTATAATAACCAAATTTGTTCTAAAATAATGCATTATTAGCCCAAAGTAACTACTCCACGCGGACGAAGTCGTGGGCGGAAGCTAGTATTATATATTTCCGAGAATATGCGTAGAGAAGAAGCAGAGTAACCTAACCTAGGTGAATACAATTAGCTTTGCGACAAATGTTTATGTGAGTACTACCACACTCCCACACGCCCGGGTAGAGTCAGCACATATACGAAATATAGTCACCAGACTACAGATAGGTTGTACCACAAAAAAATTGAATCTAGTAAGTATCTTTGGTTGTTGTTTCGATTTTTAGTTTACTTGTATTGAACTCGTTATAGAAATCGTTTTTTTTTTATATTATTTTTAAGTATTATATCTGTAAAATGTAACTTGTCAAATTTTGTTAGTATGTTTTTCATTTTTTTTAGCAAGACACGTGTTGAATATGGTTATATTTAATGTTGTGTCAGTCAGTTAATATTTATCTGTCAATAACATCAAAGGACCCGCTAACGCCACATAACGCTACTCTCGTGCTACAGCCAATAAGTGGATATTAAATTTTCAATATAAAGAGTCAAGTTATATCCTGTAGCTCAATTTCTAAGGATTCCAAACGTTTGAAACCGTATAAGCTCCCTATCTTTCCCTGTTTACTTTCAATTTTTTAATAAAACCGCAAAAAGTCAAAGGCGAGTAAAACTCCTATTACAAAGGATTATTAAACAATCTGACCTTTTTATATCTTTCAGCGTTATGTTGTATACATTTTATTTTATGGAAATACTATTCATGTGCATAATTACATGTTATAATACAATCGTTATGCAATATGAGTTGCCAAGTACAAATCATATCTGCGGGATGTACAAACACGAACACAGATCGCGACCAGAAACTTCAATATGGCCAATACCGACATTGATCGGGGATCGAAACCGCGACCGTTAGCGCAATCGCATTGACCACTGCGCCAACGTGTCTGTCCGAATATTTTTGATATATCTACATGTTTTCGTGTACACTTATAAAGAGGTAAAGTTTATGTCTATGTTTATAACTTTGTAAGTACCCCGACATAATAATAGTTACTATATTACATCACGCTACTATTTACAGGAACGAAACTATAATCATATAAGTGAGGCGCAGCTAGTATGACAGAGCCGGATAACTGTGCAAATGATAAGAATGTTGAACGAACTAATTAAGTAACCGTTTCAACTTCTTATTCCGGTAAGCTAATCTCTGTGTACTGTGTAATGACTGATACACGTGTACTATTAAAACTGTAGTTAAAGTTAACTAGAGCTGAGAATGTTTAGTTTCATCGTAGTCGTAAAATGATAATGATATTGGATTTAAGGATCTCAGTTTGATTTTATACTAATTATAGATATTTATGTGTGTGTGTGTGTGTGTGTGTGTATTTGTTTTTTTGTTGACTCTGGTTATTATAATAAAGGGCACTGAGTATCAACTATTTTATTATTAACTTTATAAATAGGTAATGTAATTTATCAATATTAATTTTCTATTTAATATTGTAAAGAATTAAATCGATTTCAATTAAATCGTTTAATGGGTGATCCCAGTTACAAGGCTTTACTGTTTCATTGCGTTGAATAATAATCTTATACGTGAACGTCTAAAAAATGTATAAATATACAAGTACATATGAGCCGAATTTATAAACGAACTAGCATTCCGCTCGCGATTTCGTCCGCGTCGAAATCGGTTGTATTGGGCTCCTTTATCTCTCTACATATCTATACTATATCTGTGTACTATATTCGGGATTCAAAATAGCCTATTAACTTTCTCAGGCTCTAGACTATCTCTGTACCAAATTTCATTTAAATCGATTCAGTACTTTAACCGTAATTGCGTTACCCACAGACGGAGTTGTTATCGCATTTATATTATTAATACGGATTACCAATCCCGAGAAAAATACACCGTAAAAAAATCCATATTTCCCATCAAAACAAAAGTAATGTAAATAAAAATAGTATTTAAAAAGTTCACGGACAAATATACACACAAGAAACACACATACCGACATGAATGCGTTCTGTTATCATTGAAAATTCACTTGTCATTCAATGGGGGAACAATACCACGACCAGCTTATTTCCGTACCTATAAAATTCGACAACCATTAAAAAATATATCTTATATCTATTGCAATAAGAACCACAACCGCAAATTAATTCGATACACACTTGAACATGCTACAAAGCTAAATTTATTTGAAAGAATTATAGTCATTATGTTGTATGCAATAAAATCGATAGTTCTCTACAGTTGACGTCTGGTAACTACGCCGCGCTGTACACTCCTGATGAGAGCAGAATAAAAATGACGTATTTTCAAAACCTTCAATGACGGAGACCTTGGTACTGGTTTTTACCTTTTATATGCTTAAATAAAATACTTTATGTAGTGAAATGACAATAGATGTTTGCACGTGATTTTTTAATATAAATTGTTTATATTAGGTCAAAACACCGTGATAGAAAATGTTGTCTGTTTGCCTCTACGTGCGGAGTTGGCGAAAAGTACGTGTAATCAAAAAACTACTCTTTCTACATTTATAGTAGAATAAAATTTGAATCAGTTTTATTAAATTTTCTACGTAATCTAAAATGTTAGTATTTCTTATCTCAAAAATTAATTTCCTTGTTTTTATTGAACTTTGTATTCGTAATCTCCTGAGAAAGATATTATTTTATTGAATATTACGTAAAGACCTTTGTATTCAAAAATTTTAAATAAATCTTTAATAAAAATAAATAACAATTGAAATATAAAGTCAATATAAAATTCAAATGAGCTATATCGTAGTTTAGATATATGTTGTAAACATTTCGTCATCAAAGTAAATATAAACGTTATTTAAACAACATTTAAATAAACAAGCGTAGGTGTGGTTTATTATTCATGTGTAAAATTAACCAAAAGTTGTAATCATCCACTATTGAAATAAATAAACAATTTGAAATAACAAAAGTTTCCCGTCAACGAATGATTTGTAATATGGGTCTTTTAATAGTTAAGGACTGAACATTTCCATTACAGGCCAGATTTCTGTCGCTTTAAACGGAACATAAGTACTTTATCAATAACTTCAACATTTGAAGTGTGCGGGATATAACTTAATTTGAAAACTCTCTCAATCTCTAAGTCTCGCAATTTTCGGTGATGATGACGATGAATTAAAATTTTAACACTTTGAATCTATTTATCTATACATGATTAATTATTTGCCTTGACTGACTGACTGACAGATTCATCAACCTAATCCGCTGAGGATACAATCTTTAAATTATGGCACTTATACATTTTATGTAGTAAGCATCCACTAAGAAAGGAATTTTGATATTTCACCTCTAAGGCGGTATAATAAGGGAAAAACCGTCATTTTCAAAATAAGAAACACAAAATTTAATGTATCCACTTCTGCTTAGAAATATATGCATATTTACATCGGCGTTTTTCGAAATATAACCCCTAGGATGGTGAATAAGGGATTGCAAATCTATCCCAGAGCGCTTCAAACTCGGGAGTTTTGAAGCGTCGAGTGTATAGACCTTCTCGTCAAAGGCCAGCAAAGCTCCCGCAACGCCCCTGGTGTTGCAGATGTCCATGGACGATAGCCACTTAACATCAGAGGGTACTATGCTCGTTTGTCCCTCTTTTTTATTAAAAAAAAATGTAACCCAGGCGAAGCCGATGCGGGCGGGCAGAAGGCTTATCATTACAAGGTGCACTATTTCAACCACGCGTCATTTACCGGATGCACACTGCTCTATTACCTCATTATGGTAATTCTCATCATCACTGTCATTAGCGGTCATTATTATCTGTACTCTCGGGTAATATAAAACTATTACATGTATATATGCCGCTGTCATTGTTGTACTCGTGTCATTACCAACATTGTGATGTATGACATTAGCTTCGAACATTATTTAATAATGCAAGCGAATAAATAATGTTTTATAATATGTACTGTGTTACTTGCAAATAATCACGTGTAGTATATGCTGAATTTCGTACAGGATAAATAATCGATTTGTAATCATAAACTGTGTTGTATTGACAATATTTTAAAAGAGTAACTATCGAGTTTCTTGTCGGTTCTTCTCGGTAGAATCTGCGTTTCGAACCGGTGGTAGCTTCATTATTGATGTAATTTTTTTTTGTTTTTTTCATGTATGACGATTCAAAAGTGCTTGTGAGAGCCTACTTGAATAAAGTATTTTTTGATTTTGATTTTAACAACAGTGTGACATGAAAAGGAACATAATTTGGAATATAAGTAAATTATATTACAAAAGACATATTTGTCACTAATATGCTTATATTTCAGAAAAACTTACTACCTACGTAAATTGATTATAATGAAATTTATCAATTATGTTCATAATTTATTAAAATTATGAATATTTTATTTTCTATATTTAAATCACTTCTATTATAAATGTCTTTTCTACACTAAAGGATAATAAAACTATTATTTATAATAGCTTATCTATTCTATACCAATATTATAAAGAGGTAAAATGTGTTTGTTTGTAGGGTATAATCTCTGAAACTACTAATCCGATTTGAAAGATTATTTTTGTATTAGATAGCCTGTTCGTTGAGAAAGGTTAAAGGTTATATAACATCACGCTACGACTCATAAGAGCTAAACGGTAAATATAAACGCAAACGAAACTGCGCGAAGCTGCTTTATTTGGGTGTAAAATTAAAATGACTCATGTTATCAATTACACCTGACTGTAAATTAAGTAAGTTAAAAAATCGTTTTTTTAAACGGTGAAAAATGTTTTATCACATAATTAAAATATATATTTCCTTATAAATATGCTTTATCCATGTGTACGTCACAACGCAAACTGGTATGAAACCTCATTGTATTCAAATATTCTCCGCTCCTCGAGTTCATTGGAAACAAATACATATAAAATTTCAATTGCTGTATTATTATAATTTACGTACGTTACGCGAAACAACGAGTCAATTGACGAGCTTGTCAATGTTGGAAATAAGTGCAGATTTGTAACGCCAAATAGTATAAACGTCACATTCATATTAAATATTTTTAATTGCCCGACGTTTCGACGAAACTGAGTGAGTGAGTGACTCAGCTCTTAGCTTCAAGAAAAAAGTATTGTTACCATTAGTTATCGCGATAAGACCCGTTATATAAAATATGAATAGTATAAATCGCGAAAGTTTAAAATATATAAATGCAACGTATCTATATTTATATAATATCTTTAGCCAAACAATCAAAATCATATAAAATTCACATCTACTAATAAAAAAGGTAAAGATAGTTATTTTAGACGAGCTTATTATCTAGGGAGTATCTATCTAATTTCGAAAATACTATTTGCGTTATATAAATATTTATTGAAAACTATCATAATTCGCACATAACAATATCACTGCGCCCACGACTCCTAGAGTAAAGAAGTGACCACAAAAGCTAATTAATTTCGCTATAGCAAACGAAAAATGAGTCAAGTAAACAAAAGATTTTGTTGAATGATTCACTGTTATATACAAATAATGAAAGCCAATTATGTTTCCATTATATGTATATACACATACGGTCGAAAATAAATAACACTTAGCACCACTGTCAAGATTATTATTACATTGAAATACTTATCTATAAATATAATATTTATCTATAAATAGGTAGAATTTGTTTGTTGTAAGTTAGGGATAATCTCTTAAACTACTGATCCGATTCAAAAATTTATTTTTGTGTTTGATACCCCTTTTATTGACGAAGGTTATAGGCTATATTACATCGCGCTACGACTAACAGGAGCGGTAACAATAAGCAGTAACTATAAACGCGAGCGATACCGCGACGAGCAGGTATATATAAACAAGAATGTGTTTCACGAGGAAGGAAAATTATTCATGCAACTAAAGTATACCTAATACATTTGCTTTAATAACTGTGTCAAACAAGGTGAATTTTGTTTGTGCTAATTAACTCAAAAACATCTTTATTATACACTAATATAATAAAGAGAGAACGGATTTTGTATCTTCAGAGTAAACTCCGTAACCTCTTAATCTATTCTAAGTGATGGTACCATTTGAAAGGTATATTATTCTTAATGGTCTTAAGCTATGTTTTTTGTGCATACACGTATTATTTTTACACAAAATCTACATTTATGCTAGCAAAGCCACGAGCAAAAACAATACTAATTTTATAATGAGGTTAAGTGTGTTTTTATATTTGTAAGTTTGTGTGAAAGGGATAATCTCTGAAACTTTGATCCGATTTGATTTTTTTTATGTTGAATAGCTCGTTTATTGGGGAAAGTTATAGGCTTTTTTATATCACGCTACATGGGAGCGAAGCTGTTATCATAACCGCGAATGAAACCGAGAGGGATAATTTCGTTATTAATAAAAATTAGGCTTATTTTGATCACTGACGATATGCTAACTTTAAACAGTTCTGAAAAGTAAATAGAAACGAGTAACGAACCGCGCTCGTCATCACATTAATAATGAAAATAAATTTTCGAGTTACCTTTGACCCGTTTCGCAGGATAATTGTGTGTTGACCGAGAACTCGAAACTGACATTTCACTGTATATTTTAGACGAATTTAATTCGCGTAGGTAGAGTATTTGTTATTTTAAACCGACTTCCACAAAGAAGGAGGTTCTCAGTTCGTCGGGGACATGCTTCACTGAAAGCAATTGTTGTAATAAAAATGTTTCATTCAGGTCAGTTTTTTATCAAAATAATAACAGCAATGCAATAATAAATATTTCCAAGTAAAACCACTATTCCCGTGAGTAATTAATAAGCTGTAATTCATAATGACGGTATAAAACATGATTGTAGAATTTTAATATATCGCTTATATATTTATTACTGGTTCGTACCAACGGCTTTGCTTTTTTTTTTTAAATATATAGTTGGTAAATGAACTGGTGGAACCTCACGGTAAGTGATCATCACCATCGACCAGATCGGCCAGAAGGCGCCACAAGTGTGTTGCCATCTTGAAAAGGGATCAAGGATGAAAGAATATATAGGAAGGAAAGGAATGGGGCTAATATTTTCGGGTCTCCCACTACCTACGCCGATCTTCTGTGAGAGTGAGGTACTGCCCCAGACGAGCCAGCCCGGATACGAGCTGTAGCTACAGCTAGGCTCAACCTCAGCTGTAACGTGGGTGTTGGTTTGTCTAAGAATAAAGTATGAGTAGAACTTTCAAAGAGTTTATAAAGTTGAAGTTTTTCAAACTAATGCACTTAGAGGTTAATTCCAAAAAGTATTTTCATGTAAACATAACAAACGAAAAATTCAGAGTTTATATATTTTTTGTGTTTAAATGCCGGTAAAATTTGATTAAATTTTGATTTAAAATCTACAAAATAAAATAACGAAGCACAGACTATACAATAAATAAAGAATGTCTATTTCACTTAATAAATCCTAATATTATGTTTATAACATTTCACGCCGGACATGAAATAAAAGTTGATAAACTAACAGTATAAGTAACTAACTAAATTCAACCAATATAACTATTTTATAACGAACACATAAATCACAAACATTTTATCAAATCAATTATTTTCTCACGTGTCATAATATAATTTATCAAATTCGTAAGAATGTGTCTCGCTCATTTCGTCAACTCAATCTCGCGTGTTGAAGTAACACTTTGTTATAAGCAAATCCTTAACCAACCTGTTTTAAAAGTTGTTTTAACGATTTATTTCCTTCATTAAGTTAATTGATACATCCTTTCTGTATTTTTAAGTACGACGCGAATTATTCGATTTTTTTTTGTTTGCCCTTAGGAGTCTTAAAGGACATTAACTAATAAGGAGCTGAAACGACGACGATTTAAATCAATTTTAAAGTGATATTTCAATTAAGACGAGGAAAAAAAATTAATAAATTACTGTATATATGTATATTTTTTATCTCTTAGTCATAAATTGATTTATCATTTAAATCTATGTTTTTGTAGGCCTTGCTGTATCTGTTAATTTTCTTTCCCTGTATTACCGCGGTTGGCTGGGAGAGAACGCTCTAAAGCGATAACGGCGTAAGTTGTACTATTTTTTTTTTATTACAGATTTTTTTTTTAAATTATGTTGTACAATTAAAAATATAAATAAATAATATAAATAACTTTACTATTTCCTTTTTAAACATTAAAAAATGTCTTAGAACATTTTTTAAAAGGTTAGAAAGTTTAAGATATAGAAAAGTAAATGACAAAACTTGAGACATTCCGCAGCGAATCTATAAACGTTTTTACAAGCAGTACAAATATCTAATATATTTTATATATTTCTTATTTACAATAATAAGATTAAATTAATTAAAAGATATTCTTTTAATTACATCGTTATTTTTCCTAAATTGGATAACGAATTATGACACATTGCATAAACTACTATTACGAAGCAAAAAATTATTCTCTCTACACTGTTTTCGCTTGAAGGACTTCATAAATTGCAATAAAAGTGAGTTATTTTGATTAAATTAAAATTATATTATGTAAAGGATTGTAAATAACTAAAAATAATAATCTGGAGATCAGCCGGTTTCAATAAACAATCTATGTATGATTTTTTACTAACTTTTTTTGATATTGACTTTTATACGTATAATATTTTTATTGAATATATGACATTCAAACAATAAAATAATTATTTTAGAAATAGGAACTCTAAAATGAAAACTACTCCTAATCTAATAAAAACTTTTAAATTAAAAAATAACCTTCCAATGAAACGTTTCTTGAGGATACTTTCATTTCGACAAATAGGCACATTCTCAAAATGTGTCGCCTTGAAAGTCACCTTTTTACAATTGAAGGAACGAGAACGGTCGCCGGGGAACTTTTTGTTTTATCACGCTATTGTCGTGGAAATTGAAAACGATTTTTATTCACCTAAAACAAATAATATAAATATATATATTATATACGCAATTCATAAAATATAAATAATACGATTCGATTATATACATCTATAATATATTTACCCTAGTTTATAATAATATAATAAAAAAGTAACATTTCATTATTAAAGTTTTGTACTAAATCGATATTTTTATATAGATTTAATTATAAGCTTATAGTATGCAACTAGAAATGCACCAATGATAACAAAATGCGGAAAGTGAAATCGAAGTAACAAAAACCTTGTCAGTTAGGTTTACATGTGGGTTAATAACCGGTAAACAAGTGTTATGACAACCGTGATGGAGGTCACGTCGAAGTGGACGAATCTATCTAATTCTCGAATCTGATTGGGTGATTTCTTATCTCTTTACGAGCTATGCGATATTAATATGGGATTTTTTTGCCTAATCTTTGAGAACCCTTTTATTTCCTGGTCTGATATGAGTAATTATTCTTAACGTTGTTTTAAAATGTTCTTTATCACTACGTCGATTTATGTTAAGACTAGCTTCTGTTCTCTTCGTGGCTTCTCTCGCGTGGATGACGATTAGTGTGTATTCTATATGGTAAATTTTTAAGATTGACTGCCTAATTAATTTTAGGAAATATATCTGTTTGGTTCATCAACTTAACGTAGCGTAAAGTATAATAAAATGATGTAGTAGGTAATACGAATTCATTAAACGACTTCCAAAAAAGGAGGAATTCATTATTAATATTATCGTTAAATGTATTAAAAAGTATACAAATAACGAACACACAGACAGGTGCCTAACAATATTTTTATTGTATAAAATTGTATAAGCGCGACAACATCACAAATATTAAAATTGTATATTTTATTTGGTTTGTGTCTGCAGCTTATCTAAATGTTATCTTAAAATACTATTTAGGTAAAAGCGACATAAGCCTGATAATGCCTAGACGAAACATTATATCTATAATCTTTTGATTTTGGCACCCTACATGCCGGCCACTTTAAACAACGTTCTTTGAGCTAAGAAGTCAATTGGCGAACTTTTGGAAATAGGTACAGATTTTTAACGTCAAATAGTATAATTTTAATATTAATATAAATAAATCTATATTTAAAAATTAAGTTGCCAAGGTCGTAATTAAAACTTAGTTTCATATTAGTCTGTGTGTGTGAAGGGAGGCTTAGAAACGGATTGTTGATATCAAAAACGAAAATAATATGTTGTTATATAATTATGAAACATGTATGGAATTGTATTTAATTTAATCTGTAAATATTTTTGTAATATTATTATTCCCTTTTGAACTCTTTAACAGTACGTGTATGTAACGCTTTAATTTTCAAACGTTACACATCTGCTAAGCCTCCCACGACATACCTATTACGTATATGGCAAAAGTAAACAACAATTGTTTAGTCTACAAACTCTCGTTCCCGAATGTTACACCTACTTACATTAACTGCACAACATGTACACAATGTCGAAACGATAATAGGTACCTATACATTATTTCATACATTTGCCAATTCAGGTGAATATAATTTATGTACCTTTATATATCGTTGAAGTCGGTACAAAACCGCGTAACTAGCTTTTGCAATAATGTCCATCTTTGAATCAAGTTAAATTTCATTATTGATAACAGACAAGCTAGCTAAAAATTATATAATCGATATTTGTAAATTTAATTCTATAAAATTCTTTGCGTAATGAAAATATCAATAACGTAATTTAATATTTGGTTCAAATTTTGACTTCTGAGAAAAAGTTATATACGCAGTTTTGTAATATCCCCGACGATATGTACTTTGTAACGTGTAAAGCAACTTCTAAATGTGACTGTTTTTTTAATTAAATTCAATGCGATAGCTTCGGATGAGTACTCATTTCAAAAGGACCGATATTTTTTTATAAAAAACATATATTATAATTATATTTTATGTCATGTAACTACATTTGTGTAAATACAATTTAATTAGCTGTTAATTAAGCATAATTGACATTATTACATAAGAACCTGTATCAGAACTTTCAATAATATAGTTGTTTTTCAAATTAAAATTGTAATGTTTATATTACAAGCAATTTTTCCTACCAAGTTTGATTTCACCCTAAAGCTGAAAAGGTGGTTTTCCTTTTCAGCTTTAGGGGTTGAATATGCAAAAATCCGTTCTTAGCTGACGTATATTACATCATAATAACTATTTGTGTACCGCAACCCACTAGTTAATTACGGCAAGCTATCGCTATCACAAAATTCTACATTCTGACAGTTGTTTTCCGGTTTTGGTATTTAAAAGAAAATAAATTGACAAAATATATCTCGTTGTGATAGCCATAGGTTCGCGTAATCAGCACGCTCAGTGGTTTGTGCTGTGCGCTGATAGATCAATCAGCCAGTCACGGTTTCCTTTTATATATATACAGTTGTACATATATTAACACAGAGAGGATAAGTGAATTTCGTATGTGCGACGTAAACTTTGGAACCACAGAAGCTACTTTAAATATTATTACCATTTTAAAGCTTAATTATTGTAGATGGTGATGAGTTTATTTTATGTGTATACGCGTATTATTTTTAAACGAAATCTATATAAACGCGAACGAAACCGCGAGCAAAAGCTGGTATAGCTATTGATAAGATATCAAGATAATATATTTAAAAGATTTTTTGAGTTATCATTTTATTTACATCTTCTATTGTTTTAAAGTTTATTTTTAGACTGACTTAATAGGAGCCTGAATTGTTTAAAATGATTACATATAACGCTCAGTTAAATTATTATGTAAGAATTATTTGTATATATTCCTTGAAATAAATAAATATACCAATTTGTTTAAATTTAAAATAAGTATTTTGAAGCAATTTCCTGATAGACTCGTTATATAAAAATGTATATATATATAAATGACCCGACATAACGATATTTACCATATAAGACCTCAATCATTATTTCCGGCTATTATATCTTTAGAAAAAATATTTTTATTTAATCAAAAGTACCCATAAAATATATAAATGATAAAATTCTTCGCAATAATAATATTTTTTTCTTAATATTTATGCTGAAATGATAGAGTGGATACAACGCACGGAGCTTTAATTAATGGTCATATAATTCAATTCCGTACTTGCGCTGCTAAGTGTTTTTAAGTATTTTTTCTATACTATTTTTTTCGTGCTTGAAGGCGAAGGAAATAGATATATCTATTATCACCATTACGGTACCATGGTTGCAGCAGCTCCATGTATTTCTCCTGAACGGAAGATTTTTAGTAAGTAGTTCTATAATATTCTATATGGGAGAGTTCAAAGCATTCTGGTTATGTTCCATTCACCAATTTCTATAGTACCGAATTGTTTTTGTCAAAGCTGGCTGCGCTATTGTTCTGCCAATTATATGAGAAATGATTTCAGGCATATGGTGGACAGCATTCGCGTATCGAAATAGTTTTTACCTACTTTACAGTGGGGTGGTCACTATATAAACTACATTGTTCTAACGGAGCCAAAAAAATACAGGTTTTTTAAAAAGATGCTGTAACATAGAAAAATACATAATAAATGAAAGCGTTACACACTAAATGGCCCTTATTAGGACCTAATGATCAGGACTCCGGAAACACACAACACACACATATACATAGACCATACAGACAGACAGACAGACAAACATCTATATGGCTAATAAAGACGTTTGCTGTAAGTATCGATCGAACCCGTGACCGTTCACGCTTCAGTCAGATACAGTTACCACTGTGCTAGCCTAAAAAGTAAACCATATATACCAAAACAAAATACTGCTTCATGGATTATTAAAACTTAAAGCGACAATTTTTCATTAAATTTCCCAGTACAAGTTCTAGTCATTACGTAATTCTAAAGTACAAAACTTCAGTAATGAAGAGTAACATTGTCAAATACCACGAAACCAGTAGACTAGTAACAAGAGTTGTTATCAATTGAAAGAAACGAAAATGTATTCTATTCTCCTATAATAGAGTTCATTCTACCAGCACTGAAGTAAGGCAGCGTATACGCCGCGGAGCGTATCTCTGGGAGCGCTCAAACAATGATCATTGGAATGTGATACGAAAAAAATGAAGCGAGAGAGATATAGGTGTGAGGGAGACAAAAGATTCAGTTGAACGAGTGCACTTCCGCCGTACGAAGGGGGAATCAGGTGTTGCTGAGAACTCCCAGCAGGTGAGTACATTTACATTTTAAAACTACCGAAAACTACACTCCGTGACGTGTTTAACACGACGATGCTTTTGGGGTTCTACCCTATTTGTATATTTCTATGAATGCATTATCTGTGATCTGCTACCCGAGTTCGCGTCGAAGTTATTATATTTTTTTTTCTTAAAAAAGCGATATTTTAACTTTCGTTAATCATTGACATAATTAATTAAATATTGATGTTCTAATAAATAACAAGTATATAAAATTTTATACATAAATAATTTCATAAAATCGGCACTACAACACACACACATAAACATTTTTATATACACAAATTCAAATACTATTACAAAATAATGCGCAATATCCTGAAAAATCGATTTAAATTTTATTAGCACGATACGTCATTAAAATTTAAACATGGCTGACACGAGCCAACACAGAAACCAATACGAACGTCGTATACAAATAACCTGTCTCATTAACACTCTTTCTCTGTCCTCAAAATTAACACTCGCAAAAAGATAACACACAAAATTTATAATAATGTTACACAGAGGTAAAATTTGTTTGTATGTAGAAGTAATCTCTAAAATACTGATCCGTTTTTAAAAGTGAATTCATGTCTTAGACGAGATTGACACTAGTAAGTTTATGGAGAAAAGTTTTCGGCTACATTACATCACGCTACGACTGATAGGAGCGGAGCAGTAATTATAAACGCGAGAGGTAGTCATTGATATCAAGCTCTGTAACCTGGTAACCGTTCTCTGGGTAAAGTTACTAAAGCTGTAAATGTCAAAAATAATTCACTGTAAGTAAACTCTTTCAGGTGTAAAAATAATTATAAACAATTTTAATACATACTATTTACGTTATTTCGTGGGCCAAACTTACAAGTGCAACCCTCGCCTTTTATTAACCACTTATTTTCTACACTAAGATTTTTTTAATCGGAGTTATAACAACTGTAATTCGCCTAAACTGTAGCTTTATATTAATCTATATATAATGCGTGAAGCAAACACTTTATACTCCTTTACGAAAATTGCTCGGACGGAGGAGTATGCAATTTCACACACTTATAGTATATATAAAGAAAAAGCGCAGAAGGCTAATATATATTTCTCTTATTATATATAAAATACATTAAATCAATAAAAAAAACATTTACAAAGTACCATATATTTGACATAATCACGCATATGTGTACACTTTTGTTTATGGTCAAACTTTGTGCTCAATTGAGCATGGATTATCTGCGGTCAACTTGAATATAGATTATAGATTAAGATTGTTTGACTTTACTAAATGTCAAACATAACTTTAGTCGTTGACAATAGAACCTAAATAATATTCAAACTTATAATTTAAATGAATTCTGGTCAAATTTCGACCACTGGGCGACTTTACAATAGGTAAGCTTCTATGGATATGTGTGGGTGACCTCATTAATATTACCAACATAAGCGCAGTCGTGATAACTCCGATTCTGTCTCGATAGAACGAGCAATCAATTAGTCCACTAACATTTGCAAATTAATTAGACTACTAACATTTAAGAGTAATTCTCGAAACGTACGGCAGATTTAATTAGTTAAACATGTTTAAATAATTCTTATGAAACCATCGGATTTCGCCTTATATGAATATTTGATAGTAGTATTTCGTTTTGGAAAAGGCAATACATTTAAGGCGTCAAAATTATAAAATTTCTTACATACAATCCATACTAATGTATATTAATATTATAAAGAGATAAAATTTGTTTAAAAGTTTTTATGATTGTAAGTTAGTATGTAGGTTCTCTTAAACTACTGATCCGATTTGAATTGTGTATTCCGTTGGATAGCACATTTTTTGGGGAAGGCTATATTAAATTTGAAACAATAACCATAGTACTTAACATTATAAATGTGAAGTAAACTTTATTCGTAACATTTTCAGGCCGAAGCGATTCAATCAATTTTAATGAATTATGTTTTAAATGTATATTGAAACCATTAGAATAACGTATGCTATTTATTTCACGAAAATAAACTAGTAAGGGATGAAATAGATCACATCGATAATTATTATAAGGAAAAATCGCCGAAATCAACTAGTGTACAATAATGACAAGAATCGTTTTAGACGATATTAAAATGGAAATGTAATAAATCGATGTCTATATACTAATGCATTGTAACTTATTGTCTATTTCTGTCTTACTTTTGATATGATAACCAAAACATTTATAGCACATTATATCATACACGCTTGTAAAACCACAAGAATCAAATAAAACGTCTACCGAGAAATAGCTGCATATTTGAAAACCTGTGCATCAAGTACAAATTATTTCATCACGAATTCAAATATATATGATAATTATTAAAATTGCTAAATCAAATGTTGAGCACAAGACAAAATCGTTTCTTTTTTGTTCGTAAATTAAATTAACAGATGACGGCGAAATCTACTTGACAAACAAAGTCATAGATTATGAGGATTATCGCACAGACACGCTAAACAAGTGAAGCGGGCAAATATTTTAAGCAAACAAAGTTAACATTATAGGACGCGTCCTTATCGCCTTGATCTTCAGTATTAAGATAATTTCATCTTAAAATCTCCTTGATACAAACAATTACTCACCGCAGTGTTTGTATTTCATTTACATCATTCTCTTAATGTTTGATGAAAGATATTTATACATTTCTACAAGTGTCACAGATAATAACGAGCTAAGAATATCTACTTGATGTAGATAATATTACACTTTATGTTAACATAAGCTACAACCTGTTACATTTTCTTTAAATGTAAAACAGTCGCTTCCCGCTACTGTACGCTTAGATCTTTTAACTACAAAACGGATTTTAATCCGATTTACATCAATAGAGTGATACATGAAGAGGAATGTGTATAGAATAATATATATATAATACATGGACTAGGTTTTTATGAAAAAATGTTAAAAAAAAATCATATGGAAAAGAAAAAAATATGCGTAAAAATTATCGTTTTAAAGGTGTCTTAATTAATACACCCGTGCGAAGTCGGGGCGAATAGCTAATTTAAATATAATACGACAATTACCAAAACTATAGAATTTTTTTAAATAAATAACAATGATTTCTTGATAATAATGATACCTTTTCTGTCACGTGTACAAATACTATTTTGACACTTGTATCTTGTACACGTGACGTGTTAGTACACTGATGTTTCTCACGACCGATACATTAAAAAAATCATGCACAAACAAGCTTTATTATTAATAAATATTAAATTATTCATATCTTACTACAATCAGTCTGTATTTTTTATTGAAATAAATAATTTTTATGGTATCTGTTTAAAAGCAACAATTAAAATAATACATTATTATACCCGCTTAATTAAAATAAACATCCACTTCAGATGGGATCTTTAGAATATCATTGTCCTTTAAAAATATATAAAACTAGCTGCCCTTCGCGGTTTCACTCGCGTTTATGGTTGCTGCTTTTGTCCTATTAGTCGTAGCGTGATGTAATATAGCCTATAGCCTTCCTTAATGAATTATCTAACACAAAAATAATTCAATTCGAACTAGTAGTTCCTGATAATGGCGCGTTCAAACAGGCAAACACACAAACTCTTCAGCTTTATATATTAATATTAGTATAGATTAAACTTGATTTACAATTGGCGTAACAGCACGAAAGATATATTGAAATCCTCTTTCTTTAGAAGTCAGTTCATCCATTATATCTACTTTATAGCATGTAAAAGATAACTAAGAGCTTTTACGTCATATAAATTTGTTTAACGTAACAAATTTATCACTTTAATTTACTTCGAAATTAATTTTCTTCTTCTTAGAGTTGGCATTTAAATATTCTTTTTCAAAACGACTTTTTAATCGTAATTAATTTTCACTATGATTTCTTAGTTTGAATTTTTACTTCCAGCAATCTCAGTGACTTCGTATTTTATAAAATTTCCATTATTCACCTACAAAAAAACAAGTTTTATCGATCTCTGTAACTGAACTAAGAGTGAGTTTCACTATCAAAACGACCCTCAGATTGAGACCCCGTGCTATCGATGACCGTGCGACCCGGGAGTGAATAGTGAGCGACCTAATGATGCCATTGAAAGAAATGCTGCAATTTGATTGGCTGATATTTTTAATGATGCTACTGTTTGTATTTATGAATAACAACATGATACAAAATCACGCGCCACTTTTATAGATAAGGAATTTAAAATATTTAAAATTTTATTTGAAAACCGATTAAACATTGAATGCACATCACACGTATAATTTTACGCGCACCGAAGTCTCTGTGTACAAGATTTATTTATAGTTTTAAAGTATTATGGTACTCTTTCGATGTAGCAAACATGGGAATTGATAGATAAAGAATAGGATAAACTAGTGGTCGCCTTGAGTTCGGAATTCGACCGTTGCTCATTACACATCCATTTTTTAACCGATTTCAAAATTGGCCACAGATAATCTTAATTTGACCGCAGAGTTCAACAATAAACAAGAATATGTGGATGCTGATAAGCAATAATGTGTCAACCCACAAAATAAAAAATACTTTATTCAAGTAAGTAGCACGAAAAGTTAAATTCGGAGATATTGGTGTATTTTGATACTACATCACATTATTTAAAAAAAATGAGGTCATATAAATTAAATAAATGAGGAAAACAGTTTCCTAATTAATTGGTTCGAATTTCATGTACGTCCCATTTTTTGCAATTAATACAATTATCTCAAATATTCAAATAACTTTTTATTAGATAATATATCAAAATGTATAAGTCTGATTTAAATTTATTATACCTTTTATCAAAAAATAAAAGTTGGACATTATACTTCTTCAAACATATTTGTTAAGAATAGGTTTAACATCTTTAGACGTCATTTTCTCAAAATGAAGTCCGTGTGGCTTGACACAGTATTGCTAATCAGCATTCATGTATTCGTGTGTCTGTAAAATACATGGTTTTTTTATTGAATTAATTGATTTTTTATTCAGAATTTGTAAAAAAATATTAGCATTCTGCGCATTAATATATAGATATATCAATACCTTACCTTTTACCTTATAGAAAAAAAATTAAAACTCAGAAGCAAAAACTCCGTGCCTATTGATTTATATTGTAATTTATAATAATGAACATTGTATTTAAATTTTAAATCCGCTTTTTTGTGGTCATTACAATCGCATTTATGAATTATGACTACGCCACGAATTACTGATTAAAATATATGCATTTAATGATATCAGTGTAAAATCATAAATTGTATAATAAAAATACAAATACAATTTTACTTATATGTCATATATATATGGCGCTCCAGTTTTAGTGTGTGTTAAATAATAACTAGTTTACGCCCACGGCTTCGCCTGCGCTAAATTTGATTTATTAACGCTTATTATTAAAAATTCATATTTTGCTTTAAAACTTTGAATATCTGTAAAACATGTGAAACTGTATAAGAATTAAGTTTTAAAATTTAAAAATTATACCTTATGTAAAGACATTAATTGTAACAATGTGTGTGTGTCATTCATTCAAAATGTATCTGTATAAACGCATGCATTGCGAAATGTATATGATTACGAGAGAGTCATAATGTGAAGACTGTACAGTAAACACCTGTATCCGTGCGACCATGTCTGTTTATTTATTCCCGAGTAGCCTCCGCTTAAATAATAAATTAAGGGATAATGAAGAATCCCTACATTTTGTAATTAACGCTCCGCTTAATAAGAATAACATAAACTTAGTTATTATCACACCATGCAGCGTCTTATTCGAATGTTATGGTATACATAGACAAATGTATAAAACAGTATTTACTAGGGGTGAAGCCGCGACGAAAACCAATACAAGACTAGTTTAGTTTTAATATGATAGTAATTGTAAATTACACCGATGACCTAATCTAAATTACTTTGAACAGCTGTATTAGTTCAATCAATAATGTTGACACAAACATGACTGTTTTCTTCATAAACAAATTATTCTAGAGAATGTGATATATTTACTGAGAAATATTCCATTACGAATTCAATGGATATCAAGCAATCAAACTGTATACTCTAGTTAGCATCTGAATAATAATATATGTGTGGGTAATAATGTAGTAGCTTTTCGTTCAATCTATAAATATAGAAACATGGAAAACAAACTGATTTGAAAACAAAACATAAAAAGCTTGACTTAATAAAAATATTTTTTCAAATTTAAGCACAGATATATGCTTAAAATGTTATGTAAAAGTTAAAGAAAACCATATTATTATTAATTAAATAATTTCGATTGAATGTAAAATACAAGAAGTAAATCTAAAATCATATGAAATATAAATTACATAGTTCCTAAAGGAAGTAAGATAGACAATCAAAATACAAACGGACAATGAAATGGGTGGAATGTAGTCAAAGATAAAATCTATTTACATCAAGAGACCAAACTCGCGATTATCGGCACTGACGAAGCCATATAAAATAGTAAAAATAAATTAAAATTCAAGATAGTGACAGTATAGGAAGACGACCTGGTCCCCGCGCAGATGATCTGAAGTGATGAGGATGGATATGAAATAGGAATATTAAAAAATAGCTTTTTAGTAGATATTGTAGATAATGTAGGAACACTATGATAGCCCTTTAAAGACCACACAGATTTTGTCTGCACTTGGTGTGGATTTTTCAGGACAAGTAATTTTACAATGAACATCAAAGACTAAAAGATTTTAATATCAGTCGAAAGAGATCAGCGTAGTTTTATAAAAAGACAATTAAAATATAAAATAACACTTCAAAATAGTTATTTACGCAATCATCGTAAAAAAGCTAAAAATAGAAACCATATAACAAGCTACTTAAAGATAACAAAAATAAACAAAAATTTAACTGACATTACTATTTTATAGCTATATATGGGTCAGATATCTTATCGTTATATAAATCATCAAATGATAATTCAATTTCACTCAGAGTTGATTCAGATAATGGTCAGCGTGGCGTGATGAACGAAATGAAAGTCGGTGGAATGTATGCTGGTCACTTTTCGTTCCATATCATTTATCTGCAGCGTTCTGTTGTAGGCTTATTAAAATTCTTCATTTAACAAATACAGAAAACAGTTGTTTCTCACGTGATTTAAATTTTGTATAACAAAGAACGTATGACATAAATTTGCATAAGATTAAACATAAATTAAGGTTTTTAATTAACTGAGGAAAGGAAAACTAATTTTTAGTCAATCAATTTAACGCCGTATCATATATTTAGGTACTTTAAATTTAAAATTAATTAAAATCCGCTCAGCTATTCAAAAATTCATTAAGATCATGAAAACAAAATTGCTCTGGTCCAACAAATATGCCTTGAACTACTTACGCATAGACGGCCTTTACTTCGTAAACCCTCTACTTGTGTGAAGGTTTCACAAAATAACGTTATTAATTCGTTTAAATATTCTGATAAACGTGCTCGGTTTATTTGAAAGTCGTTCAAATCTTAACCACATTTTAACTTACAATTTTAAAATGATCAAAAATAATTTCTCACAACCGTCTCCTGACATTGAACTGCGACACCGATAAAAACAAGCAATAAATATTTTATTTTTATACATCCATAATAATTTTCAGCGAAAACAGTCTTTTTTTGTTTTGCTAACAAATAAGAAGTCGACTAAATTAAATACGATTTACGTTTCATGTTTGGTCAAGTTATCGTATTTGCCGCACAAAGCTTCATTAAATACAAATGGAATAGCGTTCTCGTATTAAACGATAGCAGCAGTTAGCATTGAATCACAAACTAAACACCAGCTAATATGTTTTTAAGACATGTATATATCGACATCGTAAACGTATTCAATTCTTCGAAATCAATGTTCGAATAAAAACGTGGTTTTCTTTCAAATTCCTTCAATAAGAAAATGTCGGCAATGAAACAATAAACAGGTGTTTCACAGGAACCTAACTCAGGTCGGTGTTGAAATACATTATCACAGAAAAAACACAGTCTATTGAGTTTCCCCAGTAACACTTAGTTGTTTTGTCCATTTATTTCGGTATCAATTTTTTTTTTTTAATTTAAGTAACGATCGTTATAGCTTTGATAGCCTGGTCAGAGATCATCATGTTTGTTATTGTAAGGTAACTTATTTAAGTTATCAATAATGTTATGTCTATAGATTTATAATGAAGTGACTTACCTCTAGCCCAGCCAGTGAGCACGTTCCCGAGATATGCCACCTTGTACACCGGGTCTGGTTCGCTAATTCGCACACTGTTTGTGCGACGCAACAACCTGCCCAAGCCACGGGACAGTCTCCCTATAGCTCTCGCCGTGAAATCTTTCCCAGAAGCGCCGTCAGCCAAACAAACCTCGTTCGGCAGAATCGATCTCCCTTGCACATTCTCCCTGTGAGCTATTAACTTTGGAATCGTCAAGGGAATCGACTTCTTCCGCTCCGGAGTCAAAGTTTTCGCCTGATTCACACTATACACGTTGCAGTTTTTCTTAAAGTTTTGGCTCTCTTTGGTAAGGTCCGCTCCGTAGTCAGTCTTATCGGTACTCTCATTGTTTCCCGATTTTCCGTTAAGATTCTCGCTCAGAGAATTGTTATTTAACGTGTCCGTTTGACCGTCGCTGTATCTGCGCTCGGAAGTGAGCCGTCTCTTGATTAGAGACGGGTTTCTGAGTAGTATGCTCGTTTCACTGGAGCTTCTGTTTTTTAGTATATGAATTTTTTTCACCCTAGAGACGGCGCAGTCGACCGAATCAGCGCTAACCGTCCTTTCCGTTTTCCCCTCCTCGTCCAGGAAGCGAACTCTCAGACCGTTAGATTTGCAATCGTTAATTGTTTTTTCCGCATCTTGCAATCGCTCCGGTTGACTTTTTGCGCCTGCATCTAAGCAATGGCGTTCATTTTCACTCAACGAACCGCGAGCCATTTTCACTTAAGAGGACTTAACTTTTAATTAGGAACTTTACATTCTGGATATTCCTGCCGCGTAGAGCAGTTACGGTCGTAACTCTCGTTGAATTTATGTCGTTATCTAGTTCACGATACAAAGCATTAAACCAGTCACTTCTTAGCTAACTTACAACACACACAGTAGTAACACACTTCGTCCATTAAAGAACGACACCGGTTTGGAATGTAGCCTGCACTTACTTAATACACTTGTCGGTTTGCCGGAGAAATGTTTACAAAAAGCCGTGCAAATAAGAATTCCTTTAGAATCACTCGATTACGATAGTATTGCGAACGGCAGGTGATTATGATTACAACACTGGTGTGTATATTTCGACACGCTGGGAGGGCGTGCGGCGCGGACGTGCGACTCACGCGACGCTCGGAGGAGGTATGGCGCCGGCGCGGGCGCGCGGGCGCACCACGACCGGTCACTCGATCCCGACTTTGATTTTAATGTTCCGACTTATGTTGCGGAGCTTATCCACCGTCAGCAACCTGTGAACCAAAAACTCTACGTTAAATCTAACTTATAAAGTCTTTTTGCACTTAAAAATTGGAACGAGCTCTATCGAACGCAATGAAATAAATATTCTATTTACGATGTCTTTAATTGGAATGCGTTAAGGAATTCCGCTTTGCGTCTTGATTAGTTTTGAGTCTTGATAAAATTTCAATGAAAATACTCTCAGGCCTCAAGGTAGAAAGGAATGGGTATATTAGAGTCATTATAATAGATTTTAAACAGATAAATATATCACGTAACGTACTTACATAAAAAAAAAATAATAAAATTTCGAAACTGTAAAAAATTGACTTAAATTTATACTTAATATTATAGAACTAAAGAATTTGTTTGTTTGTTTGAACGCGCTAATCCCAGGAACCACTGGTTCGAATTTAAAAATTCTTTTTGAGTTAGATAGTTTATTGAGGAAGGCTATAGGCTATATTACATCACGCCACGACTCATAAGAGCGAAGCAGTAACCATAAACGCGAGTAAAACCGCAAGGGTCAGCTAGTTTCAAATAATGTTAAGTCATAGTCGAGCAAGGTATTTGCTGCAATAAACTAATTAAAACAGTGATTATAATTATGTTTTCACGATCCTTAAGCATTAAAACAAGCACAACTTAACACTTAGTACAAAAAATACATCTTTAATGGAAAAAACGCTGTAAGCATCCTAGGATCTTCAAAAAAACTGTTTAGCGCTGGGCAAAAAGTGCAACTTACATAATTAATGACTTATGTGGAGCGGCAGTTTCAATTAACATAATGACTACAAAAACTTCTAATCATTAACTCTTATTTAATCGGAAATTGTATCTCAGTGTGAAATTATAACACGACAATTACTTATCGATACAGAATGCGTTTTTCCTTCTACACTGATTGAAAGTGACGAGTTTTTATGCAACTTCTTATGGTCATATTTATTATTTACGTACTTTGCCCGCGGCTTAAGTCTGATGACATTAGATCAATAAAGACTAGTTTTTATTTTTCGAAGTAAAATAATGTGCACTAGTATAATATAACTATAATATCACGAGTATAATATCACAAACTTGGATAGGCCATATAGGGCTGACTCGACTGTGGCAGTACTACACTCTTACAAATAATTCCATTCACAAATAAACTTCCTATTTCCTGTCATCCTAAATTCCTTTTTAAGCCGCATTTTTAGCTCCTCTGTCTGGTCATTTACCAGTTAAAAAAATTCATTAATTAAACATGAATTTTAATAATAACTCTCAACCACAACTGCATTCGCTGAAAGTTTAGTTGTAATAAACTTAAAAGCACATGAAAACAATAGTGTTTAACCTGCTTTGAACCCGTGACCTTCGGGTTCAGAAACACGTGTATCTATACGTCACCTGGCCTTAGACTTTATGACACGATGTAGCATCTATATACTAACTATGACAGACAGGTTGGCACAGTAGTAACTGAAACTGACTAAAGCGCTAACGGTCGCGGGTTCGATCCCCGCTCACGGGAAACGACTGTATTGGCCGTGCGAATGTTTGTCGTGGTCTGGGTGTGTTGTGTGTTTCCTAAGCACCGACGTAGGAGATCCCAATCAGTGGCTTTGAGTGTGATGCGTTTATTTATTTATATTTATTTATGTACTGTACCCGGCATGCTTGCCTTACGTACTAAAGAATACATATTTTTCGAGCCCAGAAGCCTCGTGGGCGTCCCAAGAACACTCTAGCTTCATCACAATCCGATCAATGGTTTCGGAATGCGTAGAGGACAAACATACATTTTTTTTAATTTATAATAATAATAATTCTTTATTGCAGACGATTTACAGTCCAAATTTTGTTAGACATAATTAACTTATCCTATGTTAGTATGAATTATAAATTATGAGAAAAAAAACATACAAATAATAGTAATGAAAATAAACATTATATATGTATGCTATAAACAACTCTTCTATTATACTGATTGAGTTTTCGGTGATCCGATTTAGATATAGATATGTATGTGATCTTTTTTATTTGAATAGTAAAATGGTATATACTTATTTTATTACTTAATGCTTTTTTCAATCGACTTGAAAAAGTAGGAAGATCTCAATTCGTAGGGTACTTTTTTTTCGTACCCTATAACTCCGTCAATTCGTAACCTATTTTAAAAAGCTATTTTTTCATTCGATAGGATATACTTTCAGTTAGGTCCTGTAGATTATCAATATCAGTTCAATATTAGTTTTAAAATCAACATAATTAGAACAAATGTGTCATCGAAGTAAACGAAATAACATGCTTTACGTTTCAGGGGGTTCTTAAAAGAAGTCATAATTGGACGCTGATATGCAATACTGTGTCAAGCCACACGGACTTCATTTTGAGAAAATGGCGTCTAAAGATGTCAAATCTATTCTTAACAAATATGTTTGGAGTATATATCCATCTTTTCTTTTATTTTGTGATAAAAGGTGTAATGAAATAAAATCAGACTGATATATTTAATACATAATCTCATAAAAACTTTCCAAATATTTGAGATTATTGTATAAACTGAAAAATATGGGACGCACTTGAAATTCGAACAAATTAATTAAGAAACGTTTTTCCGTACTTATTTAGTTTATATGACTTCAATATTTTTATAATGTTAAATCGGTGATGTAGTATCAAAATACATCAATATCTCCGATTCTGACTTTTTGTGGGTTGACACATTATTGCTTATCAGCATTAAATTAATCCCCTTACATATTGCAAGTGATAATCTCTGTGAAGGAGTTACATCCAGATCGTATGACCCAGTTCTATGCTGCGTATAGATTGCAAATATCGCTTTGTTTAAGACAACCGCTAAAGCATGACAACGGCGGCGCTGAGCAGCTTAGCCGAGACAACAGGCTGATAGATGGAAATTTCAAATGCCATTGAATATGGAACACAAATATTTGTACCTATTTACGATTTTATTAAGAGACATTTTTATGTTATAATACATATTATCTGGATATAAGAATCATATTGGTATAGTAAAAAGTATTAAGTAAGTTTTTCAAATATATGAGATTATTGCATAATCCAAAATGGAGCACACTTTAATATTCTAAACATTAGATTAGTAAATTTAAGTTAGATAACTTTTTTCGTACTTATTTATTTCAGGTGACTTGAAATAATTTGAATTATGTTAAATATGTAATGAGCTATCAGAATACATCGATATCTCTTAATTTCATCTTGACATTAACTTTTTGTGGCTTGACACATTATTGCTTATCAGTATCCATATAAGGTAGACGATACAAATAAGGCATGTGTTCAAATAGATTATTTAAAAAAAATTGATATCATCCGAAATAAATAAGTAGGGAAAAAAAAATTAATGTTTCGAATATTGAAATGTGCTCAATATATTTCAATATGCAATAATCTAATATGTTTGAAAAACTCATAAAATTAATATTTATATTACACCAATTTGCTTTTAATTAATTATACCTTTTACTTTTAATTCATTATACCTACGGCTTCAAAAATTTGTTAAGAATAGGTTTGACATCTTTAGACGCCATTTTCTCAAAATGAAGTCCATGTGGCTTGACATAGCATTGCTTATCAGCATCCAAATAAGTCCTACTGTCGAAGAAACCTTGTTAAAGATAAGGAATTGTGTACATAGGTACTCTCATCAGAAGAGTATCAGTGAATATCAAAAGCATTTGCGGCCTATTCACTTTCATAATAAACGAATACATCGTGTTTTTTGCAGACAGCGGATTATTTTGGTTAAATCATAGAAATGTTAATTTCATTGCGAATGGTACATTAATTTAGATTGTTTTAGTACATTTTATAGTCTGTTAGTGTTTAATAATATTTAACTAAAGAATTTTCATATACAAACATTTTTTTTAAATAAAACTTTGAAGGCGCTAATATTCATTTGTCCATATTTTAGTCTTAATGCTAATATTTGTGAGGATGTTGGTATGTTTTGGATATTTGACTTTTTATTCATCTTTCACCCAATAACTACTGAACAATTTTTGACTAAACTTTCCAATGATGGAGACTACACATAAGAATAAAACATAGACGCAGGTGAGGCTGTGAGTGAAGTCTAGTAGTTTATATCTAACATTTTTGTCGCATACTTAGACTTAGTCTAAATAAAGCTCTGCACACATTACGACATTTTCTCTGATTTAATTATAAATTAACAGCATGACGCGAAGTCTAACAACGCGCCTAGTATTATAAACTCACTCTGTTAATTAGCGTTAATTACACAACGCTACATTTGTTAAACAAATTAGTTACTTTGAAATGGACAAGCTTATCCCACGCCTGAGAACATATAATTTATCCTTTAAAAACATACTTTAAATATATATATTTTATAGTAACTAAAAATAAAGAAATAACCATTCGTATATATACATTTTCCTCCTGTGTGTGTAAGATAAAATTAGAAACATTAAAATAATGCATGTGGAAGTTAAAATGTCATAAGAGAGCTTCGACAAAGTAATAGGAAATCTAAGCAACAGTCTATTTATGTCCCACAGCTGGGCAAATGTTTCTTCATGCCGAGGATATAAAGGATTTCATTCCGGATATAAAATGTATTACCCACGCTCCACCTCTACCCCGAATTTCTCTCAAGACATCCTGATTTCCTCACGATGATTTGTTTCAACCAAACATAAGGTCAATTTTAAGCAGAACACCCGAAACTTAGAGATATTGGTCATGATATGAACTTACGACCAGCGATTAAATCCACCATTCTATCCATTGAACTATGTTGGTTTTAACAATAGGTATCAATTTCACAGTATACCTACCATTCTTATATCAATAAAAAACTGCTAAGGTATTGTTTATTTTTCTAATCATTATGAAAAGTAATACTTACTTATTTGGATTTGTAGGTTGCGAATTAGCATAAATACTGCGAACGATTGATGTAAACGTACAATGAACGACATTCTGCACACACGTGTAACAACAGAATGTCATAATTGCTTCGTATTGAATTAATATTGTTCTTCCAAGTCAATAATAAAATTATTGATGTATTTTTAATTCAAATAAATAATAATAAATAATAAATAAACGCATCACACTCAACGGCCCCCATTAAGATCGCGTGACCTTGTGTCGGGGGTCCAGAAACACTCACAACACTAACACAAACACCCAGACCACGACAAACATCCGTATGGCCAATACAGTCGTTTGCCGTGAGCGGGGATCGAACTCGCGACCGTTAGCGCTTAAGTCAGTTGTAGTGATCACTGCGCCAACGTGTCTGTCAAAATATATTAATACTTGAAGTAAAAACTTTGTACATCTTTTTACGAAAATTGCGTGGAATTTCAAGAATTGCTTTTAAGTTATACATAAAAATACATAAGATCAATTAAAAAAAAAGATTACACACACTACCATGTATTTGATAAACACACGCATATAATATACTCTTTTGTTAATTATTAAAGATAATTAAGAATAGGATATCAGTGGTCAGTCTTGAAATCGGTTAAAAATTTATTGATCTACGGTTGAATTCCGAGAGCTGGTTGACCACCAGTTTAAATAAATCGGTGTTAATTTATTATTATACAAAAATATTTAGTAAGTTATTGTAATATTGACTCTCATAAGTAATAAAAAAAACTGACAGACTGAAAGAACTTATCTTTCATGTATAGAAGCAATCGTAAACAATTCATGTAAATCGTATGTAAGTTCGTTAGCAAAAGTTACAAGTGTAAATTCTCCCCTACCATTAATCAGTTTTTAATTTATAGAATATCCAATTTATTTTTCCTTATATATTAAATTAAAAGGTTTTAAATTTATATTATATAAAAAAATGTTATGTTTTAATTTGTATATTTAGTTAGTTACATAGTTGAAAGTACGCAGAATATTAAATCACAAATGTAACAGATTCATTAACTTAAGTGCCGCTAGCTGCGATCAGCATAGCAATGATTTAATGTAATTACTTTAATATCGCTAATTGCAGTCATATTTTAGGATTATTTATTACATAGATGTCCTACATACAGTTAAGGTTCCAGACTTGTTTATTCAAATTTCTCCTTGACTAATGTATGACTTTTTTCCAATTTTTTTTGTTGTTATGTAGTGAACAGACTGTAAAGTGTCACTGCTATACACATGTATATATAAAATGCCAATTTTTTTATGAAAAATTTTCGACAATCTCAGGCTTCCCTACAATATTTTCCTTCACCGAATAAGAAAATGAATGTTAAAAACTTGAACACGCACTTTTAACTCTTTTTACTTTTTGGAATTTAAGTTTGCAACTATTTATGCTCAGTTTCGTTAAAATTTCTGTCTACTGCTTATACAATTTTTTACCAACAATAATTTTTTAACATAGTTTACTGGAGATAGTGTTAATTCTACCACCAGTAAACTAAATTAGACTTATAAAATTTATTGAAAACAGACGTAATATGCGCTAAACTAGACCATCTCAAACCTTTCTATTAAGATGTTAAAAGTGAATTAAAATTTTAGTATTTTAAGTGTGCTTTTTACGACAGTTGTTATCCGATTTGAATAATTATTTGAGTACTTAATAGACAATGCTTCGAAATTAGTCGATATAAAGATTAAGGTCTAATGTAAATCATGAAAATTGAAGAATAGAACTCTTTAACTGACAGTAAGAAATAGCTCGCAAAAGTACATATTTCATGATTTACAGTTCTTTTGAAAATGGTTGTGTTTTAATAAAATTAAAATGATGAATTACGCAAAACATCGACGAAAATGACGTGAGAACAATTGACGTGGGAAAATTAGATCTTTCATATTAAATAATACAGAATACGCTCTCTTTATCATATTAATATTCACCAGCGGCCTGCACCGACTTCGTTAGGGTTAATCATAGATTTACAACCCTTTATTCACCTCCTTAGAATCGAAATAAAAAAATACCAATGTTCCTGTATTTTTAAACAGAAGTAACCACATTGATTTTCATGTTCCTTACTTTTAAAATGACAGAATTTCATATAACCGTTCATCCCGTATTTGACCGTTAGTGGTAAAATTTCTTAAAATCCTCTCAGTAGATGCTTACAACATTAAAGGTATTAACTGCGAAAGTTTGACGTTCGTTGCCTCAGCGATTTAAGCACTGAGTTGATAAATCAGTCAGTCAGGACAAGTTATTAAATATGTATAGAGTAAAATTAAAGATAAGAATAAAATTATCTAATAATTTGTGATAGCGATTGTGTTCGATAATAAATTACCCAGCTTATATGAAGTGGCACATCTTGCTCATTATTTCTACAATTTGATTCATAGATTATACACGATTATATTATAGAGATTATAGACGATTATCTCTCAATATTGCTTTTATCTTTATTGAATTTGGATCGCGTTAGAAAAATGTAGGTTACTCTTATCATGCGAAAGTGGATTGTGAAATGTTTTTTTAGGCCTAGTTTTGAAGAGGACTTCCAAATTTATCTTTATTTTATCTATATCTGCGAATATTAGACAGAATATCCCAATAGTCTACGATAACTTAAAAATTGCTAATATTTTATCAATTATCAGCTGTCCTTTGCGGTTCCCTGTTCCATTAATATACGCGTGATCATAATCATTTCAGCCGTAAGAAGTTCACTACTTATTATACGCCTCCCCTAAAAATTTCCAAAAGGACCGGTTTAAAGCGACCTGCTTCCAGCATCTTTCGGCGACCTTAACAAGGTCGTCTATCCATCTTGTAGGTGGACGTCCTACGCTGCGTTTGCCGGTCCGTGGTCTCCATTCGAGAAATTTTCGACCATCGGTTCTTCAAACCATGTGACCTGCCCATTACTACTACAACTTGCCAATTCGCTGTGTTATGTCGATGTCGATGTCGAAGAAGTCGTAGACGAATTACGTCTACGGATTTCATCATTCCTGACTTGATTTCGTAGAGATAACCCTCTCTATAGCTCGTTAAGCGACTTTGAGCCTCTCTATGCGGCCCGTAGCCAGAGCCCATAGCGTTATATCTAAACTAATATGATATTATTTAAATGACTTCCAAAAAGAACGATATTCTCAATTCGTCGCAGATTTTTTTTGAGTGTATTAACCGAGAACTGCTGGACCGATTTGAATAATTCTTTTTTGTTTATACTCTCCTATTGGTCCCAAAGAATTTACATCAAAATCTGTATTGTATTTTCGATACAATCAAAATAACTGAAACGAGTTTGTCATTCAAATAAACGAAATTACGTATGTTTTGAAGTGAGTTTTTCTTTTCTGAAAAAGCTTGTAATGTGTATGTATTTTTGTAACGAATAAACTTAAAAACTACTTGAACCGATTGTTATACATATAATGTTGTATAAAACCTTTTAACGACATAAACAACTTTTAATCGAGCAAAGAAACAAACAACAAAACTGCTTATCTTTACGTACTATGGTACGGGTGTCACTAAAATCAATGATAATCTGAAAATAATGCTATAAAATGATCTCGAAAACTATGATGTTTGTAAACGCCGTAATTAATTATTTAGGATATACATGAGCCGGCTTATCGACGCTTGTAATGTTATTGTAGGTTGGAACAGGCCGTATAGTTATTCCATATTGTTTAATACTGTGGTAATGATAATAATAAAGGTGATATCGTATCTAATTTCTTAAAATATGGATTTATGACTTAATTAGGATGACGGTATTCGTCTAACAAACAAATTACTCATCCGATAACTTTGAAACTTATTAGATATTCTACTAAATATGTGACTGAGTACCTAATATATAATATATATAATAACGCAGCGTATATAACTAACCTAAATTATTTTTATGAAAAATGTTAACGATGGACATGACATATGTCTTAAAAAGGCAATTATTTTAAATTTATAATAATTACAGATTATATTATTAAAGAACGACAAACGAAGCCGAATTAATAAACGTTTAAGAATTATAAAGTTTAATGTTAAATAGGGGAGGGAGTTACATTTTATATACAAAAGTATATTTATGGATTCGTATTTTGCAATACGCATATTGCACTGGAATGTGTTTACAAGTAAAGTTATTTGTAATTGCAAACAATTACACCGCTCTTTATCCTTTTTAACCGACTTCGAAAAGGGAGGAGATTCTGTGTTCGGCTGTATGTATTTTTTTATGTTTGTTCCCCGATTTTTCCGCCCCTTGTGGACCGGTTTTTAAATTCATTTTTTGTTTAGAAAGGTATACTTCCAGCTTGGTCCCATTGTCATGAAGTCAGGATCTGATCATGGGATCCTGGAGAAATCGAGGGAACTCTTCAAATATTATAAGCACACCTACACGAATTTAGGTATTTTTAATAGTAACTAGTGCATTAACTCACGAAAAGCTACATTTGATAAGGTGGAGCTGATGATGAAGACCACAGATGGGCACTGGATCCAATCAATAACGAGTATTTTACGGGTTGTAATTCGATTGCTAAGCAAATTATGCTGCATTTATGCGGCACAATGTAAACGGTGAAGTGGAGCTGATGATGCGATACCAGGAGAACTCCTCAATAATTAACAGCTCTGCATCGAGAAAAGCAACACTTTCTAAATGGTTATAAGCAGTTAACAGTAGGCTATTGTAAAGTAGGTAAATCACAAACGGTCCCTTACTACACCTTACTATATTCATCACTTAAAAGTGTAAAATAAAAACTTTTTGAAAAAAGCAATAACCAGTAAATACCACGTAAAAGATTTTACTTGGCGCCGACTTCAATATGTGGTAGAAATTATTTTTTTATTACTTTTTAGTTTACTTGTTTCGGTGTCGAAGTCGGTTTGTTTATTTCAAAAAGTTTTTATAAATTTGTTATTCTTCTTCGTTATCTGTTTTAGTAAAAAAAATGTATACAAATGGAATAAATTGATCGAAAAAGTCCTTATTTCTTATCTCTACTACAACAAAAGTGTAACGGGGCCGTAATGTCATTTTCATATCTGTCTGTCTATCTTTTAGGCATTTTTTACAAGAAAATTAATCTTGAAGTACACTAATGAATACTATATCAATATACTTCATTTATTGTTAGCCTTAGATATCTTAACGATTTTATTATGAGTATTAAGATTTTGGTAAAAGGGTTTAGAGAAAGGGTTGCAAGGGTTTGAAACAAACAGAAGAGCCACAAAATTATATTAATTTTGAAGATTTTTTGTGCGAATTCTTCTCAGCATAAAATGTTGTAGGTAAAAGAAGAATGCGCCACAGATAGTAATTAACACATAACGATTTTTGATTTGAGGGCGACTTTAGAAAATCGTAAATGAATACTTATTTATTTATTTTTTTGTCTATATATATCTACAAATATTATAAAGAGGAAAAATTAATCGACTCGAAATGTCGCGAATATTTTTACTCTTCACCGATTTCAAAATATTGTAGAAAATATTTATTTTTTGCTTTTTAGTTTACTTTTATTAAATTTATTTTTACAGTCGGCTTATGTTTTACTAGCGGCCCCTCGCGGTTTCACTCGTGCTTAACATAATATTTCCAACCCCCGTTTTACCTCCTTAGGGATGGAATTATGAAAAGTCCCGTCTTATAGGACTTTCATACAACTCGTCTTAGTGAGCACATACGTCCTAAAAAGAAACTCCATGCAAAATTCGAAAATCCTAGCACTCGTTCTGCGATTTCTTGACGAGTGAGTGACCTGTCGCTTTTATATAAATATAAAAATTACTGTCGATATAAAACCAAAATACTTTCCCGATTTTAATAAAAATTACGTATTACTAAACTCACGGTAAACTTTGCTTATGTATGACGAGTTCCGAAAGAACAAACACAGAAGAAAAGTGTACTACAAATTGAGAAACTCGTCCTCTTTTGAAGAGGGCTGAAAAGACAACGCCATCTGTTAACCAATACAACACAAACATCTATTATTTAACGAATGTTTACAATTGATCTGTCACCGTATAATATAGCGATTGTGGTCGATCTATTGTTATATACATCATGTTTGAAACATCACGAGCTGCTTTGTGCACGATCACATGTCCCATTGAGCAACATATGTATAACGAATCGTATATGTATACGATTTTAGACTCTATCACTTAGACTTAAGGGATATATATGGTTGATTGTATCTCCCGAGTATACATGGTAAAGCAGGAGGCTTCTAGATTGAGTTTTAGTGTATATTGCTTGTTTTGCTATCAACGTTTACATTGTTGTAGAATTTATTTATTGTATTTACGTGTGTCCCTGTCTATGGTCTCGTAGCTGTCTGATAAATGGATTAATTTTGATGCGGATTTTTCGTTAAATAGCTTGTAAATGAGATAATTCTTAGCTATAATTTACAAAGAGATGTTTGGAAGTTTGAAGGTTACTTTTTTCAAGTTGTCGAAGGTATGTAAGCAACTTCTGCTGGACTGATCGATTCGAAATTTATTATGCTGTAACTTCGATGCTGTGAAGATAACTTAATTGCGTAATCATGATCTGAAGCTGTAGCATCATCTGTAATCAACAGAAGACACAATTCTTTACCGACTTACAGCAAAAGTATCGTATAGGGCTCATTGAAAAGGCCTAAATAAATAGATCGGTGGGTTTTTTTATTTTTCAGTTTTATCTTCTGCTGTCAGATTACTATTTTCTTTAATGTATATAGAAACACGTTGAGGGTTAAAAGTTTTAGTTTCAAACTTTAGCTATTAGCATCTCATAGAATATGAATGTATATCGTAAGTGAATATTTTTAAAATAATCTTTTGTTGTTTTAATGTACTTTTCTAATTTTTTACTCTATTTCTTTTGGTAAAACTACATTTGACTATGAAGGACATCTGTACTTGTACATTAATACATATTAAAACGAAGTTTACTTTATTATAATATTCTCTAGGAAAATATGTTAACAGGCACACATTAAAGTCATTAAATTCAGGCTCTTTGTGCGTTAAAATTATCAAAAAATATTTCCCATACAAACATTGTCATCCATCACATCAAACCAGAAGGCATTATACTCATGATACCAATAATAATTAGATTCAGCGAATGTGAAGCTAGTCGACAAGTAGTATAGAACAATCTATTCGCCTAGATCTCAATCGACAGTTACCCATTGTTCTCCGGCGTGTCAGCGATCAGCTCGTCTGAACTAACATCATTTCCACTCATTTCTAAAGAAAGTAATTACCTTGTAATGTGAGACAAAGCAACTGTTAGGAATACAAAACTTTTATGCTTGTGAAAAACAATAAAACATCTTAATTTGACTTCCTTATTTGAAAAAAATGCTTAGAAGATAACATGGAATTTGTGTGCTTGTAACTTTTTTATATTACCATTTTTAAAAGATGTTTTTTTCTTTTTATGGTGTTATTTTACGTTTAATTACAACAAGATCCACTCAGGGCCGAATTTAGTTTGCTTTATAGGTATCGAAAACCGATACAATTGAGTAATATTTATATATCATGCTGTGGAGGTCCTATAATCAACTGAAACTTAATTAAAACAATGGGGGCAAATGCGCTAACAGAGCACCTGAAAATAAGTGATCACAACCACACATGGATTTAAAGCATCAGAGGAGTCACAAATGCGTTGCAAGCTTAAACGTATCGTGGATAGGAGTTAGGCTTCGGCTTTTGGCTTTTGTTTACCAAACATCTGATGATCCATCCGATGTTAAGAGGTTACTGTCGCCTATGGACATATGCAACGCCAAAACAGTTGCAGATGTGGCCACTTTACAAGGGTATGTAAGGGGTGTGCTTACTATTCTAGTCAATATCTAATTGACAACTTACTGATTTTTACATTTTAAACAATTTTTATTTTACAATTTTACGCTTTTGCCAAATAAAAAAAAAAATATCTTTTAAACTTCACCCGCCGAGATATTTTGGTGATTGGCTGAAAATTTCATCAAAATCGCTCCAGCCGTCTATTGACTCTAACGGCTGGGGTGATATAAATTGAAATACTAATAAAATACTAATAGAATAAAATTATAGTAGAAATAATAAAATGATACACATATTTAGTTCCATTATTTATTGTGTATGCTCTACATTAATCAACTGTAATTAAATTATATAAACAATGAGGACAAATTGACAACATAAATAACGATTAATTAAGCAGTACGTTACAATTTAATTTTAAATCTAGAACACATACGTGGAATTCGATTTTCAGTTTTACGAAATATATTTTAACAAAAATAGGTTAAAGATAATATTTATATAGTCTATTTTTTTTTCGTTGTCTTATTTTGTCAACAAACACTTCCCAGAACAAAAATCACGAATTTTCGAACAATTACACATTTTGGTTCTGTATTAATGTTTTCCAACGATTAAAGAAACACTTCCGATATGAATAACACTAAAAACTGCTACTAATTAATGATTTAAACACTTTATTTTTGATAAAATCGAAATATTTTCCGACTCAGATTCAACAGATAAATTATATTCTACACAATTTGACACTTCGAAATTCTATTTTGTCCTTGAATCATAGAGATGTGACACTTTAATGAATTATTGAGATTGTGAACTGAACTATTTTGAATGATAATAAAACATTCAACCTAAAACTTTTTTAAATAGCTTAAACCATTTAAACAATAATATTCAAGTTTTAAAAAGGCGTTTATTTAAATCTAAAAGAAAGTTAATACTTAAAAACACTTTTAACAAGATAAATTTAAAACTTAAGGCAAGTGACCAAATTCGCTAGCGTGACTTAGCTCGAATTTTTATATTACTGGAAAGTTACTATATTATATATAGTTGTTTGTGAAATTAACATATTTGTAGTGTTTGCTAACTTACTTTTGTTAGCACCATGTCTTTTATACTTCATATACTATTAGATGGATTGAAATAATTTTAGCGGGAAGGTAAAGTAGTAATTTTAACTTATTTAATAATAAGAAATTACAATTTTCTTAAATCTAATTTCAAATTAACAGTTAACTGTAAAGTTAACTATAAAATTGGAGGAGACAGAAATTAAAGCACAGCTATTATTGAAAATTAATAAGGAAAACTATGGAAAACGAGAAATAGACGAAATAGCACTCCAAATTAGGTTAATATGGGCACAATTAAAATCACATGTTGGGAAAAATAACAAAACTTATAAAATGAGTTAACTAAAACTATTAAGTAACCGACAGAAGAACCGATATAATAACAATATTTTTCATAATTTTTCATTATTAAATCATTCATTTTAATCATTCATTCAGTACTTTCACATCTCTATCTATTATCTCTGGTTAGAAGGACGCCATATTTGTTTTGATCTTTGGACTACGGAAAAAAAATAGACTATAATTAACTAATTTTAATTAATAAAGAAGGAGGTCCTCAATTGATGGTGTGTTTTTTTAATGTTTCTTACCTATGAACTTCTTAATTTCTTAACCTACTTTGGAAATATTCATTTTTATTCAAAAAGGTATACCTTCATATTCTCTCATATTAATTCCATAGAATTAATATGAAAGTATACCTTTTTGAATCGGTTTAGTAGTTTGTTTTTTAAATCAAAATAACTGGAATTAGTATGTATGCAAATAAACGAAATTGCTTTGGCTTTTGAAGTCGGTTTATTTTTTTAAAGTCTTAATTATTTATTAAATTTCTTTTATTTAGATAGTGAAATTCTTGAAGGGTTCGTTCAAGAATTTGGCATTTACGAAAAAATGCAATTTCGTGAACTTTCAAGCTGTACCTATAATAATATACTCTACTATTATCATAAATGTGAAAGTTTATGCAAGTTTTTCACGCAACAATTGTTCAACAGATTTTGATTAAACTTAACAGTTATGTAGCTTTTAGGCTATTTTTATCTACATACCACGCGGGTGAGTCACAAGCGGATAGTAATCTATACTAATATTATAAAGCTAAAGAGTTTATTCGTTTGTTTGAACGCGCTAATCTCTGAAACTACTGGTTCGAATTGAAAAATTCTTATTCTGTTAGTTAGTTTATTTATTGCTGAAGGCTATACTCTATATGACATCACGCTACGACTCATAGAAGCCAAGTTGAAACTGCTATGGGCAGCTAGCATATTATAGTTATATACATAATGTAACATTCCTCTATACAAGTTTTAATTTCACACAAATCAGATTGCTATGTTTTTCAACTTGCATAAGTGTAGGTACATTTCGTATGACAGAATTGCGGAAATCATCTTGTAAAATACGTACTTATATTGTAGGGTTCAGTTAAAGCAATAAAATGTATTCCGGGTTCGTGTAACCTTTGCCTTCCTTCATTTAACGTATGTACGAAATTTCACAAATTAACACCTTATATTGCGGCAACGGCACATATGTATTTTCCTTATCTACGTGTACGATGTAAATAAAAAAACAAAATAATTGTACAATTGTACGCAAATATGTTCAAATTACGTACAAGTTAATTGTTTTGGAAGTGTTTACACCTGTTAATGTTTTACAGTGTATCTTTTCAACCGACTTCGAAAATGGTGGTTCTCAATTTTAAGTGTACTTTTTTTTACTTAATCAGTTTTAAAAATACCAATCAAACGAAATTGCGTAGTTTGTTTTTGAACTGTTTTTTAATGTCTTATTTTTCGAACAATCGAATTGATAATTCGAAAAATTCGAATTATCAAAATCGGTTCAGTAGTATAGTTTTTTAAATCAAAATAACTGAAATAAGTTAACCAAGTTAACGAAATTACGTACATTGCTCTTGAAGTCGGCTCTTTTTTTAAAGAAAGACTAGAAAAACATAACCCTCATTCGGCAATCCGGTCCGGTCCGACGAAGAATCCGCGTAACATACAAAAAATCAGCCGAATAAAAATCTTCTTTTTGCAATCGCAATTAACAAAGAATGTAAGCCAAAAATACTCTCAATACAGTCGTCCTGAACACCTGTCCTAAGCACGACAATGAGTCAATGTGGCCCGAGTGCTAATAAATAAAGCCAGTCCGTACGTTACGAGTAACAAAGGCGTTGCGAGAAATGCAAGCCGCGTCATGGTATCAGGGCTGTCAATTTTTACAATGTGGCGGCGGCTTCTTACTTTCATTTACGTGACGTCATATTATGCAAAATAGCTCTTATATTACCAAAATAACTAATTCACTATATATGTTTTTGTATCGTTACTTTTTTTTTATTGTTAATTTTATTTCTTTTTTTTATGTAAATGATAAGTTATTAGTACTTAAGTTATTTTTTTATTATTATTATTTTTTACTTTTTATTTTATACCTAATTGTCATCTTGTCCCAAATAAAAGTGTTCTTTCTTTCTTTCTTTCTATATGTGAACAACATTCGTTGCATATGTAGGAAATAAAAAAACCTAACGATAGACCGATGATAGACGAGCCGAGGTGGTTTGTATAAAAAAATCGATAGTCAGTACATTTGTTTTGTCCTCGACACATTTTATGCAAATTAAAGTATTTGATACTCATTGTTCTTTAATTGAACTAAAAATCTAAAACGGCAGATTGCTTCAAACCTTTTAAATTATTATTCTACCCTCAATATTTTGCTAATAGTATAATCCGTCGCGCCGCCAATGAAAGTTGATTTTATGGTGTATAATTTTCCAAAATTTTATTAAAGTTAGATCTCGACCCACCTATCAATCTCCATCGTTTTTTCTCCATTCGACGTGACATTGGCGAAATAACATGTGTCTAAATAGCAAAACTAAACGCAATTAACCAAAGAATTGAATTGAATTGAACCAAAGAATTGGATTGAATTATATTGAAGTAGTTATTCGTTGACCGTTGTCACGTGAATGAAATTGGTGAATTTATCCTAATTTATAAACTATAAAAACAAGAACATTGTGTGTTGTACCTCAAACAGTAATAGCGGTAAAGTACCCGATTTTGTTATTATCAATTGATTGATGAAATCTTTAATTATTTAAATCAAGTATTAAAAGCCATTATGTAATAGTTTACTCATGGATATCAGCACGCGTAATGCCGATCACTTTGGACTACATGCCTTGCAATTAGCTAGCGACTGAGAAAAACGAGCTTGTTAATGTTGGGTAATAATAGGTATAATATTTTTCACGTCAAATAAACATAATACTCAATAATAATCTAAAATAAAATTGAAAAAAAAGTAAAAAATTAAAAATATATTCGTTTTAGACAGCCCTGTCATCCGCAATGCCCGATTGACGCGCGAATCCGACGCACCTGTGACATTTATTAGACAATCTATATACATGTGTGTACAAATGTATATATGTGGCATTGTTTTTCCTATTCAGAATTTTCCTCGGTATTTAAACCGTCAAGTGATTGTTTTTTAACCCTGTCACAATTTCGTTCACGTTCACGCGTCCATAAGTGACAGGATAAAATTGAAATAAAAATTGGCTGCCAAAAATATAAAGTATGTAAAAGGGTAGAAATAAGGCCCGTCAATACTGAATATTAAAATATTTTTATTAACTACATTTTTGTATGGCTACTGAAATTGATGTTACATTCTCATTTTTATTGTAAAAATTTATTTTAATGAAGTATTATTTTGGAATTTGAGTTCAGTTTTAAGTTTTTTTTATCCAAAACCTTGAAGCTATGACAGATCGTAAAAGGAGCAGTTTACGCGTGAATTTCGATAAACAAAGAGATTAAACATTTTTTATATATGGTTAATTTCAATTTTCATAAAATTAATTATTGCTATGAATTGAAATACCACATTATTATTTAATATTCAGTTATTGAGAGCTGCTGCATGTTATTTTGACGATAATAATTACCATTCCTTCAATCGAATTTGACTCTTATACCAACAACAATAAGGTCTTACATTGTGTGTATCACGTGCTATTTAATTATGTCATTTGCTACAATTTTAATTGATAGGCGTAAAATTGTATATTGTCATAAAAAAATTATAGCACAGGATATAAGAAATTTTAAAACGTATGGAACTGTTTTTACTACAGTCGAATTAATGACTAGCTTATTCTCGCAGTTTTAATTGCGCATATGGTTACTGCTTCGCTCCTGTGAGTCATAGCGTGATGTAATATAGCCTATAACCTACGTAATTACCGGGTTATCCAATGCAAAAAGATCAGTATTTCAGACATTAGTGGTACATACAAACTTACAAACGAATTTTACCTTTTATACCATTAGTATAGATTGATCATGCGTTGTTCTCGTGACATAATTAACTTTTAGATTACAAAAAACAATATTATTATTATGTTTATTATTTCTCAAGGGACTTTTTGCTTAATATAAAACATTAATAATAGCATCAAAATTAATGTTTGATATTTATGTATGTTCATCTGTTCCCTCATAGCTCCTAAACTACTTATCAGAAGTGGATAAATGAGCCGTTACAAGCGTCTTGACTGTCCGCTGATTATAAGCTATATGACGCGCCGCTAAATATAACAAGTGCTCTGTAAGAAAAAAGACATAAGTATACCGTGATTGGTATTATTGGAAAGGGAGTTAGTTATACATATAGGGATGCTGATAAGCAATAATGTGTCAACCCACAAAAAGTGAAATTCGGAGATATCGGTGTATTTTGATACGGCATCACCTATTTAACATTATTCAATAAAAATAAAGTCATATAAACTAAATAAGTACGAAAAAAAATTCTTAATTAATCGTTTCGAATTTCCAGATCGTTTCTTATTTTGTAATTTATACAATAATCTTATATTTTTAAACACTTTTTATTAGATAATATATTAAATATATAAACCTGCTTTTAATTCATTGCAGCTTTAATCAAAAAAGAAAAGAAAATACGGATAAATACTTATTCAAACAAACTTATTAAGAATAGGTTTGACAGAATAGGTCTTTAGACGCCATTTTCTCAAAATGAAGGTCGTGTGGCTTGAAACAGTATTGCTTATCAGCGCCCATATATACCTACTATATATACTTGTACATTACTGGCATTTGCTTGAGACTTTGTCTGTATTAATTCTATAATTGTGATTTTTCTATCGTTTTTAGGGTTCCGTACCTTAAAAGGAAAAACGGAACCCTTATAGGATCACTTTGTTGTCCGTCTGTCTGTCTGTCTGTCTGTCTGTCTGTCTGTCTGTCTGTCTGTCTGTCTGTCGGGATGTCAACCCTTTTTTCTCAGAAATGCATAGACGTATCATGTTGAAATTAATATCATATACTCAAGTCTACGATGACATGCGGCCGTGAAAATATTAAAGTTTTAAGTCAACGCAATCAAAAGATAATGGAAAATATGTCGTATATTTTGACCATTTTAGCGTTTTCGCAAGGGAATCAAAACCTATAGGGTACTTCCCATTGACCTAGCAGGATGAAATTTGGCAAGAAGTAAGATCTTATGGTACAAATAAAGGAAAAAATCTGAAAACAGTAAATTTTTGTACGTATGTTTGTCTGTTTATAAGTTTGTCTTTCATCCTTTTTCTCAGAAACGCGTGAAGGTAACAAATTTTTATCAACTCAGAGTTGTAATTACTAAGAGCTGTGAAAAAATCAAACTTCTAAGTTAACGCAATCAAAAGATACGGTCATTTATATCACATATTTTAAGTATGATAGCGTCTTTAACGTTTTCGCAAGGTAATCAAAACCTATAGGGTACTTCCCATTGACCAAGCATTATGAAATTTGGCCAGGAGCAAGGTCCTTTAGTATACATAAAGGAAAAAATCCGAAAACTGTAAATTTCTGTTCGTGTGTCTGTCAGTCTGTACGTCTGTCTTTCAACCTTTTTCTCAGGAACGCGTAAATGTATCAAGTTTAAATTGATCAAGCGGAAAATATATTAATCTCAGAATTAAAATTATATGTACTTGTAACAAATTAATATAGAAGTTGACCATGGTCAGAAAAACAATTTTACAAACACTGAGAAGAAATTTGTATCAATACGAAAACATTAAAAAGCAGCAAACCTTTATAAACAACGCAATGCAATCTATATATCGCAGGTAACAAAATGATAGCGCGATGTAGCGTACAGCTAATGCCATCTATTACAACATTATGACATTAACTGTGATATAATTCTGCTCGATTAATATTTTTTTATTATTTTAATTATTATTTAAACGCGCTAAAAATAATAAAATAAACTTTTCATTTAAAAGTTTTATCGTCGATTTATAACGTCATTACGTAATTAACATTCAATATAAGAGCTTCACGATTTAAGTACTCGTATTGACTTAGTACGAAAATTTTAAAATTAAATTCAAACAGATCGAGTTATTTAATTTACTTATTTATCTACACATATAAGTCTTCTGGTTATTAGTAATATAATTAGTTATTTATAAATAAACAATTAGTTTTGTTCGAATTAAAGACTAATTATTTTCGTCTTGGCAACACTAATATATATTTTGATATTTTGATTGATAATGTAAATCTAAATATTTTACGAACGTAGTGCAGGGATAGTGGAGTGTAGTAGAATATAAATAAAAATAAAAAGAGAATAAAATATAACATAATTATGTTGTTAATGTCAAAGTCAACAAGTTAGTTTATTGAAATTGTCAAGAGAGTGCGCTAAGTGTATCCTGAATCGCGCTATAACTTTGCTTTTTTTGAAAGTATAAGGTGTATTAATTAGTACTTAAAATAAAATTTTGTGTTTCCATAGATTGCATTCATGATTGTGTTATAAATAAAGTGCTCCTAAGTAGTTTCAAAATAGTTTTTGGGACGTGATCCATATTTACATAATATTTGATTATATTTAAGGGACTTCTAAAAAGGAGTGTTTTCTATTCGACCTTGTATTTAATTTTTTTTAATGTTTGTTCGCCTATTACGCCGCCATTTGTGTACCGATTTTCAATTTTTTTTTTGTTTGAAAAGGTATACTTCCAAGGTGGTCCCATTGTCTTCAGGTCAGGATCAGATGATGGGATCCTGGAGAAATTGAGGGAACTTCTCAAATATTATAGGCAAGCGTATACCGATTTAGGTATTTTTGATAGTAACTTATGTTGGAACTGATGATGAAGACCACAAATGGCGTAGATGGGTTAGTCTTATATAGATTTATATAAGTTTGTACGGAACCCTCGGTGCGCGAGTCCTACTCGCACTTGACCAGTTTTTTTTTTTTGTGATTGTTGGAGTTTAGTTTTCTTATAAAGTAAAACAAAAGTCATAATCAAATAATATTATATCCATATCTACTTAGTATATTTTTAATATCATTATTAGTATTTATATTATATTTACGACCAATTAAAATTATTGTTACATATAAATAAATACATATTTTTCCTCTACCGATACACAAATTACTATTTATATTCTATAATATCCCTATTATTGGTATAATAACATATAAAATTATACACACTATTTCATTATTATATATTAACACATAGAAATATAAAGTAAGAAAATTAATTAAAACTTCATTTTTAAAAATGCTTACTAAAACTAGACGCATACCTACATTATAAGTCCCAACACGTCACATAGATAACGATTTCATAAATTTAGTCCAAGCATAATCGCTCTATGATTATGTGTCTTTATAATCTAAATTTGAAAATTAAAAAAATGAAACCGAAAATTTATTTATTGGGAATTCCAGATGATGCTACAGCACCAGGTCAAGGTTACATATTACTATATTATTAATGGTCAAACGAACTTACCTGTAAGTGAAGTTCGACCACAATTATGTGAGCAGCTTCATTCGAAGCGATTTACTTTTAACATATTGTAGATGCGTTCCACGTATCAGCCTTGCACGGATTTTTAGAGGGTACCTTCATTTTTTTTTTTTTTTTTGTTTACGTACCCCTCTGCCCGCCGGTTCGGTCTAATCTCTCTCGGACTCGTCATTTCGTTTAAAGTATTTCTATTCTTATTTCACGTAGCAGGGTAGGGTAAAGTATACTGCATGAAATCATTTCAACACTATTACGGGAGGGTGATTGTAAATCGCTTCGAATGAAGCTGCTCACATAATTGTGGTCGAACTTCACTTACAGGTAAGTTCGTTTGACCATTAATTATGTTTCGCAGCTTCATTCTTTGCGATTTACTTTTAACATATTGTAGGATGTTCAGAGAAGGTAACGTGAAATAAGAAAATAATAAACAAATGGAAAAATATATATGTATATTTTACTATGTAGGTATATGCTTTATAAAAAAAAAATAAATAATCTAAATAAACATCTTAAAGTAAGCTAAGAATAGAAGAAGCGAAATTATTTTCAACAACTTCTCTATTATAAAATTGAGCAAATACCAAGGAGGATTGACTCCAACCTGCGGTTTTTCTAATTAGTTCGATATTAACACCTAATCTTTTTGCAGCTGATGTAGCAGCATGTCGTGTGCTGTGTGCACTAAATATACTAGTGTCAATACCGCTGCGCTGAAGAGTATCCTTAATCCAGTAACTTAATCTTTGAGAAGATAATTTATGATGAAGTTTTCTGTAACTAATAAATAAAAAACTATTGTTTTGATTACGTAAAGATTTTGTTTTATTTAGGTACTCCTGCAGACTTCTAGCAGGACAAATTTCTGGATGAGCATCATAAAATGGAATTTTAAGAAGTGGTTGAAAAGAATTTGGCTTCGAGGTTTTAATAAAATCGGGTATCTTAATCATAATGTTAATAGGAATATTAAAGATAATATTTTCAATTTTTAATAACGACAGAGTCTGTATGCGATGTGCAGTGACTAGTGATAACAAGGTTACAGTCTTTTTGGAAAGTGTTTCCAGATTAAGCTCTTCGTTTGGCCATTTTTCCGATAAATATTTTAAGACAATATTTGGGTCCCATGTAATATCGTACTTAGGATTGGTTGGTCTTAATCTGAAAACACCTTTCATAAACCTTTTTACTCGTTCATCGTCTAGAGTGTTACTACCTAAAAGTAGTGATAAGGCAGATTTGGTGGAATTGACAGTGCCATACTTTGCGCCACTGTCAAATATTTCCGTAAGAAAATGTAATATTATAGGTACTGATGGTTTCATATAATCGACATTAATTCGCGAGCAATAAATTAACCAATTTCTTATTGAACAATCATATTGTTTATATGTATTATTACTAATCGATTCTAACATTGTATCGACTGAACGAGGGGAAATAAACCTTCTTAATAAAGTTTGCCGGATAATTTCACGGCAATTAGGGAAAGACTTTTGTGAAGCCTGTGTGGTAATCTGAAAGGAGATATTATTAAATTAGGACTTGGTTCGAATTGTAAAATTTCACCGATAGACAATTTCTTTATTAAGGGAAACCAAGCTTGAGTCGGCCACAACGATTCCTTCTGCCTTATCATTAATAATTTTTTGCAACATTTTTAATACCAACGAGAACGGTGGAAATGCATAAAATGTAAGTTTTTCCCAAGATATGGTAAAAGCGTCTATCACCCATGCATCAGGGTCGTTTTTCCAGGCCACGTAAGTTTCACATTTTGCGTTACAACGACTAGCAAATAGGTCGACCTCGGGTTTACCAAATTTTTCTATAATTTGGTTCTATGGACTAACTCCAAGTTCCCATTCCGTATCTCTAAATTGTTTTCTGGACATAGCATCTGCTTTATCATTATTTTTACTACTGATATATGAAGCAAAAACTAACAATTTTCGTTCTTCACACCACTGCCAAATCATACGAGAGATTTTGTTCAAATGAGGAAATTGGACACTGCCCATTTTATTGATACAAGCGATGGCAGTTACATTATCAATTCGCAATAAAATTTCACAATTAAAAAGATCTTTACAAAAAACTTTTAAACCGAAAAAAGCTGCAATAAGTTCCAATTCGTTTATATGTAGATTTATTTCAAAACTATTCCAGTAACCGAATGCTGTTTCATTATTACAATATACACCCCATCCCGTGGTTGACGCATCTGAATATATTGCTTTACTATATTTATTATTTTTAAGAAGTGCACTACCGTGATCAATGTTTTCAATCCACCAATACATATCTCTTAATAAGTATGAGGGTATTTTAATAACTTGTTCGTAACTTGGGTTATTTAACAAACACAAGTATTTGTATCTTTCAAATTCTTTTGTATAAACCCAGGAATATTGTAATGCGGGGCAAGCAGATATCAGAACACCCAGAAATCTTGCGAAGTGTCTTAATTTACACTTTTTTATGTAAATAAAGTGATTAATTAGTTCCTTAATTTTAATTTTCTTACTTTCAGGTAACTTTAATTGCATGGATGAGGAATCAAATAGAAAAACCTAAAAATTTACATAACTTCTTCGGAACTAAGCAGCTTTTTTCATAATTAATTAAAAAACCTAATCTTTCCAGAGTGTGTTTTGTATATTTGATGTTATAATTACATTCAGTATAATTTCTACCGACACAAAAATAATCATCTAAATATAAAACGGACAAAAAATTTTTTGAACGAAGGAAATGAGAAACAGGTTTTAATAATTTTGTAAAAACATACGGAGCAGTACTAAGTCCAAAAGGTAGACAATTAAATTCAAATAAAGCTTCATTGTATTGGAAGCGAAGATATTTACGATGAGATTTATGAACAGGCACTAAAAAATAAGCATCTTTTAAATCGATAGATGCCATAAAACAATCCTTTGTGACTAATTTTGCTGCCGTACGGTAGTCCTCCATCTTAAAGTGGGTATTCTTAACAAATTTATTTAAACTTTTTAAATTTAGAATAAAACGATTATCGCCGTTTGGTTTAGGCACGAGAAAAATTTTTGATAAAAATTCATCTGGAACGTGATCACATTTTGAGATAGCTTTTACCTTAAGAAGCTTATTTATACATTTATCAAAATTAATACGTTCTTGTGCAGACTTTGTAATAACTTTTGGGGAAATAGATTGTGATGGCGTACATAAAAAGGGTATTTTGTATCCTTGAATTATTGAAAAAATATATCGGTCGCTCATTATCGTAGACCACTGGTCTTTAAAGTATTGCAACCGACCTGCGTACCGTACCTCGTTCTGCATTAGCGTCGTGTCCTGCGCTGCGGCGGGGGAGACGGTGGCGGCGCGGCCCGAGGTGCACGGTAGCTGCGCGTGGCGGGGGGCGGCGGCGGCGGCGGCTGACGTGCTGGCCCTCGTGCGCGGCCTGCATCGGCTCTGTACGTTACCTTCTGTTCCCGATGCAGGCCCCGAGAGTTTAAACGTGTTCTGTAATTCGGTTTAGATACGAAATTGTTTTTATTGAACTTTTGACGAAGCGATTCGCCTGACTGCTGAATTGTTTTTGCGGTTTTTAACCGCTCCGCTAAATTGGTACATTTTTTTTACATTCGCACAAAATGCGACATGCGTCACTGATAGGTTTAAGTATTTTTAATTTATGTTCTTTGTTTGCAATTGATATAATTTCGTCTATGGCCTGTGACAGCGCTGACAACGCAACACCAACTTGTTTCTGTTTATCCAATAAAGCATGGTCTCTTTTAACAGTGGCATCGGTTAAAGCCGCCTTCGCCTCGGGGTTGAGTATTGGTGCAACTAGCATTTTACAATTATCCGGAACCATATATTCACTGAGAAGTTTTTCTTTAGTTTCTTTAGGCAAACCCTTCCCTAAGATATCATGCCATCTATCCGCCACGTCCTTGTGCATGCTTTTACCGAAACATGTATTTGGCTTCAGGGCATCACCAAGTAATTCCAAAATATCTGAGTCCAACTCTTCGGCATCTGCAGAACGCTGTGGTGTCATAACAGCTGGCGGTGTGGCCGGTAAGGGTGAAACGATTGGCATAACTTGTGCCATATCATGGCCCATTCGGTACACAGAACTTCTTGGCGAAGAAACTGTTTCAATCGTATTACGATTAGGACCTGCAATATGCAGAGTAATAAGTTTTTGTACATATGAAATGTATAAATATACATTCATTTAACGTGACAGATACAACCCAGGATAGTTGTTCGCATCACTTAGTACATGAACTTACTTTCATCCAACGAAGAGTCTGACGACGAGCTGAGTATGCGGCGGCGTTTCGGCCGTGATTTTTCAGCAACTTCTTGTAGTTTACGTTTTCTTCCCATAGTTTAGAGACGTGCGTCGGCTTCGACACGGAAACACATAATGACGAGTCCGAGAGAGATTAGACCGAACCGGCAGGCAGAGGGGTACGTAAACAAAAAAAAAAAAAAATGAAGGTACCCTCTAAAAATCCGTGCAAGGCTGATACGTGGGAACGCATCTACAATATGTTAAAAGTAAATCGCAAAGAATGAAGCTGCGAAACATAATACAGGTCAACTGGGCATGTGTTGGACGTCTTAACAACGTTAGGAGAATCGATATTTAAAGGTAAAAATCTTATTAAAATTTTTTTTTCGCTTTTTTCTTTCCTTAGAGGGAAAAAGCAAAGGTATTACACCAAGTCAGCCAATCTTTTGTAATGTTTATTCTTATTCAAAAATGGGTCTTGCAGACTCGCATCAACCATAAAAAATAATTTTAAAAAATACTTCATATGTATTTATCTATACATTCATATGCATTTAGTTAAAAACTGTTAATTTGAAATTACAAACAGACACGTCAAATTTATTTATTTTTATAGATATATATATACATGTGTATATAGCGTATAAACGTAACACGGGTTAGATACTGAACCTTAATTAAAATAGCATTCCCTAAGCGCGAAGTCGAGCGCGCTCATCAATCAATAGGCAGAACGATTTAGCCGTTTCGATTTCCCGTGATAAATGAAAACCATTATATTTACTATGATACTCAACTGGATGCTAATAAGCAATAATGTGTCAACCACAAAAAGTCAAATTCGGATATATTAATGTATTCTGATAATGAATTCTGTTTTTAACATAATTAAATTGGCACAACTAAAAGCCACAAAACATAATAAAGAAAAAGAAGAAAGAAGAAGAAGAGAACATTATTAAAAAAAGTCATCTTAACAAAATAAGTACCAAAGAAGTTTCTTTATTTAATGTTTCGAATTTCAAGTGTGTTCCATATTTTGCAATTTATACAATAATGCCATTTATTAAAAAAATATTATTTACATAAAACTATTTATCATACCAATCTGCTTTTAATCCATTACACCATTTATCATAATAGAAAATTGTCTAGCATTGCTTATCAGCGTCCAACTCTCCATTAAATTCACCGGAAATGTTCATCATAACATTCACCGATTAATCTGTACTATTATGACAAAATTAGGTATTGACGTTATTTCGGATAACCAAACAAATGCATTTATCTATGCATTACTATTTACCTGACTGCGCGACGGATGAGGGTAATCAGTCTATGTATAACTATATCAAGTGTGGTATCATTGAATAGTTATTTGAAAATGATTTTTAAGTTTCTATCGTTTATCAATCAAAATTACTGTTTAAAATTTATAACGATTTAAAGTTGGCTAGTAACGATTCTCACTTATAGGGTTTTAGACAGAACTGATATTGTAATACGCAGTCGGGTTTTTGATTTTTTTTATTAATTGAACTTGTACTATAAAATTATAAAGAGGTAAAATTCATTTATAAAGTTGTAAGTTTGTTTGTAGGAGGTAATCTGTGAAACTACTAATCCGATTGGACAAATTATTTTTTGTGGATATACTATTTATTGAGGAACTGCGTTTCATACAGTGAGTGAGAGAAATGGAAGAATCACATCCTTTTACTACTTCTTATTCTCTTTCATCGTTAAGATTTTTGAGAGCCAAGATGGCGTAGTGGTTAGAATACGTCGATCTCAAACCACGCTAACACCGCTAAGTTTGAAAACTTGTATTTAAATTGCTAATTTTGCATTTGTGCTAAATTTATATTTAAATTCAGCTCGAGCTCGGCGGTGAAAGAAAACATCATGAGAAAACCTGCATGTGCCGAACGAAATTCTGACACATGTATATTCGCCAAACCGCAGGTGAGCTCCTTGGTAGATTAAGCTCTAAACCTTCTTAAATATAAGAGAAGGCTTTTGCCCAGCTGTGGGACATTTACAGAACGTTAGGTTAGTTTTATACATTTACGGTTCTATTGCCTTGTTAAGTTGGCAAAGCATTTGTAGCTCATCTGGTGCATTTCTGGTGGCATTTCTGGTGCCGCAAATATCATGGTCGGCGCTGATCACATAACATCAGGTGTCCCTCCCTTTCGTTTGCCAGCTATTTAGGTATATCAAAAATAATCTGTAATTATGAAAAAAAAGTAGTATACACTTAAACACTATAGTGCAATTTTAATTAGTAATATTTTCTGAGAATCCTGTTTTAATTATTACTCAAATTGTCATAAAATATTCAGTTGAAACAAAGACGGTCTCTCAGAAACAATTGTTAAGAAAGTAGAGCACTTTGTATATCTATTGTTATTCTATGATTTCGTGGAGTTTTTATTTGTAATTTTTAAGACTTGCGTCGCGTATGTTATGTATATGATTATATATATGGATAATGGATGATAAGCAATAATGTGTCAACCCACAAATTCGGAGATATTGATGTATTTTGATAGTGTGTTATCTATTTAACAATATTAAAAATAATTTTAAGTTATTTAAACTAAATATGTACGGGAAAAGCGTCTTAATTTAATGTCCTGAGTTTTATGTGCCTTCCATATTTTGCAATTTTGCATACAATAATCTCAAATACTTAAAAAACTTATTATTAAATATCACGTTAAATATATCAATCTGCTTTTAATTCGTTACACCTTTTATCAAAATAGAAAAGAAAAGATAGATATATATACGTCTTCAGGTTTGACATCTTTAGACGCCATTTTCTCAAAATAAAGTTATATATATATATATATATATGTTATAAATATTCTGTGTAATGTAATTGTATTCTTATTAGTTACTCTTTTTTGCGATGGTTCCCATTTATTATATACGAGGTAGGTTATAGGCTTCATTACATCACGCTATCAGAGTGGAACTGCGAGGGATAGCTCGTTTAACATATACTTAATATTATAAATAAAAATCATTTAGATAGGCTTTAACTGAAGACGATTGTAAGCTATAAAACATCACACTAAGATTCATGCACAAACATCAACTGATCCAGTAAACCGTATTTGCAGCGAGAACAACGATAATTGATACAGGGGAACAGTACCTTATTACCTGCTCAGGTTGACACAAGAGAACAGTACCTAATACGTGCTTAGTACCGAGAAATGCTAATAAAACTGCAGAACATAACTAGTATAACATTAAAGTATTTTGAAACTCCTTGAATCTGGTTACATTATCAAACATTTGCGAACAAACCGCATAACGATCTAAAGCAAATAAGCCGATTCCTTCAATCTTTATCTTAATGCACATGCAATAAATATAGCCTAAAAGCAATTACAACTTTATTGCTTCAATACTAAGGTTCAAATTTATTCAATAAAAGAATTTCTCATCCCATTTATTAGGAAAGCGAGGAACAGATGCACTGGCAAGATGGTTCCATCTCATACGTAATAATGCATCGACGTTTCTAGTTCACGCATATATTGAAGTTGTCTTTGGTTTAGCACATACTAATGTACGTAATACCGCTTTTATAGAGATAAAAAATGAAGCCTTATTTTTAAACAATAATGCAGTTTTTGTAACAACTTAATAAATATTTTAGCCAATAACAGATCCAACTCTCCATTAAATTCACCGGAAATGTTCATCATAACATTCACCAATTAATCTGTACTATTATGACAAAATTAGGTATTGACGTTATTACTATTTACCTGACTGCGCGACGCATGAGAGTAATCAGTCTATATATAACTATATCAAGTGTGGTATCATTGAATACTTATTTGAAAATGATTTTTAAGTTTCTATCGTTTATCAATCAAAATTACTGTTTTAGCCAATAACAAATACAATTTTTAGACTCAAAGGCTACCGTTAAGATCTTATGTATAAGTACAAACACTTTGACAAATACCTATATGATCTATACATTTTTATATTTATTTGTCATGAGCTGGGATTGACCTGCAACTGTGAGCCTTTCATTCAGCTGTGTGCCAACCTGCCGTCTCAATAATTCAGTCGTAATTATTCATGTAGCTTAGGATTTCATTCTGTGGGACTGGATTGATCCGCGAAATTTGACGTAAAATTTGACCTTTCTCAATATTGCTAGTACCCGCCTGTCTACGCCTATAATGATATCAGTATGTTTAATTAATAATTGATCCGTGTTCTATACTACTGGTTAGACCTAGATAATTATGTAAGTGGGAACGTTTTTTTTCTCAGGTTTAAAAATTGTTGTCATGACACCGTCCTCTCATATCTACATTGACATTAAGAATAAAGTATTTCGTCCGCCAAACAAATAAAAATATTTTTTCTTAATAGGAATTTATATTCTATTTTTGAACGTCAAGCAAATTAATATACCACGTCATTTATTATAATCTAACTGTAACTAAACAATTCGAATTTCATTAAGATCAACTTCACAGCAATATGGAGATTGCTATTATTATACATAAAGAATGAGAAGTTATACACGGAGAACTATTTATATCAGTTACTTAAAGGACATTAGCGAATCTTTAGCGATATTACAATGTGACTCTCGGCACGTCCCCACACTTCTCGCAATTGCATTCATGAGGCAATCAAGATGACAAGTCCTGCATGGCAATGGATTTACGACGAACTAACGCGTTTATGGAAACCGGTACAAAATTTAGATTTGGAAGAAACTAGGCATCTATCAACAAGCTTAAAATGATGGAGGATTTCTCTTGTTATTGTAAAAAAAATAAGTAATTTTAAGTTGTAATATATAAATAAATAATAAATAAGGCATCACACTAAACGGCCCCCATTAAGATCTCATGACCTTGTGTCGGGGGTCCTGAAACACTCACAACACTAACACAAACACCCAGACCACGACAAATATCTGTATGTCTAATACAAACACACGTTTGCCGTAAGCGGGGATCGAACCCGCGACCGTTAGCGCTCTAGTCAGTTGCAGTGACCATTGCGCCAACGCGTCTGTTAAATCCCATAGGTTATTCCATAGGTTATCTTTCGCCATCAGATTCCTCTACTTATCTATAGACTTTATTTATATTACAAACGTAAAAATTTTCAGATCTACTACTATACATAAGCTGTCCAAAGTCACGCTACAGATCATAAGATCACAGCAGTAACGGCGCTGAAAACTAGTATTGAAACTTAACACGACTAAAACCCCGAGCCATATTAGTTTAACTATGAAGAGCAATGCTCAGATTGCCAATGAGGGTTTATATAATTTGATGACTACATTAAGCCAATGATAAGTAATATGTCTTTTTTTTTGGGCTTGATGTTCAAGTCTTTAACAAGACCCCGCAAACTGTTTAACATTTGCAGCATAAGAAGTAATGTTTAAAGCATATTACACTGTACCAGTATATCTGAACAATAAAAATGGGATAGCATAATACATGCTAATTCTAGCAGGCTCTCAAATCGGCGAATTTCTGCCGATTTTTTTCGGTAAAAAATACATTCCGAAACGACAGCAAAGATATATCTAAAAGACTAATTCGTAAATTGATTATGAAGACCACCAAAATTACAGAAATTTATTAATTACAAGTGATTAATTATAGAAATGCAATATTAATTAAAGTAATTGCCTAACTAGATTAGATTGTGTATCAGAAAAGTTTTGTTACAAATGTAGTTGAAGATGTCTTGGAAGTTGTAATAAACAGGATCATATCACTATTGTAATAGAAATAGAATAGAATAGCGTCTGTGCCTAAATATTTTTGGGTTGTTCAATTGTTAGGTGACATCATTTTCACTACAAAGCATTGATATCAATGAATCTTGGCATGATGATTGCTTTTGTATACCGGGCAATGTATTCAAAAGATTTATAGGCGATATCTATATATTATTACGTGAAGCAAATACTTTATACCTCTTTTTACGAAATATGGTATAAAAGTGGAAATATGGCGGACGGAGGAGTGTGATACTTCGCACATTTATAGTTTATATAGAGAAGGAGTACAAGGAAGATACATTAAAACTACATTAAATCAATAAAATAAAAAAAAACATTACTCACACTACCATGTATTTGACACACACGCAGATATACCTTTTTATTTATTGTTCAAGTCTGTGGTCAAAGTGATAATAAATCTTAATTAATTATGGTCTAATTTCGACAACTGGGTGACCAGAAGTTCAAATAAATATATTTGTAAACTGTCCCAGCGATGTAGTAACGAGTATTTGACTTCTTATTCGACCTGGGAAACTCTCTCAGAGAATATCATCATAAAGTATGTATATAACTGCATATCGTACGGCGTGTTAGAAGACCAGAAAGCCTACCCCCGCACCCTTCGGATTAATTTTACTTACTTCCTAAACCCTCTTTCATTCTTTAAATGGGAACGCATTTGTGGCTGCTGTGGTGCTGTTGGTCATCACGTTAAAATTAAGTGTCAATTCTGTACATTTGCGTAAATATTAAAAAAATATGCTTTCTGTTTCGAATATAACATAACCTTAGATATTGTTATTGGTATAAATATATAAAATCTGTTTCAGGACTGGTCGTTAATCCCTGTTCCATTAAAAAGGAAGAGATTTTGCTGGATATTTATTTGGTGTGATATCTTTTCAGATTGTAAACTAATATTGAATTAAAGCTCCTCAATAGAAAACCAAGGGTAGCTGTACTCCACTGATTCAAATTTGAACACAGGTTAGCTCGTTCGGAGCACTACAGGCCATATGTAGCGAAAACCATTTAACATAAGGTGTCTCGCCTGGTCGTTAGCCTATTTTTATAAAGAACAAAACAGTATTCATTTCAGGTCACCCATCAACAGTACGATATAAGTCAATTATATTTTCCTTATGTAAATTATAACATAACATTTTCAGTCCTTCCGTTTCATAACAGTATGTTTCTGAAAATTAGTAACCTTGATCCCAATACATTAACACTTGAAGACAAGGCCGCCACGCACATTACCAGTAATACTGGGAAATCACGATTTATTGCAATTAGAAAATATATTTTCTACAAAGTATTCTATATTAAGGTCAGTCGTTGGTAATAAATTATTGTTATTAAAATTCCAGTCCACTCTGTATCTTGGTAAATACCTTCTTATCACTAATTCCACCACCAAATAGTGCAGTACTCTGCTTTATTAGTGATTCAAGTAATTTAGCAGTATAAAGTAGCAGTATATAAATCGTGTGGACGGCAGCGCAACGCTTTCAGAACATAACATCTTTCTATAAAATAAAATTTTATTTAAAGAATTTTAAAATTTATTATCATTATCACTAAATAATTCATTTGTTACTCTGCATTTTAAAAGTAAATCGCTGGAAAAATCTACGATTTATGTCACATCAACTTATTTTTTAACTTTTATAAAAGCATTTTAGACATGTCATAAAAATGAAATTCTATTTAAACGTTTTATCCATCACTTAACAAACATAAATTATTATAATTCTAGCCGCATTAAATCTTAGCGTCTGCGAGGCGAACCCGCGTAATATCATAACGCAATTTTGCGGACGTGGCTTGCATGAAAATGAGGATAGGTTTGTCACACTCCATATTTATAGCTTGTTTGATAAAACGCTTTAGACTCAGTCTTGTTATGCAGATCACGTCACATAGGAACCATTATTCAATAAATCTATTCGTATTTAATGTAGTTTTATTAGTAGAAGGGTTTTGTTATGATTATTATTCACCATCGGAGATGACCACCGCAGCATAGACGATTAAGCTACTAAGATCTGACAAATGCCTCCTCTCCTATTAAGGAGAAATAGGAGAGGAAACAATAATTATTAACACAGTACAGTAAAGAAGTAAAATGATTATCTGGAAAAGTACTATCTTATAAGATATTTTACCATTTAGTGTGTTTTAACATGTGTAAAAACGTTGGTTTTTCAAAATAATGTAATAATGCTTGTTAGTTTTTTTTCGAATTTGGTTTTTCACATTTCGTAAAAATACTATTCTTATTCAATTTTAAAACTATCGATTTACATTGACCAGTGCAAATTTTGTAAGTCGAGTACAATACAACTATACAACTATAAATATCTGCCCCGAGCGGGGATCGAACCCGCAACCATCGGTGTTAGAGGTATATTCAGCACCACTACACCAGAGCGGTCGTCATGATATGTTACGCTGTTACTTATAAATAAATTTCAGGACTGACCATTGAAGTTGGCACCATTTAGATCTCATTTCTTTTGTCATTGTAGTCAACAACCAAGGCATTTATCATAATATTGAACTTGGCTCTCATTTGACATTTATGTTTTTGATTGGATAAAAATTAACACGAGCAAAGTCGAGAACCAAAGCTAGCTGAATATAGTATAATAAAATTTCATAGTTCGTTCAGAATTTTTCATGAAAGAGAAGAAGAAATATCCTTACAAATTTTTACATTTATTATATCAGTACAATATGAATAGGACCAGTAGAGTTTGTAGTATTTTAGTAATTTTCTTAAATTTTTTACGCAACACTGAATATGTATTGCCCAATGTCTGTATTCTAAGCTAACGTATGTCAAAACGCAGTTGCATACGTAACGCAATAGTGAGGACGCGACGAACGTACCAAATGACTGACGTGTTAGGTCGGCATTTCATCGGTTAAGTGATGCTATAATAAAATATCGCTAATTACTTCCGTGTGTGCGTTTACAAAATATAAATTAATTATTTTTTTGTATTTTCTGCGTGTCTTTGTACTTTAATTTGTTACCTTATTTAAAAAAAATTACTATAATCGCAATATCTCTAACAATCTACTTATTCTCACAATTATTTAAATAATTTGATGTTCTCAATTCAACTATTTGTTTTGTATCTATATATCCGCACATATATTAACCAGGTGTGTAGCGATTTTAATTTTTTTTATAGTACATTATATATTATATTTCCAGCTTAGTCCCACATAAATTTTATCAACATTGACTCAGTACTTATTTAGTAAATTAATAAAAAATCAGTGATATCTTTGTATATATGTAGAAGCATAGATAACAACAATTCTACTTGAAGTCGCATATATTTTTGTACTAAAACGTTAAAAAAGAAAAACAAAATTTTTATGAAAAATATTTACAACCGACCTTAAAAACGCGGAAATTCTCAATTCGTAGCGAATCAATTTTTTATTTGAAAACAAAAGCTTTCAGATGGAGCCCATTGAAATTCAAAACGTTTTTTAAAGTTCTGTAAGTTAATCTTAAAATCAAAATAACTAGTTAAAGTGGATCGTCTAAGTACCAAACGAAATTGCGTTTATCGGTTGTGAAGTCGGTCGATTTTTTTTTTAATTCTTTGGGATAATTACTATCTGTTGCTATATACAACGTGATGGGCCGGCATTAGAGAGTGCGGTCAGACACCGCCCGCTGAGATTTAGTTACGCAGTAATAAATATCGCCGCTGAAGGTCCACGAGGAAGTATAGCCTTTCAATGCTTTCGCCTCAGGCTTCGTAATACCCTTTAAAGATAGCAATACTTTCTATCGTAACGAGATATTCTGAACTCTTCTATCTATCTCATTCAAGTACACTGCAAAAACTTCGTATATATAATAATTAAACTATACTTACAGACCTATTTTTTTATTTTAAAGCAGAAATGAAACAAAAGTTTAATTCTGTCTGTATGTATAAGCGTAAATCGCTGTTATAGAATATAGAAATGTAGGTAGATGATTTACATATCTAAGTTAAGAGCAGCTAAGCAAGGCACGAAATCGAAAAATCGACTTCCCACGTCAAGTTCGAGAGTAGGAACTTTTCCACTCTTGAACTTAGGCCGAGCTATGACCAACCCTGGGCAATTGAGCTTTGGCTGTTCGATGGTCCAAGCTGGTTTAGTTATCAAGATGGTTTAGTTATCATCCCAGAATTTAATCAAAGTGAAGCCGCTGGTGTTCAGCTGTGGGTCAAGTTTAGCGCGCATTAGCGCAGACTTGGGCTTATGCTGGGCCATATTTTAAGTTCATTACTTCATCTGACTACGTCATTAAATGTTTTTATATTTTCTAAAAATAATGCTTTGCCTTAGCCTTAATAATTTATGACCATTGTCTGTAATAGGAAACGGGAAACCACATATTTAATTGAACTCGTCGAATACGAAACACTTGCGACTCCTCAAGGAAGTATAAAACTAAATGGCAAAACCATACAAATTTTTTTCCTCAACCATTCGAATGTACCACAGAAGATATCTCACTATACAGAGGAAAAATTGAAGGACATGTCTGTTTGTTTATTTTCGTGAAGTCCCAAACATTTACGAACACAATAAATATATTTTCTTGAGATAACCGAAATCCTATCTCCTCTGTCCTTACCTTATGGTGCCCGCAACTTCGTCGACGTAGGATTATTCACCCCTATTTTTCATTATTACTATTTCACCCCTTGCACCCCTATTTCGCATTAAAAAGGAGCCTATATCCTTTCTGGGGCTCTAGACTATCTCTGTACCAAATTTTATTTAAATCGGTTCAGTATGCTACGTATAGACAAATTTGCTTTCGCATTTATAATACAAGTAAGAGTTCCTTTAAAAACCGGCAGCACATTTTGGTCTATGGTGTTGCAAACAGGTGTAGATGCTCCTATCTGCTCTTTTTTTCGCTATTTTCATAAAAACTCATAATAACTTATAGTTAACTTGCTGCACCTCGCGGTTTCATGGTTACTGATCGACTCCTATAAGTCGTAGCGTTATGTAATATAAGCTAAAATCTTCCTCAGTAAACGGACTATCTACAACAATCAATAATAATCGTTTTAGTACTTTCAGAGACTACCCCTATATATAAACTTAAAAACAATTTTTACCACTTTATAATATTAAGTATATATAGCTTACAGTGTATACAAACAAACATGTATATATATAAACCCGTTCTATTTAGTATGTTACAAATACAGTTGGTTAAAAATATTTAAATCAAAACATCATAAAAGTAAGCCGTCGGGCGTCGTGGGAGATGTAAAACGTAGAATTGTAGACATCGTGTTCGTACTTGTATTATTCTTTTGTATTCCGCGAGCAACTAAACGTGCTATAAATATTTAAAGGCATTCAGTGTAGGTATGGAAAAGGTAACATCAACTAGAGGTCGCATCAGAAGGAGCCAGCTAGAAAGACTGAATGACAAGTCGCGTCAACAAAACGAAATTTTTTAAACAAGGCGAGCCGACTTCAAATGCAAAAAAACGGAACCTCGATTACTAGAATGACAAACTTATTCTAGTTATTTTGATTATAAAACCAAACTACTAAAATGATTTTGAAGAACAATAATGGAAATGAATAAAAAAAAATTAATTTCTGGTAACGCAGGTAAAATGCCGAACACATGGCCAGTTGACACTTTGTATCTGAGCTACATCTTCATAAAACACATAATTTGTAAAGTATGTGAAGTTTTAAGAATTGCAAGCAATCGGATTGCACGCAATTAAGGACCTCTAGAGGTCATCGAATTTGTCTTCTGCATTGAAGGTCGCGTGTTCGACACCTGCTCATTAATATTTATGTCGGCTGCACATATGGCAATGTAATGTTTTTATTTTTAAATTTTGGGTATCGGTGTGAGTAACAATTTGTAATTGTCAAAATTATTAAAATTCGTGAATTGTTATTATACTAATGAATATTATATATGCGAATGTGTGTGCGTAACTATAATTTCTCGTTCAGGGCAATTCTCCTTTTTGTACACTTGTTTGAGATTGGAGTTTTGCCTTTATTCTCTTTCGGTTCCTTGCACGTAAATCTTTCTTATCATTAATACCTGATAATAATTGTTACTCTTGGTAAAATCAGCACACTGTCAATTCCGGACTAGAATAAAAAAATAGTAGACTCTATCAAATTAATTAGAAAAATACTAGATAGATTTTTTCATTTATTGAAGTAAATTAATATAGTCAGCCACAACAGTTATATTAAATAACTAAAACTTAAAAAAAAGGAAACCGACTTCAAAAATAGAATATGTAATTTCTTCGGCTTGACAACATACTTTATTTCCCTTAATAGTTATTGATTCAAAATCCAAACTAAGGAGCCAATTTTGACCCTTTTAAATGAAAAATAAATATATATTTTCAAAATCAGCTAAGAAATGACGGAGCTCTGAAGTAAAAAACTTAAAAGGTTACTAAGAATGGACTACTAGCATCTCTTCATTTTTTTAAGTCGTTTGAAAATTCCTTGGTTATTAATGCAAATTATATGTAGTCGAGACGAATAACTATTGTTACATTTACATTACTGATGGGTATTGTAAATATTATAAAATTGTATTTGTTTTTATTGACGCCACTATGCTCTGTAAGTCGGTCACGGTCTTAGCCGATAAATATAATAAACATATTAATTACTCATGGGTTCTTGTGTTTTAACCTAAATAATGTGCAATTAATCGTTTAGCGTGGGTTAACTCTGGCGTAAGATTTCTTTACGGTGTGGTAAATTAATTTATACTTCCACGCTAATCTTATTTATTGTGTATTTATTATTTCATGTAAATCAAAATGTTGATGTTTAAAGCTTAAGCTAACTAATGTTCATATATGCGAGAGTTGATTGGCTGTGTGTGTCCTATGCCGAAGAAGAGATTAGACCTTTGCTCAGCTGTGGGATGTCTATAATACTCTACAGTAACGAACCAATACATTTGAGTGTTATTCAGTAAATACGAGTATGTAATGGACAAAGTGATTAACTTAGCATTATTTATAATGCCCAGGCGTTATGAATAATGACAAGTTAAATGTGGCAAGGTGATTAATTATCGTTCAAACTGCATTATTTTATACACGAACATAATTAATAATTCCCAATTAATTACTGCATTTAACATAAACTGAATAATAGAACAACAAACAGGCTTTTTGGATGTCATGTAACTAGCTTTACGTATGTTTGTTAAGTTATTACTGCTAAACCGACTTAAATAAGATTGGAGCTTAAAGGTTAAAGCCTTAAAAACTGAAGAGTTACGCTGTAGGCTTAAAATCATAAGATAACACGAGACTTAGTCAGAATAGATAAATATTAAAAAAAACTTATTTATTTAGTAAACTTATGAATATCCAAAAAATTGTATTATTAGTACATAGTATTTTTAATTCTTAGATAGTATTTTTTTAATTAAATATCAAAACATGTTTTTTTTATTAAAACTTTTTCATTTATATTGCTTACTAATAAAAGTTTAATGCTCACTGGGCAGTAAACCAAACGACGAACATAATTTGACGTGGTCTACGCTTTATGGCTTTACATATAACAGCCTGGAGCTAAAAACTAAAACAATTACTAAACAAACCGTCAACATTTCACTACAGAATACAAACATTATTTATTTTCGGAATTTACAGACCAAATAAATTGTGTTGCTTTTAAGCCAGCTTCTTCATTGAAATAATATTGCGATAAAATACACAATTTTTTTTCCATGATTTATGTAATATTAATAATAATCAGTGATAGTTAATAACTATAGATAAATTACGTTCATAGGATTTGATGTGAAAAATCTGTACCGACTTTGATTAGCCTATCAAAAAGATACTTTCGGCTATCAGTCGCTAGCGGGTTGGTAGATGGCGTCTTCCTAAGTAGACGACATTGTGGATGCCGAAATCTATGAACCTAAAATTTTTATTTATAAAATTGTCAAAAAAGTTGTCAGGGAATACAGAAATGTACAGAAAAGCTTAGCGTATCTCACACATCCTTAATAAGTGTGACAAAGAATAAACATTTTTTTTTTTATTTATTCAATTTTATTGCACACAATTAAGTACGGAGAGAGAAACGAAAAATGTATCACATTGTATACCAAAATAGCGTGCAAAGGCGCAAAATATATTTTAGAAAATTGTCCGACATAACAAAATCTACATTAACACGAACGGGCGAAAGTTAGTTGAATAGAAAAATAATGTATTATTAATTTATAATTCTACAAATATTTTTAGACGCTTAGTATAATTTATTAAACAAACAGATATATAATTTTAATAAATGTTTTAATCTTATTGTTAGCATTAAAGTCGTACGCGGTGAATAGCTAACGTTATATTGTTCGTTTTTGAACAATTTTGTTATATTTGTTGATATAGCTTCACTGAACTATTGGTCTAAAATAAACATCAAACTCAAAGTCGGACAAACTACAAAGCGTACTCAATAATTTCGTTATATTTGATAACATTTCTTCTTTTTACAAAAACTGTATGAAAAATATTTATATTTCGAACTAATATTTAAACCGACTTTTTTATATTTAAGCCATTTTTTTTAGTTAAATTATCTCTTCTATATTAAAATCGTTTATAGTCTATAAAACATTACGTTGCAGTTGTTAAAGGAGCGGGATAGTCATTATAAAAGTCAAAACAATCAAGAAGTCACTAAATTTAGTTACTGTATTCACTACTATATAATATATGTAAATCAATGTAAAAAAATACCATAAATATTGAAAAATTAAATTAAAAATCAAATCTTTTATTTAAATAACGATCTTATTTAGCTTGCCTTGTTTGTGTTTAAATCCTAAAAAACCTAAAGTACCTAAAGACAATTTTACGCTTTCCTGGTGACCGATTGATCTAAAAACTGACTCGTCCAGAAAATTATAATCCAAGTCCTCTAAACGAAACGTTTAAAATGCTTCTCATATTTTTATTTTAATCTATTAAAAATCCGAGATCTCAAGAAGAATCCGGTTTGTGTCCTAATTATTATCGTTCTCGGTACAGCTGATGATTATGAAAATAAAACCGTTTGGCTTAAAAAAACCTATTGTCAATCGACTTCGAAAGGAGATTCTCAATTCGAAGTGCACTTTTTATTTATAATTTATTGTTAGCTTTTAGTTATAATCTTTGTTAAAATCGATTCAATAGTAACTCGAATGAGTCGCTCGAGTATACGAAAATGCATGTTTTGCTTTTGAAGTCGGTTGCTTTTTTACCCGAAGACGCAAGGCAAGAGAGGCTAATATGGTTATCAGTTTATATATGTATATACGTATGTATATGTATATACGTATGTTTGTCGGTTTGCACATTTGTGGCTATTTGGACCAAAAGCGTAGACCAATTTTAGACGCCATAATGGGAAAAAGAAAAAAATAAAATCGACGAACTATATTAAGTGGGAATAATAATCATTTTTAGGTTCCTTACATCATTTTGCAATCAAAATTACTGTTTTAATCTATAACGATTTAAAGTTGGTTAACGATTCCCTGTGGCCTTTTTTAAATATTATTATTTTTTTTACTTATAATATTTATTTGGTGTGAAATACGAATAGATAAAAGGGATGTCCATGCCAGTAGGCGTTTAATCAGTCGTTCAGTCGTTTGGACGCTTTCCACATCTGCTGTATGTAAACTGTAGGTACCGCTGACCCGAGTAATTGTGAACATATTACCGGGTTAAACGATCTATGTATTAAATAGAAATAACTTTTTATAAATCTATATTATTTACATATCTTTACTAATATTGTAAACGCGAAAGTTTGTAAGTATGTATGTATGTTTGTTACTCATTCACGCAAAAACTACTAAATGGATTTTAATGAAACTTTACAATAATGAACCTTCTATGTCAGATTAAAATATTTATATCGTGCGAATTGTCCAAAATATAAAATTATTTTTAATTTAAAATCAAACAAAAAAAACACGGTGCCAAACGTCGAATTATTGTCTATACATATAAAATTAATTGTCCTGACTGATTCATCAACGCAGAGCCTGAACCGCTGGGGCTACAAACTTTAAATTTTGGCTGTAGGTGACTTTTAGGGTGCAAGCATCCTTAAGAAAGAGTTTTTCGATTTTGCACCCCTAAGAGGGTTCAAAGGGGTAAAAACATTTGTATAGAAAATCTTATTCCCTGGTCGCATTAACTTAAAATGTAACACACATTATTTTGGACGATAATATTGAAATGTGAAACATAAAACTTACGAATATCATCCCCTGTGAGACGGGCAAAGCCGCGAGAAACTACTTGTAATTATATATTTTTTCCGCTAACTTTAGATACTAACATACGTTCTAGTGTATGCGTTCTAGAGTACGCGTGCCCAGGAACGTAAAACCCGTAATAGGCTTAAAGATTCCTCGCAGACGCGTGCGGACTATACTTATGTTTCCATGATTGATTGCGTTGTATGTGAGTTCGTCCATGTGTGACGTCACACTCTCTAAAGATGACCGCCGCGTACCGTGACCTGCGATTGCAGAGAAAGTACTTTCTATAGTCTTCAACCGTATTTAATCCTACCCATAATATATAGGCATTTAAACTTATATACATATGTATAAATTTTAATGCATCTAATTCCACTATTCGATCCTGATTTGTATAGTTATTTAATTAATGTAACAATTATTCAGTTTTCCTGAAACAAAATATATTACTGAGAATAAATAACTTGTGAAGCATTTTTTTGCGTAATCTATATATTAGTGACGCAAAAACTTTTAACCCCTTGTTATGAAAATTGCGCGCACGGTGGAGTATAAAATTTCAAACACTTATATGTATGTAGTTTATATGGACGCTGATAATTAAGCAATACTGTGTCAAGCCACTTACTTCATTTTGAGAAATGGCGTCTAAAGATGTCAAACCTTTCCTGAATCAATTTGTTTGCAGACGTGCTGCTCAATCTTTCTTTTCTATTTTAATAAATGGTAAATGAATTAAAAGAAGATTGATATATTTAATGTGTTATCTGATAATAAGTTTATCAAATATTTGACATTATTGTATAAATTGCAAAATATGGAACGCACTTGAAATTTGAGACATTAAATTGAAAAACTTTTTTCGTACTTATTTAGTTTAGATTACTTGAAATTATTTTTCACAATGTTAGATAGTTGATGTATTATCAAAATACATCGATATTTCCGAATTTGACTTTTTGTGGGTTGACACATTATTACTTATCAGCATCCATATAGAGGAGTACAGATTGGTATTTTTAAAATTATGCATAAAATATACATTAAATTAGATAATAATTGCGACTACTGTCCGACCACTAGTGTTACACAAAGTACAAGGTTTCTAAAATACCTACCTAATATTTTGTGTTCAAGTTACAATAGTGACTCGTAAACAATGAAATAAAATAAAAAATAAAAGTCCTAACAAAATACAGGTAGATTACACAGAGGGAGATATTAACCTGAAATGAAAAGAAGCCAAAAATAGAGTCACATAGTTTACACACGCACCCTGAAACCTACGACAGAATAGCAATTTAGTCGAAGACAGAAATAGTAACGCAAATAACTTACATTAATTTAGGCAAGCAGCCTACACGAAATATCTAGCGATTGAGTTTGTCTTCTAGACAAAATATATAAAAAACTAGCATTCCGCACGCGACTTCCTCAGCGTGGAATTTCGTTATATCGCGTTCCCGTTTACATCGCATTTCTTCATAGACGATGCACTTTTCGGGATTAAAAGTCGCCTAAGTCCTTTCTCAGGTTCTGTACCTGATTTCATTTTAATCGGTTAAGTAGTTTACAAACAGACAGACAGAGTTACATTCGCATTTATTTATATTAGTAGGGATTACTTTCATTTAATCGGTGGTGTGACGAATGTCAAGCCTATTCTTGATAAATATGTTTGAAGAAGAAGGTAAATTGAATTAAAAGCAGATTGATATAATCATTATATATATATCTAATAAAATGTTTTTCAAATATTTGAGATTATTGTATAAATAGCAAAATATGGAACGCACTCGAAATTCGAAACAATTAATTAATAATCATTGTTCCGTACTTATTTAGTTTATATGACTAGAATTTTTTTAATACTGTTAAATAGATAATGTAGTATCAAAATACATCAATATCTCCGAATTTAACTTTTTGTAGGTTGACACATTATTGCCTATCAGTATCCATATATTGTAGGTTATATATTATGCCATTAATAGTGAAACAGACTTAAACCCTTAACTTACACAAGAAAATGTAGAAAACTGCTCCAAATATAAACGTTAGAAATATCAAAATGATCGAATGAATACGGACAAAGTCGCCAGCAAAAACTAGTAATGTATATATTTTTAAATGTACCAGTAACGTCCATTCCAATGATACCACGGTACATTTATCGCACTTTTTTTAAACAGAGTACATTATACCCGCTTGAGGGCGCCACGTTAGATTTAGTGACACAATGTGTACATAAAGATACACCATATTTCGCACCTATATATACACGGTAACACACGGTAACACATACACAATAGTGTTTAGTCTTGTCTAATCTTTCTTTAACACGATTAAACTCAACATGTGGCTACTCGTAACCCTATATCTGAGAACACTGCACAGCTAAAGATGGGCCATTAATATACCAGCGCGTAGCAGAACGCGTAAATCTGTCCTGGAACCCCGCATGCGATATTGAATAACTAAAATACAGAACGCTTGTTGAACGAACTAACGAGTCTAGTGAAATTCTGTAAACTAGGAATATACTCGTGTATTTGTATTTATATGTACTAGTGTTCGCCTAGCGGTCGAAATTCGACCGTAGTTCATTAAATTTCCGAACGTTTTTAAGATTGATCACAGATAATCTAATCCTAATTTCACCACAAACTTTAACAATAAATAAAAGTATAATATGCTTGTGTGCGTCGGATACATGGTAGTGTGTGTGTTTTTTAATTTATGTTATGTATTTTGTAAAGGATGATTAAAAAAAATATTGGCATTCTGCACTCCTTCTCGATATAAACTATAAATGTACGATATTTCATACTCCTCCGTCCTTGCAATTTTGGCAAAAAGGGTATAAAGGTTTTGCTTCTTATATTAATATATAGATAAAGGGAATAGTATTTAATAATTTCTTATAAATCTAAAATTAAGACACAACGAATTTTACTTTTAAATTGTTTTTTTTGTTATATTGAGTAACAAAATTATTGTATAGTAACGCCATCTATTATTGTTTCTTGTAAACATGTGTGACGTTTGTTAAAAAATTAAGTTAGTTGTTAACCGAAAGTGCGTGTATTAATAGGTTATGGGCTAATATCCTGATTTTCTTAAGTAATTGTTGTGTTACGGTTTAAGAAAAACGCTGAACTTTCGTGAATAATGGCTATGAACTATTTACAAAGTGTTCCCAAACTGAAAGGGAGGGAAAATTATGATGAGTGGAGTTTCGCGGCAGAAAACTTGTTAGTGCTAGAGGGCATGATTCAGTACATCAAACCAGCTGTGCCCGGCGCGGATATCAAGACTGCAGACGACGAAAGGACTAAGGCAAAACTAATTTTAACCATCGATTCAGGACTATATGTTCATATCAAGGAAACAAAAACCTCGTTGGAACTGTGGACAAAACTGAAAAACATGTTCGCAGACTCCGGCTTTTCAAGAAAAATCTCTTTGCTGCGACATCTAATTTCAATCAGGCAAGAAAGCTGTGATTCTATGACTCATTATGTCACGCAAGTTGTCGAGACAGCACAAAGATTAAAAGGAACCGGGTTCGCCATTACAGATGAATGGATTGGTTCGCTATTATTAGCAGGGTTGCCAGATATGTATTCACCAATGATCATGGCGATAGAACATTCCGGAATACAAATTACTACAGACTCGATAAAATCGAAATTAATCGATTTGGAAGTATCTTTTAACTTGGATACCGGTGGCGCTGCATTCGCTGCAAACAAAACGTATTCAAAGACACAGAATAACACTATTAAAAATGGCCGTCAACAACAATCAACAAAAATGGCTTCAAAACAGCAGTCAAAAAAAGTGGTTTCGTGTTACAAATGTAAACAAATCGGGCATTTTAGAAACCAATGTCCGTTACTACAGAAAAATAAGGAAACGAATGCGTTTAGTGTAGTATTTCTGAATGGACAGTATAATAAAAGCGAGTGGTACGTTGACTCCGGGGCAAGTGCGCACATGACATCGAATGATAATTGGATAAAAAACGCAAACTTTACGCCACATTTAACAGAAATTACGGTAGCCAACAGTACAAAGATACCCGTAATGTGCTCCGGGGACGTGAAAATAACTACAGATCGTAACTACGACATTATAGTAAAAAATGTCTTGTGTATTCCAAAATTGTCAACAAATCTGTTATCAGTGAGTGAGCTCATAAAAAACGGAAATAAAGTTGTGTTTGAGAGTAACAACTGCTACATTCGTAATATGAAGAATGAATTGGTAGCCACGGCACATTTGACCAATGGTGTTTACAAGTTAAATATAAACACAACAGATTGTATGTTAGCCGCACCAGCATTGGCAAGTGCAGAATTGTGGCACAAGCGCTTGGCACATATCAATAGTAGCGATTTGAATAAAATGAGAAGTGGCATCGTAGAAGGAGTGAACTTTTCTTCTCCAAGTGACACAAAGAAGGAGAACTGTGTAACATGTTGCGAAGGCAAACAAACAAGGCTGCCATTTGCACATAGTGAACATACCAGCTCGGAGACACTTCAAATAGTCCATGCAGATGTTTGTGGACCTATGGAGACTAAGTCTATAAATGGTTCACAATATTTTTTGCTCTTTGTGGATGACTACAGCAAGATGACATTCATTTACTTTCTCAAACACAAAAATGAAGTTTTCCAGAATTTTAAAGAATTCAAAGCTATGGTAGAGAACCAACAGAGTAAGAAGATTAAAGTACTGCGTACTGACAATGGAGGTGAATTTTGTAATGGTGTAATGGACAAATATTTGGCAAATGAAGGAATAATTCATCAAAAGACTACTGCATACGCTCCAGAACAGAATGGTGTTTGTGAAAGAACCAACAGAACTGTAATAGAAAAGGGACGATGTTTGTTGTTTGAAGCAAAACTAGACAAGAAATTTTGGGCAGAAGCTGCGAATACAGCAGTTTACCTGAAAAATAGATCTGTTACATCTAGTTTAGTTAACAAAACACCTTATGAAATGTGGCATCAAAGAAAGCCTGACCTAAGTCATATACGTCTATTTGGAAGCCCAGTTATGGTCCATGTTCCCAAAGAACAAAGATTGAAATGGGATAAGAAAGCAGAACAGTTTATACTTGTTGGATTCTCTGAAAATGTAAAGGGATATCGTGTCTATGACCCGAAGAGAAATGTTGTCATATTGAAAAGAGATATAATAGTAATGGAAGGAAAGCAAGGTATAGAAAATACAGAAGAAACCGCTATATGGATACAAAATGAAGAAAAGAACTTGACTCAAAGAGAGGAGACTGAAGCAACACAAAGCATGCAAGAATCTAGTATAAAGAGCAGAGATTCTGTGGGGGATGTTAACATAAATGAATCTCTGGCTAGTCCAAGTTCTGACTCATCAGCTTATATGGATCCAGAGGAGACTTGTATTGACACATCAACTGATACTGTCACATCAACAGATATTTCACAAGATGAGATCCAAGATCTTGGAGTTGGTGAAATAGTTGGAAGTAAGAGAGATAGAAGACCTCCAAACCGTTATGGTTATTCAAACATGTGTATTTCAAGTAACTTGCTTGGAGCCGAGGAGATTGACTTTTCAGAAGCGCTGAATGGACCTGAAGCTGAAAACTGGAAGCTGGCCATGCGTGAAGAGTTGCAGTCATTCGAGTACAACGATGCATGGGAGCTCGTTGATATACCAAGTGATACTAACATAGTGCAGTGCAAGTGGGTTTTAAATAAAAAATTAGATGTCAATGATAAAGTGAGATATAGGGCTAGACTTGTAGCGAAAGGCTTTTCACAACAACGTGGCATTGATTATGTAGACACATTTGCTCCTGTAGTAAAACATTCAACCTTAAGAATGTTATTTGCTCTAAGTGTACAGTGGCATATGAACATTACACATTTAGATGTGACCACGGCATTTCTTAATGGACACTTAAATGAAAAAATTTTTATGTATATTCCTGTGGGTTTTGAATGTAAAGATAAAGGGAAAGTTTTAAAACTTAAGAAAGCTATATATGGATTGAAACAATCTTCTTTAATGTGGTATGAGAGAGTCAAAGATTATTTATGTGAATTGGGTTTTAAAATGAGTTGTAATGAACCATGTTTATTTACAAAATTTAGTGACAACATAAAAATAATTGTAGCTGTGTATGTTGATGATTTTCTGATATATTCGACCTGTAAAGATGCTACTGATAATTTGAAGGCTACATTAAGCTTAAAGTTTATGCTAAAAGATCTAGGTTGTGTAAAACGCTATTTAGGCATGAGAGTGAATGTAGATAGAAACTCAAATACTGTAACAATAGATCAAGAACATTATATAGAACAGTTGTTGCTTAGATTTGGAATGTTTAATTGTAAACCTATGGATACCCCGATAGAATGTAAATTGAATCTTAAAAAAGCTGAAAAATGTATAACAGATATTCCTTATCAAAGACTGATAGGTAGTCTTATGTATTTAGCCGTCTTGACTCGACCTGACATAGCATATACTGTAAGTTATCTAAGTCAATTTAATAATTGTTATAATGAAATTCACTATAGTCAAGCTAAAAGAGTGTTGAAGTATTTACAGAAAACTAAACATTATTGTTTGAAATATTGTAAAGATAATAATATAGAGTTGAAAGGTTTCGTCGATGCTGATTGGGCGAGTGATATTTTGGACAGGAAATCATACACTGGTTTCTGCTTTGCTATGGCCGGTTCTGTTATATCTTGGCAGAGCAGAAAACAGAAAACAGTCTCTTTGTCAAGTACCGAAGCTGAGTATGTAGCATTATCCGAGGCGGCAAGAGAAGCTATTTATTTGAGAAATTTATTGTATGAATTGACAGGCAAATTGAACATTGTAAAGTTACATTGTGATAATCAAAGTGCAATAAAACTAGCTAAAAATCACCAGTCTCTTAATAGGACTAAGCACATTGATGTGCGTTATCATTATGTTAAAGATGCAATAAAATCCAATTTAATTGATGTTCAATACGTGTCAACTCAAGAGATGCCAGCCGATCTTTTAACGAAAGGCTTACTGTCAACAAAACATTATAAATTTTTAGAATTGACAGGTCTGGTTCCTAGTTAAAGTTGCAGTTTGTTAATTGTTATTACAAATTGTTGTTTTAGAAACATTTTGTTAAGTAGGGGTGTTATATTGAGTAACAAAATTATTGTATAGTAACGCCATCTATTATTGTTTCTTGTAAACATGTGTGACGTTTGTTAAAAAATTAAGTTAGTTGTTAACCGAAAGTGCGTGTATTAATATTTTTTTTTCTATTTTTACTCTAGTTTTTGTTAGCGACTTCGTTCGCTTTAATGTAGATTTTGTTAAGTCGGACGACCTAATAAAACTTTTTCTGCCTGGCCAACACACGCTTATCAAATACTGAAAATAATTTGCTATACCTAAAAACTTCGCTAGTGCTAACTTAAAATGCCTTACTACAAAAGATGAAAAAAAAACCTGTTGAACGCGTGTTTAAATATTAAACATTATTAAAAATGACGTCTTAATTGCTTTACAACGTGTAAAATTATAAAAAAAACTTATTAATGAAATTAATAAGTCGCCATTTTCTCAAAATGAAGTCCGTGTTGGTTGACACAGTATTGCATATCAGCGTCCATATAAGGTATCGCTGCCTTTTGTTTTCAAAATTGTATAACAATGAAAGAATGACAGCGCATAAGAAACGAACAAAGAAAAAAAAACTATTTTATTAGGTTTCCAAAATTCAGTTAAAGTTGGATTCTAGACCTCACTACATCAATGTATCTCGTGTTTTCTCAATATTTTAAAGGTACATTAAAGGTAACTATTTTATTAGGCAAAGGACAGAAAGGAAATAAATAACACTTTAATATTAAAAAATATTTCCATTTTTTAAATTTCACTTCAAAGAGCTTTAATTAACATATCGCGCTGGTTCAGTTTTTACATCCTCGCGTCTATTTTTGTATATTAAAAATGTGCTGACGTTTATTTATTTAGGAAAAATATAAAAACAGTCGGAATTATTTTCATATTTTACCAAATAAATGAAATTGAAAATGAAACAAGAAAAAACAACATCGTTAATATCCATAAAAAATATAACTTTAATTAACGCGAAGAAAAGGTGCGATTCTTTCTTTAAACATTTTTATAATTCACCGAATTAAAAGGCGATGAATAATCAAAGAATAATATAAACCACCCCACGCTTTTTACAGTATAATCTACAACGAATTTAATTAATTAACATAACTAAATACATTTATTAACAAGAATTTTTTAAAAATGAACAGACTTTAAAGGTAAAATCAATAATTTCTTTTGCTTAGATGATATAGGTATCTACTTATTAGGCGAGACTTACACTTGTAAGTATTACTTTCGTAATTGATACAAATCAACTCTGTGACCTGTTAAAGTTACCGCTGCACTGATAGTAATTTCTTTCAACAAAAACAACTTATGTAAATCTTTATGAAAGTCTGAGAGCAAACTACACACGTGCATTTCTTCTCTTACTTTTATTTCGATTTTAGAATCAAAGTAGTCGACCGATTTTATTGAAAATGGAAAATTATACATCATAAAAAATATTTTTTTTAACTATTAAGTTTGACACTTGAGCCGTCTAAAATTCTCCTGTAAATCTTTGAATGCAGTTTTTCTCGACTTCAAAATCACATGGTTTCTTTCAACAAATTTCTCGAACATTCATAGATTCAGATGTCTCTTTAATGATCCATCTGCTTCAATCACTCTGTATAATAAATTTATTGTGAAAATTAACGCAAATTCTACTAATAAATGTATTTTTACTGCATATTATTATTTGATTACAATAGTTATTGATTGTACCTACACATTGAAATAAAACTATGACAAGACCTGAGTCTACCCGTGACCACGAACGCTATAAAGTGCTCAAGGGCGGATCCAGGGGGATGGTCATGGGGGCATGACCCCCCCCCCCTTTGGGCTGGGTCCAAGACCTAGGTAAAGAACTAATTATAATTGTTAAACATGACGATGATTAAGATGATTTTTATATATATTTTTGTCACAATATAGATTTACGTACCCATCGAAATAGAAGAAGTGATAACTTTTTACCTGTATTGATTATTATCAAACTTAAATTATTATTTCTTGTGACTTGACCAAAACTAGGTGACCCTCCCCCCCTGGCGGCGAAGCTGGAAGCCCTTCCCGTACTCGAAACGTCGTGATGATAAAAATAGTTAATATACGATATATATCCGTTTAAAATAGTTTTATTTCAATGAGTACTAGTCGCGCAAATCTAAGACAACGCTATGTACCTACACATTTCGCCTTTTTTTCGTGCATTTTTGCATGACTTTTTTATGTTACATATAATCCGTTGTCACGTGTATACGTATTCAGCCCTATTTTTTACATTGTCACTTTTAGAGGTTAAATAGCAGAAACGAACATGTAACACTATATTACATCACAGAGCAACTAGAAATTATTCTGATGGCGTGTTTTGCAACACACAATGATCAGCGCATAATATCCGCTGACCTTGTAGTCGGATGCACTTATGAATTTAGCCGACTTAGTCATAAGAGAGAGTCATAATGTATTTATTATTCTATTATAAGTGCTTATTCTTTTATTTCTAACTAGATGTGCTTTACCCGTGTTAGTTTGAGGAAAGTATATTTATATAATGTGTACCTTCATTATTCACTATTTCAATAAGTTCAATTTTTTTTTGGATTTTTTTTTCATTTTGTTTTATTTATTAATTAAAATAAATATGTTTTAATAAAAGTAGCCTAAGTTATTCCTTATATAATTATCTGTGAAAGAAAATTTTGTCAAAACCGGTCCAGTTTTTTCAGAGATTAGCGGGAACAAACAGACTTTAAAATTTAAAAATTGTGTTTTTGATGTAAGTACCGTGTATTCTTTCATGTTCATTTAGTTAAAAGCTGTTAAATTGAAATGACAAACGCCCACATTAATTTTATTAACTAATATAGATAAATGTGATACAAAACCTTTGAACCCACCTAATAGAACGTAGATAAATAAGTGTCAAGCTATAATGGTTATTTGCGAATGTAATGGAATCTTGCTATTAAATTTTTAGACCACTTCTAGACTTAGTAACATGGAACTATTCACACGTAAAGACGATAGATAGATTTTAGTCTAGTAAAGGTCTCTAAATTTAGTCTTAAGCCCCCGAACAAATGAGATGGGTGTTATAAGTAGAACGCGTGTGCCACGTCATCTACTTGAAGTTAATTGTACTATACCTAAAACCGTCTCAAAAGAGCAAACAACAACTTTACAAAGTTTAACATAAAAATACATTATGATATCAGAAATACCTAAAAGTGATTGTTATTCTTGATAAGATATTCTAGTCGTAAAAGGTTACTGACTTACTTTGAAGGTACCTAAGGGTTACGGAGGTCAGATAGCATTCGCTCTGTGAAAATCAATAACCTCTCCTATTTGGACACGGACCCTAACAAAAACCACGTTCTTTGCAACAAAAAATTCAATACAAATTTAAACCACGTAGATCTAAAAATATCATTGACATTTTAAATTGGCCGAACAGTATAATCGTATTTCTTCACCCAGATATTTTATTTTTGTAAAATTTCCCAAATTATATCGTGAAAAGTACCTAAGACTTCTTCAGTTGATAGGCGCAATTGAATCGATTTTTATGTATAATATAAATAATTAGTACATTTGACTTCTTAAAAGTAAAGGGTAAAATACTTAAACAACTTCATTTAATTAAGTGTAAAAACAGTTTGTACATTTACAAAATTCAAACCTTATAAAGTTAGTTCTTAAGATCAATGACCTATCCACATAGGCTTTTTACGTAACCTATGCCTTTTCCAAGTATTCAAGATACTACAAAACACTGTATTCACGTAACGTATACGTGATGACATTGTACTCTATAGAATTCATTTTTAACAAGAATATACGCAAAAAACGCCCTAACAAAGGTCTCACGTTTATTAAATACTATAAAGCAACACTCACGTAAAAAATTAATACTGTAATTTAATAGATCAGTTACACTGTAATTCTTTTGCAATCATTTACTTTATTAGGCGAAAATTGCAATTATAAGTTTTGCTCTCAAAACTTTTGTAAACATTTACGTTGTTTGTCATTGCTTTAAACCTGAAACAATTTGCTGCAATGCCTTATTTTTGACGCTAACAGCTTTCGTTACGTTAACTGTTATCAGGTAACAGAATTGTTTTATATCAATTACGAAGGTAAAACTTACAAATGTGATTCTTGTCTAAAACTGGCTTTTGCTTGCGTTATCGCATACGTTAATATATATTTTATTTCAAAATAATACGCATATATATAAAAATATAACATAAAAACATCTATAATAATGTACCTTTCATATGGTATCATAATTTTTAACATGATAAATTAATTGAAAAAATCAATAACCCGACTGCCTTACCAGATCCTCAGTAGTCAGCAGTACAGTATCAATATCAGTTCTGCTTAAAAGCCTATAAAGGAAAATGGTTACTAACCAACTTTAAATCGTTATAGATCCTAAACGGTAATTCTGATTGAAAAACTATATGCGTAACCTAATAACATTTTTTACATTCAACGATACCCCACTTGAGATAGTTCGTTGATTTTTCTTTCTTTCTTTCTTTTAAAAAATGTTATGCTTTCTATGACAACCGCGCCATCATGATGAATCAAACGAAGTGTCATCAAAATCGGCTCACGCGTTTAGCCTAAATAATGGCACAAAGGCTGATATGATAAACACATTAAACTCCCTTGCGTCACGCATTTATAAAAATGTTTAGTGGTTCTAAAATTTACTTCGCACTAGTTTCTGCATATATTATTTAAAACCTTCATTAACGAAGCGAAACTGCAAACAAAAACTAGTTATTCGTATGAATACGAACTAATTCTATCTCGGAATGAACCCGTCTCCAGCCTTCAAAGCGAACAATGTCAATGGAGGCTGTGTGCAGCGCGCGGTGACAATGGCGACGTGACCGTCAGCTTGCGTCATTTCTCTAACACTATTATTACGTATATGTAACAATATATTATTTTAAGCGACTACAAAAATGGTAGGTTCTGTATTCATACGTTTGCATGTCCACAATTTGATCAAAAATTACTTATTAAATGGAGATGGGCTTTTTGCTATTTAAATTTTCTAGGGAAGTTTGTTCCTTCTTTTTTGGAAGTCGGTTAAAAATTAATAATAAAAAAGTAAAAATTAATAATATAATATTTACTGTTTTATAAAAGCATTTTAAACGCGAAAAGTGTCACTCAAAGGTCACTATGTTATCGAGGAGCACAACATTAATTTTAATCAACTTAATAATTTTATATATATATATATATATATATATATATATACATTAATTCAATACCTCACAAAGTTTCAACTCTCTAGACATAGCGGCTTAGTCCCTGCGTTGATCGATCAGTCAGTGAATATGTCCGCCAGTTTTGATTTTTATATATATAGAAGACTACATTGTAACGATTCAAAACTACTTTAAAAGGGTACCTTAATAAAATGGATTTTGAATTTGAATTATTGAAGTAAAAATCCGTGACTTTAAGTTACACACGCGTATGATCCGTAAATATCATTTCGATTCTCGTAATTACCTCACTGAAATAACGAGGTCTGATAAATAGACAAACGCTCGTAAACTCCTCTAAACACAGCGTTATTAGTTCTTTTAATCTTCATAAACACACGAAGCTACAATTTTCTCGTTATTGGAACCATTACGTATTTATTACTTGTAAGTAACTAATAATTATGATTTTAAACGTTGATAAACTTCCATTGTGATTATTTTTATGCTTTTCATTATTTAGGGTTCCGTACCTTAAAAGGAAAAACGGAACCCTTATAGGATCACTTTGTTGTCCGTCTGTCTGTCTGTCTGTCTGTCTGTCTGTCTGTCTGTCGGTCTGTCTGTCTGTCTGTCTGTCGGGATGTCAACCTTTTTTTCTCAGAAATGCATGGACGTATCATGTTGAAATTGATATCATATACTCAAGTCTACGATGACATGCGGCCGTGAAAATATTAAAGTTCTAAGTCAACGCAATCAAAAGATAATGGAAAATATGTCGTATATTTTGAACATTTTAGCGTTTTCGCAAGGGAATCAAAACCTATAGGGTACTTCCCATTGACCTAGCATTATTATATTTGGCCAGGAGCAAGGTCCTTTAGTATACATAAAGGAAAAAATCCGAAAACTGTAAATTTCTGTTCGTGTGTCTGTCAGTCTGTACGTCTGTCTTTCAACCTTTTTCTCAGGAACGCGTAAATGTATTAAGTTGTAAATTGATCAAGCGGAAAATATATTAATCTTAGAATTAAAATTATATGTACTTGTAACAAATTAATATAGAAGTTGACCATGGTCAAAAAAACAATTTTACAAACACTGAGAAGAAATTTGTATCAATACGAAAACATTAAAAAGCAGTAAACCTTTATAAACAACGCAATGCAATCTATATATCGCAGCTAACAAAATGATAGCGCGATGTAGCGTACAGTTAATGCCATCTATTACAACATTATGACATTAACTGTGATATAATTCTGCTCGATTAATATTTTTTTATTATTTTAATTATTATTTAAACGTGCTAAAAATAATAAAATAAACTTTTAATTTAAAAGTTTTATCGTCGATTTATAACGTCATTACGTAATTAACATTCAATATAAGAGCTTCACGCGATTTGATTTAAGTACTCGTATTGACTTAGTACGAAAATTTTAAAATTAAATTCAAACAGATCAAGTTATTTAATTTACTTATTTATCTACACATATAAGTCTTCTGGTTATTAGTAATATAATTAGTTATTTATAAATAAACAATTAGTTTTGTTCGAATTAAGGACTAATTATTTTCGTCTTGGCAACACTAATATATATTTTGATATTTTGATTGATAATGTAAATCTAAATATTTTACGAACGTAGTGCAGGGGTAGTGTAGTGTAGTAGAATATAAATAAAAATAAAACGAGAATAAAATATAATATAATTATGTTGTTAATGTCAAAGTCAACAAGTTAGTTCATTGAAATTGTCAAGAGATGGCGCTGAGTGTATCCTGAATCGCGCTATAACTTTGCTTTTTTGAAAGTATAAGCTGTATTAGTACTTACAATAAAATTTTGTGTTTCCATAGATTGCATCCATGATTGTGTTTTAAATTAAAGTGCTCCTAAGTAGTTTCAAAATAGTTTTTGGGACGTGATCCATATTTACATAATATTTAATTATATTTAAGCGACTTCTAAAAAGGAGTGTTTTCAATTCGACCTTGTATTTAATTTTTTTTTTATGTTTGTTCGCCGATTACGCCGCCATTTGTGTACCGATTTTCAAATTTTTTTTTTGTTTGAAAAGGTATACTTCCAAGGTGGTCCCATTGTCTTCAGGTCAGGATCAGATGATCGGATCCTGGAGAAATTGAGGGAACTCCTCAAATATTATAGGCAAGCGTATACCGATTTAGGTATTTTTGATAGTAACTTATGTTGGAACTGATGATGAAGACCACAAATGGCGTAGATGGGTTAGTCTTATATAGATTTCTATAAGTTTGTACGGAACCCTCGGTGCGCGAGTCCTACTCGCACTTGTTTTTTGCATAGTAGACCCGAGATGACCTCGTGATGAAAACGCGTCTACCTCAACCGATGATCGCTGGTTCATATTCGGGCTAGCAACGCTTTTCAAGTGCTACATTTGTGTTTAAATTCATACATGTGCCGGAAGAAATTCCGACACATGTATATCCAACCCGCAGTGGAGCAGCTTGGTGGTTTAAAACTATAAACATTGTTCTTAATCGTAGAAACCTTTGCCCAGCAGGGGAACATTTACAGGCTACTTAATTTCTATATGTATGTACTACATAAGGATTAGGTAATCTTGTAAGTTTTATTCTGGTAACATATATAAAACAACTCAGTAAAGATAAAAGCCGTTATCCGCCAACCCGCAGTGGAGCAGCGTGGTAGATTAAGCTCTAAAAACCTTCTCCTTATAGGAGAGTATGCTTTTGCCCAGCTGTGGGACGTTTACAGGCTGTTACTTTACAGATAAAAGCTATCCATGGTAAGGTTTAAATGTCAATACTAATGTTATTGGCATTAGTCGTTCAGGCCTTTATTGTAGTACGAACACTAATAGAACAAGATCAGTGGTTCGCCAGGATTTACAGATTTTAACGGCTTTTCAACAAGAGAAATAAACAACGTAAAAAGAACAGGCACGAATAAAGGGGAGGCAAAAGAGGTAATTGTTCCCTCCTGACTCATAACCGAAACACTTTAATTTCATATATTTTAAACTTTCGCAATTTATTATATATTCATATTTAATATACATAACATATTAAATCTTCTTATCGCGATAACTAATGGTAGTAATACCATTTTATTGCCCAAACGTTTCGACAAAGTTGCATCCGTCGTGGTCATGAGCTGACTGACCACGACGATGATATGAGAGTCGGGCAATAAAAAAGATATTACTATAATTAGTTACTTTTATTTCACTTTTAAAACTAATTTTTTATTCAAACCTCAGCGTAGTATCTACTAACAATAGCTGTGTTTCGTATGGTGAGTGATAGAAGCGAAAGTCTAAGATCATTCCTGTCTTTACTTTTCATTTGTACAAAAAAAAATTACCGGCTTTTCAAGTGACCGTCATAAATAATTAAGTCAACTTTATTGTTGTATTACGTGTGTACATAGAGGAAGATAAACCCAGTTACTGACATTAATATTAAATGATTTTTGCATAATAAAACAACTTTACGGTAAATTCATCATGTGGATTTCATGACTGAAATTTAATAAGTAACAATATAAATAAGTATTTCATAAATAAATTGAGACATAAAGGCAGACGACGTCGCGGATGGTTGTCGATTTTTTTTTATAATTTTACGTTAATAGAGGCTGCCATTTATATTTCGCAGTTGTAATTAGAACGCATAATACAATTTTCTCTGAAATGATTCCTATCTCGATTAAGTTATTCATTTCAAAAACTAGTATTCAAGGTTTCATTAAAATGATTTGAACGGCTTCCGAGCAAACATCAAATATTGCTCCTTTCAAATTATAGGTTTTTAATTTTTAGATTTCCACAGGTTTAAAAAATGAACCTAGAATAGAGCACTTAAATGCTACTCAACTTTAAGTAGTCTGAAATGTGACAACGAGGAAGCTTGAAAGAGTAACAATTAAGATTCTTGCCGGTTCTTCTCGATAGAAACTATATTTCGATCCGATATTAACTTTACATAACAAAAATTATTTCTAAGTTGACAAATCGAAAATGCTTGAAAACGCCTATTTGAATAAAGCATTAATATTTTGTATTCTACAAGACATATTTCATTTAATAATTAAGATAAAAAACCACCCGACTTCAAAAGCACAACACTAATTTCGTTTACGTACATGACATACTTATTCCGCTTATTTTGATTAAAAAACCAAACTGCTAAACCGATTTTGATGAAAATTCTATAAGATTAAGCTGAAAGTATACTCATTCAATATTTTGCAAATCAATGAAAAATGACGGAGTTCTCAAGTAACATACATAAAAAAATTACAGAACCTCCTCCTTTTTGAAGTCGGTTGAAAATCATAAATATTAAAATTTTCAATCATACGCTGAATAAAAACTATGTATATAAACAACAATATTATATGACATTTTTTTATTCAAAACTAGGATTGCACAAAAGTTTCATCATTTCACGTATGATGGCCGCTACAAAGAAATATGGGACAAGCGCAAATAAAGTACGCCTAAAGAAAAAAACAACTGTGACCTGCTGCCAGTCGCCGGGAAACAGGCAGATGCATTCAGCGCACGGACAGAGAAAATGATGCCTTTGTATTGATAACTAACTGATATTCATAACTACAATCGCGTGGTATGATTATTTTTTGCTTTGTTTTCTAGGTCACTTACAAATACAAACAAAAATATGAATTTACTTTTAGTCCGTCCATCTGCATTTAATAATTGTATGCTGACAAGCAATAATGAGTTAAAGCAAAAAAAGTCAGATATAAAGATATTGATGTATAATTATAATTATAATTGATAATTCATCACGTACCTAACATTATCCAAAAAAATTTCAAGTCATCTGAACTACGTAAGTACGGAAAAAGTTTCAAGAATATTGAAGAGTGTTTTATTTATTTGGATATTAATGATTATGCACTAATCTAATATATTTAAAAAAACTTATTATTAGATAAAATTCTTTATTACAGCAATCTACTTTTAATTCATCATACATTTTATCAAAATGAACTCCATGTGGCTTGACATAGTATTGCTCATCGGCGTCCAATTATAAGCTAAATTTGAAAATGTTTAAAACTCCCAACAATCTATTCATTGAAACAGTTACAATGAGCTCCAATACTTTTGCTGTATGTTGGTGAGGAATTATGTACCCTGATGATTCCAGATTATATTAAAGCATCAGGTCAAAGCTCTTTACATTTTAGTATCATTAAAGTTACAGCAAAGTAAATTTCAATTCAATCAGACTAAAAAAATTTGCTCAGATCCTTTCAACAACTAGAAAAGAGCTGATAGCCTTCTTAAACACACACAAAAGTTTCATCGAAATTAGTCCAGCCGTTTAGATCCATAATTATGACATACTCGCGGACAAACGAAGATATGTATGTAAAGGCTTCGCACGACTGACATATTAAAGCTTTCTCAATTTTGACGTGGAAATTTTTAAACCCAAATTCTTCACTTTTTATGTTCTTTATTTTTTTTCAGTTATAACAACCTTGTTCATATTATTACAAAAACAACAAGAAACATAGGCAAATAATTGCAACCGTCCGGAAGTGATTTGGGACCATATTTGGCATTTAATTTTTTTTTTATATAGATATATTTATATATCTGGGAAAAGTCAACAATTTTTGTTATAATGTGCATTGGACGTTAATTATATTTTCCACGATATATCGAACATACATGGAATTTAAAACCGCGTGAACTACAAAGATTAAAAAGTAGGTCAGAATATCGAACCCGTAGGAATGTTTATATTAATGAATGCCTGGACGACGATATTTAACGTATGGTATTTCATATTTCATTGGTAATGAAAATACTTCACAAATACCTTATATTATTTATTGAAATAGTTTTGTTTAATTTTAAATGATCATGAAAGAAAGATTTTATCGTTTTAAGGTTCATATGTATGTATATATGTATGTACAGTATACATTTTGATATGTATATATAAATATGTTTCAAAGTACCTCTCTCCTAAATATTTTTCCCTGACGTCATGGTTTACTTATTATTCTAATGTACTTTTCACAGTTACTTTCCGATTTTTGTGCTAAAACGCCTCCCTTAATTATTAAAATATGATAGCTTATTTTTAGTTCATTTTTAGTAATTTGTAAAGTCCATAAAACTAAATAACAGTGGACGGCTGCTTACAAATACAGCGTTTAAAAAAAAAATTGATAACCTATTTAAATTATCTATTCAAGATTTTATTCAATGTAAGTTTAGGTAAAATATTAAAACGTTATTAGACGTCAATAAAATAAAATAAGATTTAAAATCACTATAAAATTAAGTGTTTCATATACCAGTTTCATTATTAATCTTTTCATACAGTAACTATTTTCGTGCTACTAATCTAATATTAGTCCAAAACTGTTTTTAAACAAATATATTTCGATTTTTATCACTAATAATCATGTATCTTTATCAAAAATGGATATTTCTACTTCTTAATTTAATTACTAAAATATATTACTTAAATAATGTAACGTATTTAATATATTGACGACAAAACACATGTACTTACCAATAATAATAAAATCTCAACTTCTACGCGCCAAAGGTTTTCAGCATTCATGAAACGCGTTAACGCCGCGGCGGTCTCGCGCACACTGAAGCCCTGAAGCTTACGGGGAGCTTACAACTTTTAACTTGCAACTTTCGGCCGTTCAGCTTTTATGGGGAATGTTCAATCCCTGAGCGAATAGAGATTTATCGAAAATCACTATACGAACGGAGCTTTGTTAAAAGTTTTTAAAATCTAGTAAGCTTTTTTATTGTTCTCATTATGACTTAAGGGCAATTAATATTCGTAATATTATACTCCTTATTTTATGTACTATTAGATGCCCCTCGCGGTGACACGAGTGCGTTTATGATTACTGTTTCTCTCCGTGATACAGGGACTATTAGCGTGATGTTATATATCATATAACCATCCTCAATAAACGGGCTATCCAAGACAAAAATATTTTCTTTTATCAGATCAGTAGTTTCCAAATTTTCCTCTTAAATTATTACCCTCTTACATATAAACTTATAAATATACAAACAAATTTTACCAGTTTATAATATTAGTATAGATAAAAATAGTCAATGGATAAATTCGGCTGACCTTTTACGATAATATTAATATTAAACTAATATAATTATAAAATTTTTAGGGTTCCGTACCCAAAGGGTACCGGGACCCTATTACTAAGTCTACGATGTCAGTCTGTTCGTCGATCCGTTCGTCTGTCTGTCAACGGATTGCACCTCATGAACCTCAATAAGTAGAAAGTTAAAATTTTCACATACTGTATTTCTATAGCCACTACAACACTCGCACATGACCGGTTTTTTTTTATTTTCAGGTTTGGGAGTCTTAATAGTTATGACTGAATTTTTTTCTTTTAAGAAAGCTTTTTATCGTTTCTCATATGCCTACCATCTATTCAAAAACACTGAAAACTAGTTAAGAATAATGTATTAATGTCTGAATTAAAAACTTTCACAATTTCATTTATCCTTGAGCCTGAATATAATTTAATGTCATTATTTTAAACGATGCTTTATAGAACATCAGCAATTTAAAAAATTATATGGATCTCATTCTAATATTTTAATTTATTCTATACCATCTATAGTATTAAATAGTATAACTAACAGTATATAAAAAAAAAAAACAATTTTTTTCTTTAACATAATCTAAGGAAAATTGTATAAAATCTGGTCAAGTGTGAAGCGGAACTTGTTCTGCAATATCATATAACATAGATTTGACATAAGTACGCTGTAAAAATTTTAACGTTCTTTATCTATTACGGTACACGACAGACTGACGGGCAGACAGGTGGGCTGAGAGTCCTTTAAAGTGCGGATCTCTAAAAAGGTGGTTACGATACTATTTAATACTATTTTGTAGATACAGAATTCCTGTAGTCATCAGTTCAAAAACGGTTAAGCACCGCTGATCTGGTCATGCGATGTCAACTCAAATGATCACCACAGCCCGTGGACTTTCGTTGCATCAAAGGAACCACTAGGGAATAATGGAAATTAATAAGAGAACATTGGAATAGATCATGGAAGGACTACATGATAGATGAATTTTAATAGGAAGTGAGGAAAGGAACGGGCAGGAGATTAGGTATCAAAAAGTTTGAGAAAGGGATGGAACTGAATGAAACGCTGCCATATTAGCTATATTACGCCATTTATCTAAGAGAGTGTGGTACTTCCCCCGTTGTGCCGCGTATTCAATGGACTTTAGTTAAGCTCCTTTTTTCCTTTACTTAAATATATCAAAATATTGCCAAATGTAAAGATGGGACATAAAGGAATGCTGAAACAAATAATGACATCATGTTACGGAAAAAGCTTTGAAGCTCAATCTCGGGCAATTGCGAGGTATATTGAATTACAGGGTGTACTGAATTAGGTCGCTGAGAGGTCACCTAGATGCCCCTCGACAACACGCACTGGAACTATATGAAACAAGCATATTGCTCATCTATATACAGAGAGTAATATTGTTGAACCTTATTGTATGTGTGTAATTATATAACTCCATAGACAAATTAGTCACCTTAGTCTACCCGTGACCACGAACGCTGCAAAGTGCTCGAAACGTCGGGATGATAAAAATAGTTAATATACGCGATTTAAATCCGTTTAAAATAGTTTCGTTTCAATGAATAATAATCGCGAAAATCTAAGACAAAGTTATATAACTCCATAATTATATATAATTGGACATAACCATATATTTCATAAGCTCGTAGATTTTGGTACCTAGAAACTGGTCCAAAATGGACGACATTGCCTAGCAACCAAGTAGCGACTGATAATGATAGACGTGCTTGGGCCAATGAGACAATTGACGAACGTGTCAAAGTTGGAAATGGGTAGAGATTCTTAACGTAAAAAAGTAAAATCGTAACATGTCTGTAGATGTAAAATATTTTTGTATCTGCATCGTTATTAAATAAACGTATCACAATCAATGGTCCCCGTTAGGATCCCATGATCTTGTGCCGTACGACCGGACACACCACACGAACACAAACATCCACGACAAACATCAGCACGGCCGCAAACATCCACGACAAACAGCACACAAACGTTTCTCGTGAGCGGTAATCAAACTCGCGAACTTTAGCGCTTCAGTCAGTTTCAGTGACCACTGCGCCAACTTATCTGTATTAAATAGTATTATATGTATCAAATACAGAACTTATTATCGTGTTTATTTATTATCGTATCTATTTATGATCCATTTTATTATTACTATTTTACACACGACACGATACGTGGGTAGTTTTTATTACTACATTGATATAAAACTATGTATCTAAATAAGTTATTTCAACATTTGTTCGACGAGAAATTTTTTGTAAACGAATAATAAAAACATTACAGACGCGGGAAATAAAACATATCCCAAATATATTTAAAAACTCTATTGTATATTGCTTAGCTTACTGATGTAGAGCCTAGCTGTAGCCTACTCACTACAGCTTCTATATGGGCTGGCTCAACCGGGTCAGTGTAGTAGCAAATATAATATTTCGTAGATTGAGTGAAAAAGCCGGAAGCCTAACCCCTTTCGCATTCCTATTCTTACTTGCTATTTCCTTTATTGCCTTATTCATTTTTGAGCTGGCATTTGTAGCACCTCTGGAGCTACAAGTGTCCATGGGCGGCGGTGACTTAACACCAGGTACTCCTGCTCGTTTGCCTATTTTCTTGCATATAAATAAATATTATTTTTGTAAGACAAATCTATTGTTAAAAAAAAAATGTTTAAAAAAATCGAAACAACTATATGTTGAGATTTGCGAATCATAAAGTTGAAATCTTGCTTATACAAATCAATATAGTAGAATTACGACAACACATTAATAAAACAGACTTTACAAACTTTCTGAAGCGACAGCGATCAATCAAGCGATACATGATACTTTGCTGAATAACTAATGCTTTTACCACTCTCAATAATCGATCATTATATCAAAGAGTAAACTTTCAAGATCGCCTTTTATGTCTTAAACTTACCAGCGGAGATATGCGATGTCTTTCATCCTAGAAAATAAATCCAGGGTATAAGCAATCTTTATTCCTAACTACCTGCTCATCGCGGTCTCTCGTGTTAATGGTTACTGCTTCGCTCCTATTAGTCAAAATAATTTTCCAAATTAGATTAGAGTTTCAAGGATTACCCCTTACATAGAAATTTACAAACAAATTCTTATTACTCTTTATAGTATGAATACAATTTAAGTAGTATCAAACATATAGTCTATTTATATAGACTTGTCTTATTTAGCAGACAAAAATGGCGTATTTCTAGCCACACATTAGAGTTAGATAAGAAATTATCGATTAACGGTTGAACTGAATCTCTTTCTAGAATATAAAATTATATTGAAACAAAATCATTCGAAAATGCGTGATTTTCGTTCGGGGTACTGTTACCAAATAAGGACAAGTTAAGAAAAATGTACTTTACATACTCACTCAAAGCATTTCGTAAGTTTGATTTATTGAAAAACGTAAACTGATTTCATACGAGCTGTTTGAATTCTGTAAAACTGTAAAGTTTCATCAAAATCTCAAAATTTTTTGCGTGATTTAATGGCGTATATTAATTATTTTTATAATCTCGACGCCGACATTTCAAACACTTTACTGCGATCGTGGTCACTGGTATCCTCTACCACACGACTATAAAAATCTAAATTAACGGTGGAATTTCAATTATTTTTATGTATCTTTCTGTATGTTTTATTTTTTTGCGTACTTTGCAAAGTGTACTGGTATGCAATAAAAAGTATTCTGATTGTATTGTATTGCGTGGCACTTTTTAAATAATTTATTGAGATTAAGATTTGATCTCCAACTATGTATTTTGTATTTTAATGTTTCGTATTAAGATATAGTTTATATCTTATTACCCGTATGTATTTTACGGTAAGAAAAGCTAAATCGAATGACGCGGTAATTTTGATTAGAAGAATAAAACGCATCCATTTTACTGCCTCGTCTGAACGCGGTCGTAAATGTATGACGTTTAGTGTTACGTCAATCGTTTATAACCATCCCATTAGAGCAGCTAAATGAAGTTATGTAGAAATCGACGAATATGTTTGTACACAATTTAAAGTGTATAAAAACAATAATGTTCATATTTTTGACTTTAAAAATGTATACCCATTACTAACTATATCAAAATTGTCAATTGGACGCTGATAAGCTACACTATGTCAAGCCACATGAACTTGATTTTCAGAAAATGGCGTCTGAATATGTCAAACCTATTCTTAATAATTTTTTTTAAAGAAGTATAAATATGTCCATCTTTTCTTTTCCATTTTGTTTTAGCAGTTTTTTTTAATTGCTTCATCAAAGTTCAAAATATACGCGGGCAAAGCCGCGAGTAACTGCTAGTGTCTCTTTAAACGCAATAAGTTTCTGTTCTTTAAAAAATACAAAGTCTTAAATTGAATGGCTGATAAAATTACTCGGTCTTTTGATCTCTTCTATAGAAAATTATTCGCGTGTTAAAAGAATTTTTCATTTTATAATAATAAAACTTTAAAATAAGAAAAGATTAATATAGGAACTGACTTCAAAAGTGAAACACGTAATTTCGTTTTCTTAGACGACCCGCTTTTTTAGCTATTTTAAAACCAAATGAATAAACAGATTTCTATATAATTTACCGAGATTGCATAGTGGTTAAAAGACGTCGATCTCAACCGATGATCGAGGTTTCGAACCCCGGCTAGCACCGCTGAGTTTTTAAGTGCAAAATCTGTGTTTAAATTCATCTCGAGCTCGGCCATGAAGGAAAACATCGTGAGGAAACCTGCATGTGCCGGGAGAAATTCTGACACACGTATATCCGCCAACCGGCAGTGGAGCAGCGTGGTGGATTGAGCTCTAAACTTTCTCCTTAACAGGAATAGAGACCTTTGCCCAGCAGTGGAACATTTACAGGCTCTTACTATACTTTACTTTTTTTATGAAATCTGTTAAAAAAAATATTTTCAAAATCAGTTACTAAATAATGGAGTTACGAGGTCGTAAACAATAAAAATATACGCAACGCTTACAACCTTCCTCAATATTCGGGTTATCCAACGCGAGAAGAATATTTCACACCGAATCAGTAGTTTCCGAGATTACCAGCTACATGCCAACTTACGAACAAGTTTTACCTCTTTATAAAATTAGCGTAGATTGAACGACACTATTCACATACCAGCTGTAGCTGAAATAACGTGGCCGTGAACTTTCGACATTGTGAAAGGCGAATCAATCTGCAAATATCGAATCGATACATCGAAATATTTTTAGTAAATTATATGGACGCTGATAAGCAATAATGTGTCAACCCACACGGACTTCACTTGAGAGAATGGCGTCTAAACATGTCAAACCTATACTTATTTAATTTGTTTAAAGACGTTTATATCCATGTTTTAATTTCTTTTTTTTTAAAAAGGTATAATGAATTAAAAGTAAATTGATATATTTAATATATTATCTAATAAAAAGTTTTTCAAATATTTCAGATTATTCTATAAATTGCAAAATATGGAACGCACTTGAAAAACGAAACAATTATTAAGACACTTCTTTCCGTGCTTATTTAGTTTATATTACTTGTTTTTTTTTTCTGAATAATGTTGAATAGTTGATGCAGTATCAAAATACGTCAATATCTCCGATTTTGACTTTTTGTGGCTTGACACATTATTGCTATCAGCATCCATATTATACCTTGCATTCGCTAGGGTACAAAGACGACGGATCTATCAATGTCGCTTGTCTAACCGTCCGTTTAATAATATAATATGACTAGTTACTTACTAAGAATTCGTCTAAATAGAAAAGATAGGTAATTATTTTTTATCACTTATTATTTTGAGTTTTGTGGAGCAAACTCACATCGTCTATTTTATCCCCCTTCAAGTATTATTTTCATGACATCAAGTAATTATGTCGTTCTCCAAGGTCATTGTACCTGTAACAAAATTCAGAGAAATAGATTCATTTTTAATCATTAGATAAAAAAGATCATAAACACACGGCTTTTAGTTCTTTCATTTTAATATATTTAAACGAACATATTTTGATTTTGTCTAAGACGAAAATTACATTTATAAGTTTTACTTCCGTAATTGACATAAATAACTGGATAACCTGCTAACATTTATCTTACGTAAGCCTTACAAACAATTTATGTAAATCTTTATGAAAATCGGAAAGCAAAACTTATACATGTATTTCTTGTTTAAGAAATAAGAAAATCCGCCCACGCACAACTTCGTAAGCCACGCAAGACCTAACACTCATTTTTAGTCACGTAAAAAGTATTTTCGATATATAAATATGACCTTTCGTAATTTTATTTCGTAATGAAATTCTCTCCACATTGGCTACGTAGGCTTTTGCGAAGCTCTTAATGAAATGACACCTACGTGCGATATCCCGCGTGACGCCACACGTGAGGCTGAAAATTAACTTTGTAAATCAATCTACGTTAATATCTAAATATAAATAATTTAAAAGTGACTGACTGACTGATTGACATAGTGATCTATCAACGCACAGCCCAAAACACTGAACGGATCGGGCTGAAATTTGGCATGCAGGTAGATGTTATGATGTAGGCATCCGCTAAGAAAGGATTTTGATTAATTCTACCCCCAAGATAAAATAGGAGAAGAAAGTTTCTATGAAACTTTGTCAATTTTAAACCGATCGGGCTGAGACTTTGTAAGCGTAAAGCTACTATGACGTAGGTATTACAGACATCACAGACAAAGTCGCGATTACCATATTTTAAGTATTTATAAGATATTTGTTGGTACCCGCGACTTCGTCTACGTATAATAAGTATTTTGAAAGACCTATTTCATTGAAAAATTATGAGTTCTCTATACAAACATTTATCCCCTTACTGTGCTTCATAATTTTATTTTTGCTATTTTATAAATTTTGAAAGATAAAAATAGCATTTAAAGTTTATTTAATTATAGTTTCAGTCGTCAAACTGTTACAGTGTTGCACGTATGCACAGCGAAATCTCGAATTTAGTATTATTAATCTTAAAAAAAAAAAGTATAAATAGACCAAAGCATATCTTTCTTATTTTCATAACCTTACAAGATCCAAACTGAATCTCCAGCCCACGCGACCTCGTGAGCTGTTTAACTTTAACGAGAGCTATAAAGCTCTGGAATTCTTTAGATCTAGTGATGAGTCTATCATTTACGTTCATCGTGTAACGCTACTCGCCAACGCGGTGTAAGGCTACTCCATTATCTTAGATACTAAAATAATAAACTAGTAAAACGCGTGTCAGACCGCACCAATGCAACGAAATCACTAAAACTTGACTTACGCTTGGTTGATTTTTATAATTTATTAGCTGCTGCTGCCTACAGACTATTCAAATTTTGGCCTACCGATGGGGTTCCCACCCGTACTTTATTATAAAGTATTGTACATTTCGGATAGTTGTACTCTATAATTTGGCTACTGATAAGCAATAATGTGTCAACCCACAAAAAGTGAAATTCGGAGATATTGATGTATTTTAATACTGCATCACCTCTTTAACATTATTCAATAAAAAATAAATACATATATACTAAAAGGAAAAGAAAAAAGTTTCTTAATTAATTGTTTCGAATTTCAATGCCGTTCCATATTTTATAATTTATACAATAATCTTATATGTTCGAAAAACTTTTCATTAGATAATATATTAACTATATCAACCTGCTTTTAATTCATTATACCTTTTATCAAAAAATAAAAGAAAATATGGATAAATACTTATTAAACCATTTTTTTAAAGAATGAATTTGGCATCTTTAGACGCCATTTTCTCAAAATGAAGTTCGTGTGGCTTAACACAGTATGGCTTATCAGCATCCAGTTATGACAACGAAAAAGTACGCAAAAATACTTTATTTCGCATCATTTTATTTCTATGGGCTATTTCACTCAGGTATAATATACAAAAAACGATTGTTTCAAAGATTTCTTGCGTAAAATAGAATCACTGATATCCACAATAATAAAACTACTTTGAAAATTCTAACGGGATACCAATTGCATGCTGATAAGATATAATGTGTCAACCCACAAAAAGAGATATTGATGTATTTTGATAATGCATTACGTATTTAACATTATTAAAAAAAAATTCAAGTGATTTAAATTAAATAAATAGGAAAGAAAGTTTTTTAATTAAATGTTTTGAATATTGAAGTTCGCTCAATATTTTCAAACATTTGAAAAACTTATAAGATGAATATCTTTACTATACCAATCTGCTTTTAGTTCATTATACCTTTTTATCAAAATAGAAAAAATAGTATAAGGATATATACTTCGTCAAACAAAATTAAGACGCCATTTTCTCAAAATAAAGTCCGTGTGGCTTGACACATTATTGCTTATCAGCGTCCAATTATAGTTCAAAGAATAAAACCCTTTACGACACAAAAACACATATCAGCCAATTATTACAAATTTTAAAGAGTTTTCCTTTACGATGCAAAACTAAATAACAAAAATTTTTGTCGATCAACGTCTAAAAGTTATTTTTCTATCACTCTATGTAATTTTATGTATCCTTGTCAACGTGTATCCAAATAGATGATCGGTCAAACAGCTGAGATGGGAAAGCGTAAAGAACAGACGCACTCACGTTCGCAATTATAATATTGGGTAGGAACAAACATATACCTACCTAAGACGCCACGTTTTCCAATTTAGTTATGAAATTGAGGATTTCGAAAGAAAAGTATAATCAAATGAATTGTATATGTATCACGTAGAGATTATAAAAATAAAATAAATCATACTTTCAACAAGTTGAACCACGCGACTTGACATGCAATAAATATTTCATATAGCCTCGTTCTCCAAAAGTTTTGTCAATATCTATACCAAATGCATCAAAAGTCGTTCAGCTGTTTAAGCATGAAAGCGTTAAAAAGAGACAGACATAGTTGCTTTTTCATTTATTATATTGTTTGGGTAGAAAGTGTTAAGAATTAACTTGTGTTGGTTAAGGTAACATTAATGTGCCTACTAGCGAATTTTGAACGCGACGGTCCGGCTTGATATTTTATCGGAATTATTCGAACGATTAATTCAGAACCGTAAACGAATTCAGAAAAGCACTTTAAAAATAATCCGGAACAGCAAAATCTGAATTTGCGCTCCATAACAACACAGAAAACCCGATCCTGACATTTCTAGTGAAAGGATGACTAAAAATACTATTCAAAAAATCTTAATATTTAATTATTTACTGGAAGTAACAGTATTTTTGTAGTATAACATATTCTCAATGCTATTATTAATGAATGCCCGTTCCACGATTTATCATCTATTTTAAAAGTGTCACCAGCCAGCTCGCGCGTTTGTATTACAGCCAGCTCGTTTACTAATCGCAGCTTCTTACACTAGGATTCAAACCTCATATCGTATATATCATGTATAAATAGGTATAGTAGTATATAGATGTACATTTAGTTAGTCATAACGATTTTCCTCAACCACACGAAACGGATTCACATAAAAAGCTCTTCTGTTTCCTGTGGTTTCTTTACTTTAAGGAAAATAATTCCACGACGGAAGTATTAAATCAAGGTTGTCAAATTGTCAAACTAACAAGTTTTATATTTATTTAAATTTTGCATTACGATTTCTGAAGAGGAATATTAAGAAGTCTTAATTGTTGTGAAAATTAATTAGTTGGTTCCCGTGACTTCCTCTGCGTAGAATAATTACTTTGAGATAAGCTATTATTATAAAAATGTAAGTTTTCAAAGCAAATTTTCATCACCTATTTCCTCCCTACATGTTTTACTTTAGCCTGTTCTTCTCAAAGTCCAATCTATTTCTACACCAAAATTTATCGAAATTGATCCGACATTCAAAAATGTTAAACTAATAGTTTTCAAATTTTTTACTTTTCGTATAGTCTTTGACACTCCGGTGAAGAAGCGAATGTAATGATACTTAAAATCTGTCAAGCCTATTAGGCCCCAGGAAGTAACTATAGAACGGACATACATAAATAATGTACATACACACAAACATACGCGCAAAAAAAAGAAAAAAAATTCAATAAAATACTTAAATATCTAATTTTAGCTACATCAAACTAGCCCTAACATAACGAACTCTTTCACAGCCTATAGACAATAGGCACGTATATAGATTGAGGAGGGATGAGTCTAGGCAAATAACCCGCTTTCCTGAAAGCACATACCGTTTATTGCGGCTATTATTTTGTTAATTACTTTTTCTAGAAATACTTAGAAGAATCTTATTTCTAAGGCGAGAATTACATTCCTAAGTTTTCTCAGACTTTCATAAACATTTACATGGTTATTTATCATTGATTTAAACCTAAAGGAATTAACTGTCAATCATCAATTTGTTTTAGACAATACCAACATTTGTAAGATTACATAGGTAACCGTTACCAGGCTAGAGAGTTGCTTTATATCAATTACGGAATAAAAATTATAAATGTAATTCTCGCCTAAAAATATTTCTACATCTTTTTTAGCATGTAAAAACCATAAACATTTGTGTATAATGCTGAGAACTTAATAATATAATACAATAAATACAACTTTATTTGAAAGTCGTTTTATCAAAATTTTCAATGACTTTCATGAGATATTCAAATTTGAAAATTAGCAGAAATCCAACCTACACTTCTCGGCCGTCAAACTCACATCTATTATCCACTTGTTACGTGACCAACGTGCACGTAGCTTAGAGAGTTGCCTAGCAACGAACTGCTAATGTCCCGAGAGAAAACATCGCGATATACATACGAGTATGATTACAAGAAAATTGGAAAATAGACGTGGACTGTGAATGTAATGTCTAGTTTTTATTCTCTTCTGGACTCTTTAAAACTGCATACTTATTATGTACTCGCATTCGTGCCATGAAGAAGTTTTCACCTGACTGCGAGACGCCAGGGAGGGTAGTGTGTTTATCGGTCTCTGTATGAATGTATACATGTATGTATGTATATATCTATATACGTATGTGGCACTATTTAGATCAAACGCGCGCGATTTTAATAAATAACGCGTCGCTTGATTCGTCACAACGGCGCAAATATCAAAGAAAGTATAGTAAAATCAAAATGGCCATAACGAACGCTATAATGTGAAAAAGAAATAGATGAAAATCGACTAACTGTATCAAGTGGTACATCGGGAATAGGTATTTAAAAATCTCTTTATATTTCTTACATCATTTTTTAATCAGGACTATCGTTTAGAATCTATAACGACTTAAAGTTGGTTAGTAACGATTCTCTATGGTCTTATTACGCAGTCGGGTTTTTCATTTTTTTAAAGAATTACTAGTTGCAATAATGTGTCATACATATGTTCTGTCTAATTTGTAAATTAGCGATTCGTAAGTAAGCTTACTACTTAGGAATCGCCAATTTCCAAATATTTTTTATTCCCACAAGTACTAATGATCAAACGGAAACACATAAGCCTTCATTATTGTATCTGCGAAAAATACGAAGCATATACTTGATGTGGAATGAAATTCCGAGGAAAACGTATTTTTTTACTTCCTCCAACAAAAAATGCAATTTTTTTAACAAAGGACTGGAAGAAAAAATACGGCCCCAGAAATAAATTCCATCGCCCATATAAAGTTATATAATAGATTATCTTCATAATTAAAACAGTATTAAAAACAGTATTATTTTAAACAGTATTATATAAACAGGTTAGCTTCGTAGATCAACTAAAGAGCTGAATTGCTAACGTTATAAAGATTCGCGTAAAACGATCAAAGAGCCAACAGGAAGTGATGCAGGAAGACGATAAATTGCTTTCAACATTAGGCCGGCTTCACACATTACTACAAACATTAACGTTCTATCTAGCGAATAACCCTTTAGGGATAGGTCATTCGCATCGCTATCAGGTTAATGACGTTAATACGTATAGACGTCTAGTCTAGTATCACATAGTTTTGTGATCCTAAATATATTTTGAAAAAAATGAAACATTTCGATCAACATCTTATTACATCAATACATATTACATTAAAGCCAAAAAAGTGCAAAACGGTTTTGCTATTTTCGTGACGCTAAAGAACACAAAATAAACTGCATTAATTTTGGCATTCTTTGAGCTGTATAAAGCTAATAATATTAAAATGTCAATAATATAACAGAACTCGTCAATGCTAGTTAATACCATTGTCGCGCGCAGATCCAACACGTCGGTAACAAACACTATATGAGACGCCAATGACGTCATGGCGTTGTTTATTTATCATTGTTCTTGTTAGTTTATATCAAAATATGTTTTACCTATAAAACCTCTGTTACAATATTGTCTTGTACTTATTAAGAAATAAACTGTCACTTCGTTCATGTCTCTTGAAGACGTAGTTTTATTATAGTTCTTGTATACTCTGATTACATCATAGACAACGTAGTAGGTTCCTCTCAACTTTATTGATATCATATAACCATAGATATGTTATAAGCCCATACATTTTGACACATATAAGGCTAATACTTTGGACAACGCTGAGTGACGTGAGAGTTTCTTCTAGACGAGAAGAAAACTAATGATCTTTTTTAATTGGGTACAGATTTTTATCGTCATATTATACATACATATGTACATGACGTAACATGTCTATAGCTACAAAATATTATTGCTCCCTTTAGATTTAGCCAAAAAGGACTTCAGCCTGTAACAATTCTACTCATCTCATAAATTATTTTGGTTTGCATACTCCCACTTTGTGGGAGCTTTATATTTAAAAGAGTAACTTGTAGCTTAACTATTCGAAAACGCTTTAAAAACCTACTTGGAAAAAGTATATTTTAAATTTGAATATGATTAATACTAGTATCCACACCCAGCTTCGCCCGCGTGGTATGTTGATAAAGAGAAGCTTATGTGGTATTTTGATGTAGATATGAGCTATATTTACCAAATTTTATTAGCACCTGATGTTTTTATGTCAAAGAGAAATCATATATCGTAGTCTATCCTCACAAGTTTTCACATTAACATAATTATAGTAGGATCATCAGTTCGACCTTAAAGAACACTATAAAGTGTTCAAGAATTTTTCACCTATATTTATGAATTTTTATATGATTTTTTGAAAAATTTTATGCCGTATTTCCACATTACCAGAAAATAATAAAAAAAGATAAGAGTTATTATGACGCGTCGCATGTGTGGAGGCAGTTTTACGTGGCCCGACCACACGCCGTGTAGACCGGCGATTTATAATGCCTACGATGCTTAGGAAACGTGTCAATATCTCTAAAACATGCATTTCGTACATTACTAGCTGCCCCTCGCGGTTTCACTCGTGTTTATGTTTACTGCTTTCAGTGAGTCGTAACGTGATGTTATGTAGCCTATTACCAGGCTATACAACGCGAAAAGATTTTTTCAAATCGCATCAGTAATTTTCGAGGGCACCTACCACTCACAAACATACAAATAAATTTTACCTCTTTATAATTTTAATTTAGATTTAGATATTATATACCTACGTACATAAACCCTAAAAACCTTTTTTTAGACGTATAAAAAGGTGCCCTAGTATCCTGAACACGATATAGCTCATATTAGAATGACAAATAATTTTATTTACCTTTATTATGTATGCCGAAACAAAATTAGAATATGAGCACAAAAACCATCTAGACAACTAGGCATTAAGCTCAAGTATAAACATCATTAGCTAGTTAGAATTATACATATAATGCGAACATTACCCTAATGGGCTAATTCGTAGAAACTACATAACTACATAATTTTGTTTTTCCGAATAAATTAGCTGGAAAAACCCTGATACCTACTTTCTGAATGACAGATTTATATGTGTCGTTTTATTATGAATATTATATACATGATTTTGCCCGTGACTTCGGGCACGTTAAGCCAGTCGCTCACGAGGCTATTGGCAAGCGACTGGCGTTTGTTCATCCTCCTAGTTGCTTGGCAGTAGCCGCTTTACAATTTTGACGTTAAACGCGTAGTCGACGCGTGGCGTCTTGGGCGGAACATACAAAAAACGAGCCGCTGGTAGCCTCGTGGGAGAAAGGCCTTAATGTTAATTTTTTTGTACATTTTAACTGTTATTGTTATATACCTCGGGAAGGATACTATTTTCTGAATGAAAGGTTCTCCAAGTTTTTATCGTATATAAAAAAAGAAAAACATAAATATTTACAATACATAATAGCATGTAAGAATGCTAACAACATTTCCACTTTGAATCGCAATTCTAATTCTCGGGGCGAAAAATGCGCCCTCCTATCAACAGTTGCCTTTTATTAAATTTTGTTATTAAATAATTAATATATGTATGTATTTAGTTCTTTTGTGTGACAATGTCTATGGAAAATGTTTATCACGATCGTTTATGTAATTGAGGCGTCACATTTTGTTGCTTTAATTAACATGTCTACCCAAGCCAATTATAGCTTTCTAATACTAGGAATCTCTGAGCTACACGTACACAGGCAGACGGCCAGCCGAAAATATACGGGTTCCTTTTTCTAACTGAATCCTAAAAGTACCTCAAATATTATCTTTGCTCGTCGTGAAAGAAATCGAGCAGGTAAATATAGTGCTAAGAATAATGCTTTAACTTCGTAATATCTTTGGAAACAAAACTTCACCCAACGGATTTACTAATGCAAACCGTTCGTTGTAGGTACAATAACCGATCGAACACTGCTTGAATCTCTTGAGTAAAAGTTTCTTACATCTCGTATACTAAGTTCACTGACCTTAATATTATTGAACGTTAGATTACTGTCTATTTACTATAAAAGTGTCTGACAATACTATACGAATTGAATAAAAATAAAACAAGTGGTACTGCAACTGACTGCAGCTCTAAAGGACGCCGCTCATAAAAACAATCTGTATTAGCAAAATGGATTTTTGTCGAGGTCTAGGTGTTTGTGATATGTGTTATTCCGGACCCCGGCAAAGGACATGAGATGCTAAAGAAGGCCGTTGAGTGTGAAGCGTTGATATATAAAAAATAGGTATGTAAACGTGTTTTTCAGACCGAACACAAATAACAAATATAGAATGAACGTTTTCGCTCATTCATTCATTAGCTCATTCATTCATAACTATTTCCGTCTTCCATTCATTGAGTAATGAGCTCTTATTCTGAGCGCGATGCCTCACTCGTGGTCCTACGCGTTCAGAAATAGCGAGAACGGAGGCAGGGTCCAGACAGTCGGGCCTCGCGGCTATATTTAGCAATAACATCCTTCATCGAGTAATCAGCTCGATGCGCTAAAATGCCGCGTAATTCACTTACGACTTAAGAAGGATTCATTTTATGCGGGATAGCGTTGAATTTATTTTTTTTATTACATAACTATATTAATTGAAAATATTTAATGGAAAGTATTGTTAAAGAGCTGTTTTTGAGTATTTTTCCAATCTGCGTGTCTGAATAAGAAACGAGTTTGCAAATTATAATTTCAATACAAGAGTGTCAAAATCTATTACAACACCAGTTTTCAAAACTTCTGAAAATCTTTCCTGGTAACACCTACTGTTTAAGCCAAATGACTGTACTAATATAATTATTTCTTTAGTATAGTTTTGATTAAATTGAATGGAATTGTCTTTATATAGAAAAATAAATGCATACATATTTTTTTGATTTACCTTTTTCATAGATCATAGAATCATTATCTAGATCGTAAATTTTAGTTTATGGCTAACCATGGAACGGGGACTACTGTCACCTTGTCCAACGAATCCACATAGATAAAATTATTACTGTTTTTATTTATTTTTCAACACAAGACACACGTATATTCACTTTGTTTATTTTTATCAGTCTTAACTTAAATGGGTACGCGTGAATTGTTTTCGTTACATAATAAATTAAACAGTTCTAAACGCTCCTGTATTCTCAAGTTTCTTCGCTCCTGCTTAACTCGTAAGCAAACAACATGTTTACAAAACAAAATGCTATTCTTTACAACACTGTCACTGTTTCACGGAATCTATGTTGTATTTGGTGACACAAGCTTTTAACATTGTTTCAATGTATTTACATTTTTGTTTAACTAATGTTTAAATTACTTAGTGTAATCATAAGATGGTATAACTAAAAAGTAATCGTAGAATTCTATATTTCTAGCATATTAGCTGCCCCTCGCGATTTTATTCGCGTTTATGGTTACTGGTTCGCTCCTGTAAGTCGTAGCGTGATGTAACATAGCCTATAACCTTCCTCACTAAATAGGATATTTAACGCAAAAAGAAATTTTAAATCGGATCTATGTGTTCAGAGATTACTCCTTACATACAAAATTAGAAACAAAATTTACCATTTTATAATATAAGTATAGATATACTTCTATAATTCGAATAAAATTATATAACACACTCGTGTTGGGTAATCCCCAAAAACCACTTTCTGTGACCTGCATGTCCTCTATTAACCTTTTGTAATCTTCAAACGTTGGCAACTTAGCCGCGGTTCTGTAAACAATATTTTTTATGAACGAGTAACTCGATGGTTGGAGAGTCATGCAATAATTTCGCAACTACGTATAACGGGTTAACATATAGTACAACTCAAATCGGTTTTTAATAGATTTTATTTACAAACTGAAAATTAAATAAAAACCTGAATAAAGAAATTTCTATTTCGACTTTCTTTATAAACAAGTAGTATTCGAGTTTAATTGTTTAACTAAGTAATGCAGTTACAATTCAACACGGTTTTCATCATAATTAATCATACACGCATTACATTAATTAATTTAACTAAAAACGAGAATTACATTTTAACAATAAGTTTTACGTAACTGATTTAAAACAACTCTGTAACCAAGAAACAGATACATACATCGTTAGTAGTTAAGAAAGCTGTGTCTGTAAAAAGAACTGACAGTAAATTCTTTCAGGTGTAAAGCAATGTCAAACAACTGAGTTAAATATTTTTTAAAGTATGAGAGCAAAATTTATTAGTGTAGTTCTCGCCTTATAACATGATTCGTATTTTAACATTATTCGAATTCATTCGATTAGTTATAAAGACAATATTTGTACTGCATGATATGTTCCTATATATGTATGTATAACGATGATTGTGAGAAAATGAAATGCAACAACTTCTTATATAGTTTTTTTTAATATTTAAAATACATATCAACTAAAATCAAATATAATTATACGTCATACCTAATTTTTCTCAATGTCTATACTATTATGAAAACCATAATTCTATGACATGTGCAATTCATTTAAAATATATTTAATATTAAACTTATTTCCTACAAAGCTTTTGATAAAGTCAGTGAAGCAAATATCAAAGACGCAAATCTGAGTAAATTGCAGACGTGCTAAACCACAAGAAACACGCACACGGGAAAGCTCACAACTTAATAACCTTTTATTGAACTACCTACGAATTTGCATGCATTAACAATTTCAGTCTTCAAATCATATAAGATACAACTTGTGAAAATAGAATAGTAAAAATCTTGCAATGTTCTTAAATGACGACACATATTTTATAAAACTAATAACATTTTCATGCTATTTTCAATATTTGTTATACCCCTAAAATAAATATTTATTCGTCGTGTGTTTATACAGTTTTTATTAAAAATTTTCTGTCCTTTAACTTAAATTACTAAATAAAAATGAATTGTTTTCATTATTATATATTTATCAATACTGATATAAAATAAATAAATTTTATTGTATTAAAATTAATTGTAAATATAAAACATTTTAGCGGCACTCCTTATACTGCGTGATAATCGGAGCTACGCAAATGTGCCGCGCTTCCTGCGAACTTACTGCGTATCGCGATGGAGACTTCTAGAAACTGTTCGAAATATCGATCTGAGTCACATATTAGTATTTTTTTATAAACAGATATTAAATAAGTATAATTCACAGTCATTCACATTGATATTATTGTGTATTATATATGTTGTTATTTAAATATTAAACAAAATGGAAAGTTATATATAAATAAATAAATTCTACAGTAGACTGTATCTTCAAATATCAAACACTTTTTAAGACATTTACACATCTAGTATTCTGTAGAAAAAACGCAATTTATCTGCGTATTAGATATTATTCTATTTGTTACAGTCAAAACTGCCAATACTACTTTCAACTGGAAAGATCAGTCATAACTACTTCTGACCGCCGACTTTCGACAAAGTAGTTTTCATTAAAATAACATCCAAATATAGTGGTACAAAAAGTAACCTAACTTAATTAATTTGTAGGTGCGTTGCCTTTCACAAGCGTTATTTATATTAGTACTTTTGACCAAGGCCAGCGGTCAAAGGTACTTTTGATTAAAAGTAATTTTGAACAATTACTTTTGACTGTGACATATATATAATTAAAAATTATTAGCGAATGTATCTAAGAGCATCTTTACAGAACGACTGCATTTATTTGGTTAATAAGGTTTGTATAAAAGAAAATGCTTAAAAAATCGTACGGAAAAGCAAAACCTTTTAAATATATAAATTATTTAAAAACAATTTCAATCAATCTACCGAACCAATTTTGATAAATATTGTATCTGAAGTATATCTGTTCTGATGACACAAACATTAAAAAACACACGAATTAAGATCCTCCAGTTTTTGAAATCGGTTGAAAAGAAGTAAATCTTAATTAGTATACTCGTGCAAAGCATCTAATAGGAAATAACCATTACATAACGAGTAGAAAACATTGAATAAGATATAGAAATATTCAATTAACCGACGGAATCAGAACTAATTACGAACATGGTGTCTTACTGATGTCTTAATAGACGAGGCATTGTTACGAACTACTGATAGTCACGATACTTTTACGTAATTAAGCGGCTCTCTCCACTTAAATATTCGATAAGAAGACTTTGCAACCGACTTCAAAATAGAAGGAAGTTCTTAATTTATAGTGTATGTTTTTTAATCTTTGTTCCTTCAGAAAACTTTTAGATTAGTGCCATAGAAATTTTATCGGAATTGGTTCAATTAGAAGTTACGTATTATGTTTTTTAAGTCGGTTATTTAAAAAAAAGTTTTTGTTATTCAATTTTCATGAAAGTGATTTTTCCAACAAATTTTAAAACTAGGCGAAATGTACGCTTAAAACATTCTGGTGTTGAATTAAAATTTATAAACGAATTAAATTCTCTTTTTTATATATTTTTAACATCCCGATGTTTCGAAAACTTTTTATCAATCACGGTCTAAGTTAAAGTATTTACCCGTCCCAAATTTATTTAAATCTGTTTAAAATTTCAATTTATTCCAGTCGGGAAAATCCAAGAAAACATTCTGGAAGTTTCGCCGCGTCCCACGGGCTTCGACGTAGCTCTGGATTATTCCACGAGGAATCTTCATCGAGTGCTATCAAGCGCTTACTCATACGGTCGGTGTCACGTTAAATTGCATACGCTTGTGACGTCACGCTGTTGTTATCCTTGCTTAGTCACACAAATATGACCGTGACTTTGAAAATTATAAAGATATTTAGAAAAAATGAACTAACTTCAAAAGTAAAATACGTAATTTCGTTTACTTAGATGGCGTACTTATATCACAACCTAACTACTAAAGCAATTTAAAAAAAAGTAAAGTACACAATAAAAAGGAAATATTAAAATCGGTTAAGAAATGAACGAATTAAGAACCCCCCCCCTCCCTTTTTTTTTAATTCGGTTGATTATTTATCAAATTTGACAGTCGTGTTCACATCTCTGTTCTTAGTCTTTCTAATGTTTTTCTAATGTCAAAAAAGTATGTATTCCTATGTACAAGCATTTATTGACACATAAAGCTTTATTTCCGTTAAATTTCGAGCGAAAGCGATATGAAACAACTCTGTACACTGCAACTTAACAATAACCAAATAATTAAATTAAGACGTAACTTATACGCCTTCATCACATACATAATTACACACAAACGATTAGATTTCCTAAAACCACATGAATAATGAACTACTTAAGTGTTTCATAAGTATTAAATTATTTGGGACTCACAGTTGGTGGCGGCCAACTAAGACGATGTTAGTACCGCGGTTTTAGTGGGTAGTCTAGCACACTATGTCGCACTAGGAGCCCCAGATATCCGCCTAAAACTCTAGGCGGGATGCATAAAAACATTTCCTAGCGTAAAAAAAGTATTAAATGATTAACCCAATTTTTTTACAGCCTTTTTGGACTCTACGTATTTATGTGTATTTATAATCCTTATTCTACTACAAACGCATCAACCAATTTTAGTGATTTTTGTATTAGAATCATTTAAGTATCCCGGATGAAAGGTGTACGGTCAGTAAGTATACAGGCCTAAAACGAATTTATCAATCCCTAAGTAAATAAACCTAATCTCAGACATGAAAGCCAACTAACTTCATAAGTGTCATCATTGTGTGTGTCTTGTACAACAACTTAATTAGGTAATTTGTATCAAATGGTCTAAGGCTCCTGAAAGCCTGAAAGGATAAATTCGTTAAGCTTGAAATACACATGCCTGATGCCATCAAAGTGGACCAGTAGCTCGCAACCAAGTAATTGATACCATGGGTGTAAAAGGAGGGGTTAAGGGGGTCCCGTCCCCCACCCTTTACTAAACGACTTACTTATGCTTAGTACATTGACAATAGTTGATATAATTTCTATATAACTGAGATTAAATAATTTATAACCATACTATTTTACTGCTTAATTCCCGAAATAAAAATTAGTTATCTATGTACATTTTTGACTTAAAACATTTCGTGTCGTTTTGATATGCTCACAACCGCTGTTACTCCTAAAACGACAAAAGAAATTTTCGAGCAATCTGTATTTCATTAAAAACAAGCTTGTTTATTTCTGCCCTTAAAATTTTATTAATAACTAAATGTGCTCTACATAAATCATAAAATATCAAGTGTTGTTGGTACCTTTGAATTTTTCGTGCGGCCAAAAAATCGAATTGTCGTCTAAGTGAAATCGATATAAATGTATGGAACACATTACGTCTAGACTCGCTATATTTAAAACATCATACAGCTTTATATTTTTAATAATATAAAAGATATCAAAATATTAATGATACAAATTGATACAATATCTAAATTAAAAGGTAGCAATTTCCTAAATTCGAGGCTCTAGTCTAGATAACCACTGTAACGTTTTATATTATTTCCCCAGGGCGCCACGTTACCAAAAAGCCTTTGCTGTGCGTTTTAATGAAAATTGAATTTTACATACTAATTTGGGTATCTTTTTACAACTTTCGTTAACAAGATAAATATGTAAGCCTTTTAGACTAATGTAAATTAATACTGCTTTCGGCCATGGCTATAGTATTTAACAAAAATTAATTAAAACTTTTTTTGTGTCTGTTCTGCAAACTGCTATCCATATTCTCGTGCACAAATCATCCAATATATGCACATATATGGTTATAATTTTGTTACTATAAGTCGTAGCGTGATGTATTATAGCCTATTACCTTCCCTAATAAGCAGGCCATCCAACACAAAAACAAATTTTGTCTGTTTATAATATTATGTAGATAGGTTTATTCATACCTTCTGTATGAGCATTTAGGAGATATATCTTCCTCGTGTTGCCTTTACGATTCTCAGTCGTGCATCTGATATATGAGTGCTAAACGCCCGAGCTAAACAGCGTGAAAACGATAATGATACACACTTAGAACTGTCGTAATTGATGCGAATTTTATCGGGGTAATGATTTCATTATTATTGCTTCAATGCTATACAGTTTGCATAGAAAAGTTCGTTTCGTTAACTTTAACATATTATTGTAAAACTATGCTAAATTTCGTAAAAAAACGTTTGTAATTGTAAACACTTTTGTTTATTAAACGATTCGAAAATGGAGATTCTTAATGCAGTTTATTTTTTTACATTTACCAATTGCGAACTAAGATTGATTTTATTTACAGGACTACCCACATGGCTTATGTTAATCAGACGAAATCCATTCGAACTTGAGAACGGAATTTAACCAAAAGGAAATAACTTGCGAATAATACAATTAAATATAGAAAACTTAAAAGAATAGGTAAATAAAAATTTTAATTAATTTTTTTTTTTTTATTTAACACCGTTTTGTCGTTAAATTGTTGTGAATTATATTAAGAGCATTTGGTAGCGACTTCGCTCTCTTTAATCTAGATTTGGTCATACCTTATACTGGACGACCATTTAAACTCATTTTTCTGTCTGGCTTGTATGACACGCGCGCCATCTATTGTAAGTTAATTGCATGACATAGTTTTATCGCAGTAGGAAAAACGGCATAGCGACGTATGTGATACGAACAAACAAACATTGTTTTTTATGTAATAGATATACCTACAGATTACATAACACTAGCTACGATATATAAAATTCAGACAGGCAAGAATGCGCTAATATACCAAAACACTACCTAGGTAAGTTTTCTTGGCAATGTGGCTGGCAAAAATAGTTCGTAATTTACTGCATCTGCACTAGAAGCAGCGCTTTGCATCAAACGCCAATTTAATTAATGACTAATTCTACGAATACTAATAATACGACTAAAATTTTAAAACTATTCCTCAACTGCTTATGAAAACAAGGATACATTTCTATTTAACAGAAAACTAAAATATGAGTTGTTTTCTAATTAAGAAACTATTGTTTTTTATTGGTATATATTACTCACATTCTGTCTGCCTTTATTCAGACCTAACTGGTTTTGACCTTTGCATCAGGATTTAGTATCGATAAAAAAAAAATCAACAACAATCCTACACGTGAGTTTCTTGTTCAATAAAGTAATAATGATCGATGTTTTATAACAAATTAATGCTCAGACTTATCAGAACTTTTACAACAACATAACGATTGTTTCACTCAGCAATAATCTCATAAATAGGCAATGGATTGCGCAGATAAGGGTCGTTAACGAGAGGATCGGGTCACCGGATCACGCGTACCCGTCACGCGTTCGGCGCACGTGACTGTGACAGAAATATTTTCGTTTTATTTATTACATTATATTGCACTGGTGGCAGTTTCACGCTTGAGTTGTTCATGTTTACAATAAGGTACGTAGGTAACGTACATACATTGTACATACAAGATGCCGTATACGTACGAGTACGTACGTAGAAATTAATAAAAATGTGTTTCTAATGTAAATATCGGTACTTACATTAAAAACGCAATTTAAAAAATTTTTGTCTTATATGTTTTCATTTGCAGTCAGTTAAAAGTTGTTAATTTGAAATTACAAACTGATACTTTAATTTCATTTATTTGTATGAAGTCCGTGTTTCTTGACATAGTATTGCTTATTAACGTCCAAATAATATGACACGGTATGGGCTTGTTATGAGCTTGGACGAACGGCATGTGACAAGAAAAGTATACGATGATTTTTTACGATAATTTTGTATTAGATATGTTGGCTGTGGAGGAATATGTTGGTTGAGATACATCAAAGAAAAAGTACATGGATCGCGTAATAGGTGACACGGATAAGAAAATAGAGCGATGACGACTGATAGGAAGGAACGGAAAATATGTTGTGACGATCCCACATAAAGTGGTACCAAGACAAGAAAATTATAACAATGAGACACTGTCTCAGTGCACAGCTCTCTTGAAATTTTGACAGATATGTAAAGCAACTAATCTGCTAAGTAACATAATTTAACGCAAATAAAACCGTGGTTTGTTGTAAATAAATCCAGTAGCACATACTTACAACACCGTTTGAAAGTATACGACTGACGCGTCCATCGTAAGATCACGGTGATCAATCTAGCGATGCGTTGCGTAGCGCCCGTCAGGCATAAATAATAAGTGCTCGGATGTTTGCAGCGAGAAAGTTTACAAATAGAGCGAAACCTCGCAGAAATACTCACCTTTGTGTCAATATTAGGAATATTGGAAACTGGACCAACTGCATCGTTGGTGTATTTTAGGAGTACTAAAATTTCTGAATGCAGTAGAATATTTTATATACAGATACACGACGATTCAAAATCTCTGGTAAATACTGTTTTTGACAGATATAAATAGTGTAAATTTTTGTTAATTTTTTTGATGAATTATGATCCGTGGGTGCGTGATATACTAAATATAGCTGGATTTCATACAGGATGCATTCCGAACCGGTGGTAGCTTTTCATTAATTTAAATCCTTTTTGTTTGTTTTGACGATTCAAAAGCCTACTTGAATAAAGTATATTAACATTTTTATTTTGATTCGTATCAAAATAACACCTCATTGATAGTGGAGTGTGTTATATAAAAATTTGATAGCTGGACGCAACACAGCGTTGCCACTCATTACATGCTAATAATCTTTCGCATAATCAGCTGTTTTTGTATTGGCGCTCTCTTCTAAAACAAACAAACAACTACGTATGCAAACAAATACCATTTTTATTTTCACGTATTCCAAATTATATATTTCAAAATAAATTTAAACATTTAAACTGCACATCACTTCTTTTAAACATTTCGGCCTATTCACATGTCCCTCATTCAGCTACTGTCTCCTCCTAAATTTGGTGCTTGTGTGTAAAAGAAGGAGCAAAAAGATATTAAAATGTATTTAAAATAGCTCGAGATTTGACAGTATTATGAAGGAGCTAAAGTTGAATTGAAATTGAGGAACTGTTACTTTTAATTATTTTAAACTACTGAAAAGACTGAAATTGGAATGACCGCAATCGTCATTACGGTTTTTTATATTCATAGAGTGCTAATTAGATATTTATCTTCTTTTAGGCGCACGTTTTACAACCAGTTTTTACACATATTATTATAACGTTCGTTTATTTTACATGGATATATTCATCACAACAAAAAGGATCTCTACTAATCCATCTTCCTAGTCACCAAATTTTACAAGAATCTATTTGCATTTTTTGTTATGAACAAAAAAAATTATTTCATAGAATAAAAATAATTTACTATGATTGAACAAAAACCTCTTCATGAATTGTAAGAATATTGCTATTTACTCTTCACCGTGGACTGTGGTAGTGTTCATGTGGGTTCACTGCAACTGGCATACAAGCTGACTCGACCATGGTCATACTACACTTTTACAGATAATAGACGTGAAGTCGCATTGCGTCTCCCATTCAGGTTTTACGTCCTATTCGCCTACACCCTTCATTCATTCGTCTGGTGCTGCAACTAAAGCAGGTGATCCGCCAGCTCATTTACCCGCTACTTTTTAACCGAATTCCAAAAAAGAAGGAGGTTCTCAATTCATCGTGGACTTTTTTTTATTTAGGTCGTAGATAAAACAGATGAAAAAAACTAAATATTATTAGTATTGTCATGACATCCTTGATCACCTGTCACTATTTAATTTAAATTACATATTACATTTTTATATAAGTATTGTATAAACTTAAGTACTCATAATTGTTTCAATAATAAACAACTTTTTATAATACATAGTGTATTACAATCATTATTCATCAATTACAAAACATTCCTTATATTATTATAATCAATTTAACCATATAGGCAAATTGCAGCGCGATGTGTTTTCAATAATCTGCATAATAGAAACAATTTATTTTATACAAAATGGAAGCGAATTAGACACCAAAAAACACTCTCAACAGTCTTGTCAGAGATGTCTTAATTCTGTGTCGAGAGTTCTAAAAGAGGCACAATACAACACAAACATCCAAATCATGATAAATATCGGTATACTACACGGACTTTATCCGCGATCTTTAATGGTCAGCTGAAGTGACTATGTCAGCAACCTGTGTCGTGGTATACGAACCATATTAACCTATGTATATAAAAAAATTAAAGCCATCATTTTTAACATATTATTTTATATAACAAAGTCCATCAATAATATGGCATTGTTCGATTTTTTTTTACATTTGAAGGTTAACGAAATATTAACCATGAAATAACCTAATAGAGGCTGTTAATTACTTGCTTGTGCTCGTGACTCGTCTTATGTACTTTTTAATTATGTCTTAAGTTATCCGTACAACAATATTTGCTGACACGATATGATATGAAAACAAAACAATGATGACTTTAAGTATTAACTATAGGTTTTTACTTATAAAAAAACGTATCAAAATCGGTCCACTCGCTACAGAGCTACCACAGCCTGTAAAACACATTGTCAAACTTATAACAATATTCTTTTAAGTCAGTGTTTAAAAGAAGCAGAATGTAGCCCAGTGGATAAAATACTATTGCATCATTGATTTCATATCCGAGCTAGCACCTCTGGGTTTTTTATGTTAACCCTTTTACTGGTGGTAGCAATATGTGTGCCACCAACATTTTTATGATTTTTTTCCATTTTGCAGCACCAATACAATAAAACTTAAACATATTTTTCTTCTTTATTTTGTTTTGTGGCTTTTAGTTGTGCCAAAAACATATTTTTGGTGTAAAAAAAAAACAACCACAGACCGACATTACGTCAAACAGCTGTCAACTTGTCTTTTCAATTTTTTTTTTTTAATTTTTATTTTAACGAGTTTTTATTTTTCCGTGATACAAAATTGATTCTACCAGTTAAAGGGTTAATATGCTTTTTAACATTGAAATCGCAACCCCGTTTCAATGAGAAATATCAAGAGGACACTTGCATATGTAGGAACCAGCGTGATTACCTATCCTTCTAGGGGCGAAGACTTATGCCCATTTGTAGGGTATTTAACAGGCTGTTACAGTAACATTACAGCACAAAGATATTATGAATGTAAGATGAGAATAATTAACTCAACCCAGAAAACCTATATAAAAATATCAACCCCTCGCTAATGGGATTCGTAAATGGTATATAAATAGATATTAATAATCGATAGCAATAAGTAGGTATCTGTGTCATGGCTGCTCCGCGCAGCTTTCAGTATGTATACAGGGTGTCCACTGGACATGTGTCGGACATTTTACCAGCGTTATCAGAATCGATATTTAAAAGTAAAAAAACTGATTAATATACTCATTTAATTATTTTTATAATGATGCCTAAAAGATCCAACGTTTTAATAAAAAAATATTTCAATAAGTTTTTTACTTTTAAATATCATTTCATTTTCAATAGTTGTGTACTAGAAATGTATAGCACAAACCAGACCAGAATTAACCCCGCTAAGGTCGACGTTAAAAGCACCTTCGTTACTGTTACGCCAGAACGATCGTAAAGTTTTCGAGAGAGGCTTGCTAGTACTTCGTGTTAAAATACACATGCTAGAAAAAATATTAAATCGATACTAAACAAAAAGACGTAAAAAATACTATATAAAAACTACGGTAAAGCTTACTTAAGTTTGTTTAGTTGGATTTTATTTAATAGAGAATCGTATTTATCGCGATGATGTCATTAGTTTCTCCGATGTTTTATACCTTTTCTTAATTCATAGTCACCCGCTGTTAAAAGATTAATAAAAAAACTAGCAGTCGATTGATTATTTTTAACACTTCTTGAATTTTTTTTGTAATAACGGACAATCAGTTGATTAACATATTGAGGAAAAAAATTGTTTCGAAAAAAACCCTCATCCATAAAAAAGAGACATGAGATAGTTAACCTTTCTCATTTTATCACTTGCCATGACCTTGGAAAATACATTTATTATAATAAATAACTAGCATCCCGCCCCGATTTCGTACAAACATACTATTACAAAATTGACAATGTTTTTTAAATATTTTTAATTAATTTTTCTAACGACACGTACAGGCGGAATTGAGGAAAGGGGGTCAAGAAAGAAGTCCCTGCAGCAGAGATTTTTTAGAAAAAAATTTAGTGTTTTATCGCATTATTATCTATAGGTAATAACATTATAAAGAGGGAAGATTTTATTTTTGTTTGTTTGCATTAAATAGGCCTAGTTTTAAGACATGAAGTGATAAAAATGTTATAAAAAAATCTTTAAAAAAGTTTATTTATTAATAAAGACGACAAAAATTACCAACAATTATTCATATTCTAAATTATTCATATTCTAAAAAAATTTTTTTTATTTCTATTTCTGTGTCAACCTAAACTATACGAGGATCCATACGATTATATTTAAATAGATTGAAGTATTTCGAAGTTATGTTAAAGAAACTCAACATATCTACATACATACATACGTCGTGCATGAACCCTCAATACATAATATTTGTTCTTTTAGACATTCATGTAATATAATTGCGGTCTATACACTACGTGTCAACCCATGAATACTAACTAGACATTTAGATTTAGACAGAAGACCGCAAACGAAAAATTACAATAAAGACAATGAGAATATATGTAAGTTATGGTCACCTTGAGAGCACGTTGCACACAATGTGCATGTGGTGTAGGAAGACCCACCATTAAACAATTTAGAACAATTTTCCTCTATGCAAATCACGTTACCCACAACTTTACTTTGATTGCTTACATGTAATGGTAAACGACTTGTTGTGTTTGGGGAAAATGTAGTTTTGTTGTAATCACCCCATTATTTTCACGAGTACAATATAAAGCAAAGACACAATCAGCTTCGTACAACCGTCTTTTTTTTTTTAATTACCAAAATGCATATTAAACTTTGAAGGGATGAGATATACAATATTTAAAATGCCTGAACCGATGTTTATCGTATAAGCTTAAACATCGATTAAATGATTTGTGCTAAAACGTAAAATATATATAATTAGTATATAAACCTCCACTTAGGGCTGCCAGATGGCTGGAAAATCCGGGATTGTCCTGGAATTTCCTGTTTTTCCCGTGTCCAGGTATATTATACTGTACAGGATTCAGAACAGTTACTAGTTTTATCCGAAAGATTTTTTTTTAACATTATCTGCTTCTTTTGATGTGAGTAATCAAATATGGGAAAATAAAAATATTAATCATTTTATTAATTTTTTGGTCGTTCTTAATTGAAACACATATGACCTTTCGAAAATAATAAATAATTGTATTTTTTTGATTATATTGTACAGTAGTATATTAGTTAAATAGTAGAACTGTCCTGGATATAATGAACTTGTATCTGGCAACCCTACTCACACTATAGAGATGTTTAAGAAAAAAAAATTCAAATTTCGACGGGTTAGTACCTCATGACAATTCAATGTAGTACATTACCTTATTCTAAATAAATATTATTTTAATATATTATCTGGTATGTATGTTGAAATTATTTTATTTGAATAAATGTTTATTATTTACAAAATGAATAATTAATTGGGACATTCTACTTCTTTTTTCCCCGGTTCTAAATTCGACCCTGACTGTAAATAACCTCTCTGTTCGAGGCCTAAAACATAACCATATAAGTATATAAGTTAAAAAGGCCTAAGGTAAAAAAAGGTTTTTTTAACAGCCTTCTTAAGATAACCTTTCAAGGTAAATAATGAACGACTATGCGAGACGAATCATAAAATAAACAAAGTGAAGACATATACTTATGTTCTGGTTTATTTAAATTCTATATTAATAATACATTTTTACATATATGTACGTACATTCCTATACATGTGAATGTTTTAACTAACACTTTTTTCGTCTGTATTTTATGGCATTTTGAAAAAACGCCTTTTCCTTTAGCTTGCTGTTTACTGTTGCATCTCAGTAGTTGATATTTATGAGTAACACAATCAAATGTAATGGTGTAATAATACGTGTTTTTTGTCAAAATCAGTAAATCCGATTTCTGGCTAGGAAAATAATTTTTTCAGATATTTTGATTATAGGTTCGGACTTAGTCTACCACGTCAAGTAAAAAAATTAAAGCTGTTACTATAGGTATAATATATTAACTACTAGCTGTGCTCCGCAGGAAAAATTATATTTTCATAATGTTTACCTTTCCTACTTGAATCGGATATTGTTCACTTTTTCATTCGTTTCAATTTTAATAAATTATATAGCTACGGTCGAATTCCCACCGCTGGGCGGCCACTACTTAGTATGGATTTGTTTTTATTTTTAATAATTTATAAAAATATTAAGCGTGTTCCTTATAAATATTAACCCTTAAAATATGATTTATTATTGCCAATTAGAAATAAATTTCTATGTAATAATTAATTAGAAATAAATACGTTTCTAGTTTAAAATATACATATAGCAACATCATTTTTCATTTATTACTCGTGAAACTCAAAATTTAATATTTAATAAAAACGGATATCGCCTGATTTATTAAAGTTGCCAACTTAATTAAAAATGTTTGATACCGGCGCGGCGCGGCGCCACGTCCGTTATTATTATTTAAGCCGTTATATGTTATACCGTCCCAGAAATCCGCAGCTTATCCGATGAAAATGACGAACATTTCGCTCCCAAATTGCATTAACACGACCTATTTTATTTATTAACTTATTTTTTGTTTTATTTAATAATTCTAGATTTTTAGGAGCATACTGCAATAATCGTTTTAGAAATATATAATTAATAATAAAAGCAGAAATATGTGGCCTTTAGAAAATAAAAACTAAAACAGTGTATTGATGTTTTTGCTAAATTATTTTAAAAGGAGCTTATTATGTGCCTAAAAGAACCAACTAAGTTGAGCAGCATTGCAGATTTAAATCCTGTACCTCCACTTAATAGCTGCATCATGTGTAATGAGTCCAGCAATAGAATACTTCCAGAATTTTATTAAACTTTACGCATAAAATGCAATATTGCAAACTTTCTTTCATTTCATTTCTATGCGTGTAATCATGAAGGTAGTATTTTTAGCCCCGACCCAAAAGACTGTTTTAAGTGTCAAGCGTGTATGTCTATCTATAGCATCTCAGATCCCAAATGAATGGACCAATTTTGATGCCGCTTTATATATATATATATATATATATTTGCGTAACCATGCAGCGTTCGTGGTCACGCGTAGACTGACCACGAACGCTGCGAAGTGCTCGAAACGACGGGATGATAAAAAATAGTTAATATACGCGATTTAAAACCGTTTAAAATAGTTTTATTTCAATGAATAATAATCGCGAAAATCTAAGACAACGAAAAAATAACTTATTTTCCATCTTTTTTCTTCTTCAATGAAACACTATTTTTTCATAGTTATTGCTTCGTCTGCATAAATCATAACTATATATAAAATCGCACCATTAGTATTAAAGTGACAAAATTCAAAATCCGTGTTAAACAAGTTAGCTTAGTTAGCAATTGAAATTCAGAAGCATATAACTATATAATTAGTAATCAAATTTTGATAACAATACATTACTATTCTATAAAATAATTGTGACATCTAAGTCTGAATTAAAGGACAAAGTCCCAAGTGTAAAACATTTTTTGCATTTTGTGCACAAAAATTAAATTTTAGAAATCAGTCTCTTAAATACTTGTGGGATAAGACCAAGGTAAGTTTATCTTCCGTATAAAATAATCAATACCATAGCTATTTATTGATTTCGAAAAAATTGTTACTTACAAATTAAACTTTGTGTCTTAAAGTAAATAAAAGTTTTTTAGTTTCATTTACCTAACTTCGTAGTTAAAATATTTCCATTACTTAAATGTAATTGTATGTAATTTAAGTTCATGCTTTCACATTAATTTGAAATCATAACAATTGTAAAAATGAAAAGTTAATTGGTTAGTCTGTTCATGAAATAAAATGCAATATTTTTGGGTTTTGTTTTATTGACTTATATTACAAAGGAGCTTCTTAAATCCTTGATGGATACAACATCTGAAACAATAGAAGAATGATTTCAATAAAACATATTTAGACGTAATTAGTTTGTAAAGAAAATAGTTAAAATCAGTTAAAATTTTGTCCACATAAAATTCAGGTTTCAAATGTCTAAACATCATTTATTTTAGTAAAAACTACACTAAAATGTATATTTATATACTAAATTTATTTGAAATATATTTTGACTGATGATTCTCTATGATCAATAAATAATCACACTCCAGCAAACCCCCAAATAAAATTAAATTTTGTTTTTGGAAGTTTTAAAAAACAACAAAAATCATGTATGTCAATACATGTATACAAATATTTTATGAACACTAATCAAACCTGCTACCATTATTGTAGCAGACAGAAGACAACAAAAGTACTGCACCGATCACTCAAAAGCAGATACAAATACAAGTATCCTAGGACATTTAATAATTATAGATATATTAGTGTATATATTGTAATGGCCCCAAAATATCTTCCACTTTTGGAAGATCTGGCAAATAAATAAGCAAATTAAAGTTGTTTCCTCTACTAAGAGTCCAGTTGTCAAAGTAGAAAAAGGGCACACGTTTTTAACATCAAATAGTACACATATAACATTTATAATTATAAATTATCATTGCACATGTGTGAATGAGATGAATTAGGAACCGCATCCATTTTTACAATCAATTGATTATTACATTTTGATCATAAATTAGGAATGGTGAAATTTGAAATACCAGTGTCTGAGTGATACATTTATGTTATTTTGATTGCAATTATCAGTAATATAACAAGTTTACAAAAATTTTATTCGAAATATCAACTTACCACTCGTATCCTGTGTCCCATGGCTTGAGCGGGAAGGTTGGACTTGAACCTGGCGCGTACGCTTCCAGAGTTGCCATGTGGGCGGGTCACCTTGCCCCAGATAGCGCGCAACTTAGTCTTCTTGCCACGGGGACCTCCGGGAATAGGAGTCCTCTTCTTAGCTCTGTATACATATACGCATTTCTTGCCGGCGTAGAAAATAGCGTCTTCGCGACCGCGAGCGCCTTCGATCTGTAAATGATCAGTATTTTTTTAAGTTACAATTGTTATTTATTGTTGTTAGGTTAATTGTAAAGTTGATCAGTTAATAATTTGTCCACATGCTGGTTCAGGTTTCAAATGTCATAAACATCATGCAATTTTATAGCGAAGGTTATATACAAACTAACTACATCAAGTCAACAATTTTCTAAATCATAATTATTTTTTTAATATACGAAATAAAGTAGATTTCTAGAAATATCAACCTATACTGAGTTAAGTGATTCATAGCTACTATTTTTTTTTTTTAATTTACAATTGATACAAATTTGGTGGATAACAAACATAACCTCAAATAAAATTTGTTTTGACTAACCTTCAAAAGAGCTGTGTTTTCATGTTGGTTACGGAGACCACGTCTGTATCCTGTGAATACCGCTTTAGCGTACAGTCTGCCGTGACGGGGCTTTGAAGACACTTTACGCACAGCCTTTGGGGGTTCTGCAGGGGCTGCAGGGGCGGCCTTAGCAGCCTTCTCTTTAGGGGCCTTGGTTTTAGGCGCCTTTGCCTTAGGCGCTGTAGACGGCGCGTCAGCCATTCCTTAAAATCACCAGTTTTAATTAAAAACTTATATACAGGTTATGTTGACATCTCACAGTGAGCAAGGTATATAATCTGAAAGTATCTCAACAAATATCACCGATCCACCACTTAGTAATAATAGAAATTGATGTTCAATATATTTAACATATTCCTTTATGTATATTTTAAAGCATAAATATTATTTTATTTTAAAAATCACAATTTTATAAAACTAACCGGACACTATTTTATCAGTCGAAATGAAAGAAAGACTGTGTTGCCTCAATAGCAATAAGTTACCAAATTACCCTTTTTTTTCTAAATGGCAAATTCAGACTACTTATACATTTTTATAAAATATTATTACATTTAACTATTACTGTTTTGTAAAGACATATTTTTCAATATTAGTTTTAATAAAATGTTATAATAATACATTAAAAATAGTTACACTAAATTAATTTATAAACATAAACATGGTAATACTTATCATCAGTTCAGAAACGTTTTGTACCCAAAAATTATCTTCGTCTACAATTAAAGAAACAAAAATTCAAGATATAAAACGGCACGATTAATGCAATAAATTGTATTTATATACTTTTTACGTTAAGTTTTCATATGATAGTCATAAATAATAAATATTTGTAAAATAAAAATAAACTGTCAGCTGATGCTTTTCTGAAAACCTTATTAAATCTGTGATGTCCTTTAAAATTGTCTGATTTGGTCCAATCAGAACAGACCACGAAAAGAGACGAAGGAAAGATGGATTGTGGCTCTGTCAAATAATTAGTTTATATCGAAACGTTAGTGCTTTAATTTATAACTAGTTCTGCGATTATAAATAATATTATAATTATGGACTATCTATCGAATATCAACTGGAACAAAGTCACACCATGCCTAGTGTTGTTAGTTTTAGAAGTTTTATTAGAATGTAAGTAGCAGGTTGATTTTCTTAACATAGTTCTGTTTTTTCTTTTTATCTTCCGTGTTTATGAGTGAAGAGTTGTAGTTGAGTGTATTCACGATAGTTTCAGAGTGCACATCACAAGCTGAGGTAAACAAGCACCTGGAGCTGGGTCGCGATTTCCTTGCTCGTGGTCAACTGTCGGACGCGCTTACACATTATCATGCCGCTGTTGGTAAGCAATAAAACCTTATTTAAAATCAGTTACATTGTTCTACTTAATAACGCCATAGCCTATTTACAATAGTGATGAATATATTTTAATATTTTTCAAATATACACCACACAGTCAATACAGCTATCAAAATTTTATTTATATCCGCGAAGAGGTATATTTATATTTGATATTCTTAATCACTGTCATTTTAATTGGCAAGTAGCTAGTAGTATACTAGTTATAGATATTAATGTTAACATAGTATCATAATTTAGTTTTATCTCAATTTAAAGTATGGCAATTTATTTTTTATGATGTAAAACCTTTCATTATGACTCATTTTAATTTTAATTACATTAAATGCTTTCTTATTTATTCATCAGTACAATTTATTAAAATATTTTATACATACACAATTTATTTATACTAATGTTTTTGCAGAGGGTGATCCACATAACTACCTCACATATTTCAAACGAGGCACTGTATATTATGCACTTGGTAAAGCGAAATTCGCTTTACAGGACTTTACAAAGGTATTTAATTTTTTAGTGTACCTACATAAATAGTTTTAAAAACTTTGCAAATAAAAATGACAACAACTAATACATCATTAATACTCTAATAAAAGTACTTCTTTTTTAGGTCCTGGAAATGAAAGCAGATTTTACAACTGCCCGACTCCATAGAGCCAATGTCTACCTCAAGTTAGCACAGTACCGGGAAGCCAAAGAAGACTATTTACAAGTTGTAAGTGCTTATTACTATTTTAATAATTATTTTATATACTATTTTAAATATTAAAGTTATGAAAACAATAATAAAAACATTAAATTATAATCACTGAAATTTATATAAGATAAAAAAAAATACAAAATAATTAATATAGCTTCAATAATTCATAATAAACAATATTTAATGTATTTATTATAAATAATAAAAGAAAAGTGTATTTCATATTATGTTTTAGCGTAAATAAAACAAATCCATTAATATTAGAGATTAAATGCTATAAAAGATTAATGATGCAATAAATTTTGTTATGAACACAAAAGTGACTAGAATATTATTGTTTCGTGAGCAGATAAGGCCATGAGATATGAAGTGTAACTTTATAATGCCTGAATGCTTTAACCAAGGCATTTTTTTTTTGTTACCATTTGAAAACTATTGTTAAAATTGCAACTATAATAATAATAAATTAATAAACTATTAAGCAACAGTTAAAAATGCCTTCATGATATTTTGTTACATAAACTAATGCAATAATTTGTGAAGGTTAACTTCATTTAAATTTAAGTAAGGCGACATTGTTCACTTGTCAAAAAAAGCATTCAGTTTCAATCAAACAGAATTATTTAGACATTTAGAAGAGTGGAAATTTTAATTTGATTACATTACATCCATACATATTTGCATTGAGGTTTAAATTATTAAAAATGTATCATTAATCAAGGCAATCTACGCCTTTTAACAGTTTTATTTATGTTATCGATAATTTCCAACAAGTAACAATTAAACATTCTACACATCCACAGACATACAGCGATCCCTACAACGAAGAGGCAGTGGCAATGTACCACCGAGTGGACGAACTAGCTGAGGAGTTGATGTTAGCGGAGGCCTACTACAGAGGCAGAGACCATCGCGCTGCCGCCGAGCTGGCGACACGTTTGCTGGAAACTTCACCCTGGTCCGCACAATTAAGGCAGTTGAGAGCAGAATGCTATATTGCATTGGTGAGTGGCTGCTGAGTGGTGTTTCCATAGCTGTATTGTACATAACAATACTAAATCAAGTGTGCTAATGTGTTATGGCAGTGTTTTTTGGCAGCACGCAGGCAAGACAAAATAAAAATTACCCAGAAAATTGATAATTATAATTGGATTAAAATTTTATCTATGTTTAATTAATTATTGTTATGATTTCGTAAACTTAACCAAATTTAAAATCACTAAAGTATATTGTTTTTGTCTATTGCTAGTATGTAACATGGCATAATCTGTAAACATTTAAGTTGGTATAGAAGAGTGATGCATTCATCATACATAAGTTTTATCTATGGATGTCCCTCTTACATAATATTATATACTCTTTGTAAAACATTTGCTATAAGTGTATTTTGTTTTTAGCCTTTATGTATCTACATAGAGATATAAATAGAACTTATATCATAATTTAATATAAATATTGCTTTATTAATTTTTACAATTATTCTATTTTCTATAATTTAATATGTACTTGTATTTTCAGAATGATCTTTTCTCAGCGGTTTCCGATATTCGTTCAGTGAATCGATTACAACAGGATTCCACAGATGGCTATCACCGTCTCGCTTCTTTGCTGTACCAACTTGGACATGTCAACGATGCCCTTAAGGTATGATTCACATAATCACTGATAGAAAACTAAAATTTCATCATTTAATGTATCCCATATTTTGCTTTATTAAATTTTATATTTGCGAGAAAAAGTACAATTTATACTAAAATTGGTTCTGTGGGGATCTCCCACAATCAGGTGGCTTAATGATGGGAACACTCAGACAGACAGTTTTATTTTTACATTTATCATATTGGTATGGATTATGGAAATCATATCAGCTGCATTTCATGGTCAAACTCCTGTTTATGGCTACTGCTACGAACCTACGAGTTGTAGGATGATGTAATATAACGTATATCTTTGTTCAATGAATGGGCTATCTAATGCAAAAATAATTGTTTAAATTGGGTCAGTAATTTCAGAGATTATCTACTACATACAAACTTACAAACGAGCTATCTTTTTATATTAGTAATAAAATATAGATTGGTTATTTTTTTCACAGGAAATTAGAGAGTGCCTAAAACTGGACCCAGAACACAAATTGTGCTTCCCATTTTATAAAAAGTTAAAGAAAGTAGACAAATTATTACTAGATTGTGAGGAGAAGAGCCAGTCACGAGACTTCCTAGGCTGCATCGAAAGTGCTAACAAAGTCTTAAGGATTGAAGAGCAAGTTACACTAGTTGTGTTTGAAGCTAGGAAATGGCTGTGTACTTGTTATGCTAAGGTGAGTCTTAGTGAAGAATATTTTCAAAAAATGTTACATTAATATTATTATTGGAAGAAAATGTTTGATTCTATCAAAGTTAAACTTTTTTATAGACTATAGTATTATGTTGCAAGATTTAAACTCTGTCTGTATTTTACATTTTATTTTTTCAAATTAAAAGATTTTTTTTGTGATATGTGAAATCAAATTTCTCATATCACAAAAAAAAATCATTAATAAGTTTTTCATTGAAAGAGAGAAAGTCTGTGTTGTCATAATAAGCAAACAGATTATATGGACGCTGATAAGCAATTCTGTGTCGAGCCACACAGATTTCATTTTAAGAAAATTCCGTCAAAAGATTTCAAACCTGTTTTTATTAAATTAGTTTGAAGAATAATACATCTGTCTTTTTTTTCTATTTTGATAAAGAGTAAAATTAATTAAAATGAGATCGATATACTTAATGTGTTATCTAATAAAAAGGTTTCAAATGAACGCATTTGAAATTCGGAACATTAAATTAAGAAACTTTATTCCGTACTTATTTAGTTTATGACTTGAATTTTTTAAATAATGTTAAGTAGGTGACGCAGTATCAAAATATATCAATATCTCCGAATTAGACAATTTGTGGGTAGACACGTCACTGCTTATCATCCACACGACGGAGTTGCACTGGAGTGGCTTAGGATGTGGATGTGCCGGCAGGAGGAGCAGCACGCGGAGGCGCTGGCGGCGTGCGCGGGCGCGCTGGAGCTGCGGCGCGACGCGCGCGTGCTGTGCGAGCGCGCCGACGCGCTGCTGGCGCTCGACATGTTCGACGACGGTACCGCCTCCCGCTCACCCGCACCACGCCTCCCGATCGCTTCACTATGCTAATGACCACCACCTATCATCACATCGTCTGTAACCTAACCTCCTAACTGAAGTGTAGCTTTACTTCTGGTTCCCCCTTTATTCCTTATTTATTTTTAGGCTAGCAACACATTTTTGACTCTTGTCGCTACAAATGTTAATGGGGATAGTGAACACATCACCATGGCAATTTCTGTTGTTTATCAACTATATTCATAGGAAGAAAACTGTGTCTTCCTTCTCTACCTTCTCTTTTTTTTGTCAATTTTATCATTACACAATTTCCAACATAAATATCATCCATATCAGTATTTGCATACATCACTACCCACCACACTAGCCACATAATTACTATACTATGACATACCTAAAAATTAGTCATATCTTAATACCGTTATGACAACCTCTGTTTTCTCACTAAAGAGATCTCATACAATGATATATGTAATTTAATTTTTAAATTGCTACAAACTTAAATAAATATTCTCCATACAGCTATCCAGTCATACAAAGAGGCGTTAGAATTAGAAGAAGGTTTACAACGAGCAAAAGACGGAATCAGTAGAGCACAGAAGTTACAGAAGCAGTCAGAACAGAGGGATTATTATAAGATTCTAGGTGTTAAGAGGTTAGTATATTTACTTATCTTTAAAGAATACTTAATCTTTTACTGTACCTTTTCAAAATGTTGCCCAAATATCAAACTTAAGAGGTGAATTAATTGTTAATTTTTAACTAAAATCTTATACCATGGTTACAACTCGTTTGTTGTGCAGAATAATGAGATGTTGTATTGCCTGTATCTTTCTCTTGAATAAGCAGCATATGTTAACCAAAAAGGGATTTTTAAATAGGTTTCGTAAAAGATTACTTTGTTGAAACAAAGAAACAAATGTAGCCAACATTTGTTTCTTTGTTTATTTGTTATTTCCTTCTACCCCACATGTGAGAAAATGTGGTTCAAATCCTGTGGTCTAATTTTATATATTATTATTTGAAATACAAAACTACCCTCGAAATTTCCAACATATATTTCATTGTTGTCCATAATAAATTTATATAAATATGACATATAATGTGTTTTATTATCTGTGTGTTAACAGAACGGCGACTAAACAAGAAATAACCAAAGCGTACCGGAAAGCAGCCCAGAAGTGGCACCCCGACAACTTCCAGGGCGACGAGAAGAAGGTGGCCGAGAAGAAGTTCATCGACATCGCCGCCGCCAAGGAGGTGCGAATATTTGTGTTATTTTGATCTCTCCACACGTCATTCCTTTACATTTTACAAGCTAGTTACTAATTTCACTGTGACTATAAAAACATCATTATATATATAAATAATAATCGATTCTAGTATTATTACATTTATGTTGGTACTATTTTATCTGAGTATGGCAAAGTCAAAGGAGGGTTATGATTTTAACAATCTATATATGTATGTTTGTGTGTTTCCTAGACTAGACAAAAGGCTTCTTTTTAGAAGCACGTCCGTTGATGGCGCCCTCTAGTAAAAATAATAGTCATCTATAAAGTATTAAGTTAAAGAAAGATATAAATACATCATACTCATTATCATTAAAAATGTGTTACTTGTACATTTCAAAAATATATACATTACTATTTTAGCTTCCGTTACTCATTCGGTAACTGGATGCTGATAAGCAATAATGTGCCAACCCGCCATGAGTTGCAGTCGGAGCTATTGATGTACTCTGATACCGTGTCGTACATGAGCCGCGCCCGCAGGTGCTGACGGACCCCGAGAAGCGCGCGCAGTTCGACGCGGGCGCCGACCCGCTGGACCCGGAGGCGGGCCGCGGCTTCTCCGGCGCGCCCTTCGCGCACTTCCAGCACGGCTCGCCCTTCCAGTTCAAGTTCCACTTCAACTAGCGCCGGCCACTCGCCGTCGGTACTCGGGACCTGCAAGCGGCAGTTAGCGGCAAGCAAGACGCTAGGACTTGCATTGCACTGAGCTTTCTTTTGCTTCGTTTATAGTTTAGTATGGAACTGGACATATATATAAAATTTCAGTTAAGTATTCAAAATTAAAAAATCCACCCAAAATGTGACGGATATTAATATGGAAACGGATCTTTCTTCCGTCTCTGTTGTCCGCGAATTTGAATACTGATACAGATATCCAGCACATCACTTACAAGACCGTCGTCACCTGAAAATGATGTGAACGTCATCATCACCGCGTTTGCCGCAGATAGGAGGAAATATTTTTTATGAATGTGATAATTTCTGTACTGTACTAAATTCAACTGGGCAAAAGCTTTTTGTGTTATCGAATAAAACAAGAGCTTAGTTCATCATGCTTTTACACATTACATTTCTACGTGAAAATCATTTATATATACGTATTTTATAAATACGTTTATACATCAAATAAAGCAATTTTAGTATAGTAAATGTGTATAAATAAAAATATTTACATTGATAGAATGTGTAGAGAACTTTCCTTTATTGTCAGTACCGCTTCGTTCTGTAAATATTTTGATCATTTACTTAAAATTTATTATTTAAAATATTTAAAGCATAGATAATCATCCTTCCTTAATATGAAAATGCTTTGCCCAGCCTACTATTTAAAAAATAAACAAAAAAATACAATCATAATAAATAATCAAAAATTTCGAGCACTTACTGGTCTTATCTCGTTTAGTTTCTTATTATCTTAATGCCCTTGAACAACATTGTTTATCACAACAGCTATCGGTCATCATATCGATGTATTAATTAATGTGAAATTGTAATAATAGAAGATCGAACCATTGCGGTAGATGTGAATCATATAAATAGGCGACGTCAAAACAGTTTAGTACCATTTCCAACTATTTCATTTTATATATTTTGTATGGTCGAATTTCGATTATCAAATTTTAAGCGAGAATTACACTTGTAACTTATATTCCGGTATGAAACAATTCTGTAACGTGGTAACAGAAACCCAAGTAATCTTAGTTGTATCAAATATAACGCACTGTCCATTATTTCAGGTGTTATAGAAATTATAAACAATTTATGTGCTTATAAAAATCTATAACCTAAACTTACAAGTGTAATTCTCGGAAAAATGTACTAAATTGAAATGGGTCGACTAGACAAGGTTTATTGGCACGTCGCGTCTTGCCATAAACAGTTTTCACTCCCATGTAAACACGCCATTGATGTTTCACATCAATTTATATTATAAATACTAGTAACAGTGTCTTAGCTTTGAAAATAATGCTTGAAAACCTAATATTTAGGTTACGTGGCGCGAGTAACGAAATTTGGAAAGTTGTTTTATTACTAATACAATAATCGTAATAATATTTGCATAAGTACAAATACGAAACGTATATTAAAGTACTTATTTTTTTGTATGAAAAAAACTTTCACTAATTTATTTTTTAAACGTTTTTAAACGTGTGCTATAAAATGCATAATTACGAACAATAGAACAGATGTGTCATCCAAACAGATAAGATATTCCACAAATCATTTATTTATTTCTCACAGATGTCGCCAGTTACTATCGCTTAATACTAGTCTTAAATTATTCAGAGAAACAGATATGTCATATTTATTAATTTTAAATAAAATAAATAGTAACGAAATTCTAATGATATGAACTAAATTAAGAATCGTATCATTCGAATATCGTTTTAAAGTCCTCGGTAGAAGAGAACGTGAACGAACGCCAACAAAACGTTTATATAATCTACATTAGTTCAGTAACAGACAATATGTACATATAAAGGTCGTAACACATTATTCCGTTGTTATACAAAACACAGGTATAAATAAATCATACAATTTATTCTTCGGTTATCTCAGTATTGTGATTTTTTTCGCTATTATAGGCTAAGCGTATACTGAAATGCAGAAAAACAAAGTATATAGCGTACTTGTGTCATCATACGCAGTTCTTTGTTTATCTACAACGTTGTGCGCGTCTCAGCATACGCTAAGCCTTTTAATTTTTCGAATCATTAAAATTCTCATTGCTATTTGAAATAATTTATTCGTTTTTAATTTAGTGCCAAACGGTTATGCGTATAGTTCATATCAATGGAATTTGTTTATGAGAAAAAATTTCAATATGTAGGAAATAACTTATATAATATTTTATTAATAAATATATATTGGATTAACTATTAATGATCGAATTCCATTGCTATGATCTCTACGAAAGGGGCGCAGTCGTTCCAAACGCTTTATCATCGTGTTCGCTCCTAGCTTAGTTTGAACGATGCTACATAGCTTGGAACGACCCTAAGTTTAGAGTTTTGTACACAATTCTCTACTCTAAGACTATTTCGTATTTATATTGTAAATATTACGAAAAGTATACATTGAACATAGACAAAGTTATATAATGATTGACAAATTTGTAGACAAATTATAAAACATTTTGGATATTATTGTAAACGATCACGTGACTTAAATGTTTGTCATGTTCATATATTTTACTTGTCTACAAATTTGTCAATTGATATACAACTTGTGTGGGCTCCAATGGTGTTTGTTTCACGTCGTTTTGTTTATTTTAAAGTAGAGAATTGTGCGCAGTCTGACTGTTTATACATATTTGTTTTAAATAAGTTATTTTGTTGTGATTTAAACCCAACATTGTAAATATTTTAGAATTATAAGATTTATAATATATTGTTTTGTTTTATTATATTCTTAATCACATCTTATATTAAGACACAGTCTTATAAAATAATGAAACAGCAGTGGATACCCTTGAAACATTCAATAAATAACGAAAAATTCAGACTAAAATGAAGTTGACGTTAACGCGTCAATAAATAATTTTGAATTAATTCTCTATATTACACTTATATTAATTTATAATTTACTATATTTACCTACCTAACTAAAAGTTTATGCACGTAGATTATTTAGGAAAACAGTCTCAAGTCTTTGAAAATCTTTTCTACATGAGCCTAAGTTAAATATAAGTTATATCTTGATTCACGTCAGTGTGCGGTCTGAACTCGCGCGGTACAGTCGAGTAAACAAGACTTCAAATATTTAAAGTTTATAGTATTGTTATAAACTTAATGGATAATTTAATTATTTATTTGACCTATTTAGTGAATAAACACACAATTATTTGAAAAATACCCGATATTAATTGCACTGAAAACTGCTAAAAAATAATGATTTAAACACATTAATTGTAAAAATATAATAGAGTATTTAATAAATAAAATTAAAGAAATATCTAATCGACTGTCCCCGTGCTTAATTCAGTGCTCTGCGTAGCGTCCTGCGCTTAGTTCGGACCAACTCACTAACGTGTTAGTCCAAAACTATGCCATCATCACTCTTCCGTGATGGTCTGAAGGATGCTGTCCCTCAGCAGCTTGGAGCGTCTCGCGCCGCGCAGCGTCCTGGCGGCGCGCTGGATGTCGTTGGACACGTCCTCCCTGTGCTCCTCGAGCTGGCAGATGTAGCGCAGCGCGGCGCCGCAGTCGCGCCCGCGGAAGGCGTAGGAGTTGCGCGCCGGGTCGAACTGCAGCGCCAGGCAGCGCCCCTCGCCCGGGATGTTGGCGCCGCTGGTGCTGTTGGCGCTGCTGGTGCCGCTGGTGCCGTTGGTGTCGAGGCTGACGGGGCGCGCGGAGTGCGACCAGATCCAGAGTAGGCCGGGGTTTAAACCACCCGTCCAGAAGTCGTCGCCTGGATTGATAAAATCTATGTTACCTTTTTAGGGCAGGGTATTCGTTTTTAAAGTATCCCGCAGATATTGTTGCAGTTTACAGACAATAAATTTAAAGTATATAATCAAAAGTCCTTAATAGCGAAAGCATATTGTTCTGTGCAAGATTGTATAGATTCTTGGATTTAGTATAAACTGGATTCTCACAAGATATTGAATTTATTTGTATATCTTAAATGTATGTATTGTAAAAAAAAATAAAAGAATAAGTAATAAGAGTTATATATGAGTAATTAGAGTAGTAATAAGAGTTTCTAGCCTATTTTTCTTGGTAGAATCTTTATTTCGAACTGATGGTAGATTTTTTGTATTGACGATTTAAAATTGTAAAAATCTATTTGAAAAAAGAATATGTACATGGTATTTGTAAGTGTGTACTGTAGTATCAGAAATGGACGTCGGAAACGAGTGAAGCCAAAATTTAAATTCTTTTTGAATGTTTATTTTTTGTCGTTCTAGAGCGGAGTCGTGTAAGTGATTTATATATGTTTCCTATGATATATTTAGTTAGAATTAATTACATTTTAAAGATATCTTTTAGCAAAATTACAAAATAGAATTAAGTTTGTAATGTAATTGTGTGAAAATATGTATATATCGCACCTAGCTTAATAAGACGTCTAATTCACAACCTCGCCCCCTGACTGTACGGCTATGACTATGCAGCTGGTTCGGCAAGTGTCGCCCGCGTAACCCGCACGCGCCGGGAGAAAGCCCGCCCTACCTTTGAGCGTCTTGTCGGCCAGCAGCTTGGACAGCACGGCGCGCCTCTGGCCGCGGTCCAGCAGCTCGGCCAGCGCGCCGCGCTGCGCCCTGCAGGCTGTCGCGGCGCGCTTCCAGTCCTGCGCCGCGTGGAAGCTGTAGCACGCGCCGCCCACGCGCGCGCCCGGCGCCTGGCACGCGTCTGCGAGCGAGCGCGGCTCGTTATGGTTCGGATCGCGCGCGGCGAGTCCGAACTCGCGCACGGTACAGCCGAGTGAATTAAAACATATACGATATTGTTGTAAACTTTATGAATATTATAAGCCGTTAAAAGACATTTTTAATTTATTAAATCTTTACTTGACTTATTTAGTAAATAAACACATCCTGAACTAAAAATCTCGAATTTTCGAATAATTATACTCGTCCAGTATTAATCTTTTCATGTATTTGATAAATACAGCGTGTTCTAAAAACTGTGTCCTCCCTTAAAAGCATGTATACATATAAGCATTCTTTTAAATGGTTGTTATATGAGTAATTTCAGTAATAGTTCATAAAATTCAATATGCTATGTTAGTTTTATTTATTTACTTAGTTTATTATTTGCTTAGTTTTGTCATATTAAATATTACCTATAAATTTTTAGATGCAAAAAAGTACGCGTTATTAAATGGTTAAGGCGCTGTATAGTCGCGCCGGCGCACGCGCAGCCATTCATCGCAGGCGCCGCGGCGCCGGCGTGGCGCGACGCGTCTTTTGTTAGTTTTTCGAATAGAGATTTGCAAGTTTAAAAATTAGATATATCGATAAATATTCTATCGATATTTTCAATATTGCTATAAATAGTTATGCTTTTCACGTTAAAATAATTTCATTTAAAATAACTTTTATTAATAATAAATATTATTAATCAATATTATAATTTGGAACTTCTTCAGGTAAATTAACTATGTTGTATTATTAGGATAAATCGTTAATCTACTTCTGTTAAAAATGGTGTTTTACAATAAAAAATAATATTAATGTTTGATATATCAAAATAAGTATCGAAATAATATGAATATTAAATATTTATTTATTGTTATGATTATTTAAATATCGATTTCATTTATCGATATTTTTTATTCGAGCCTATGCCGCCCTTTTAATAAAAAAAAATTATTAGTTAGTTCCTCGTGAAAATTTCTTCCGAGTGGATTACTTTTTGGTTAAGGTTTTATAAAATTGTGTTGTTTTATAAAATGTACTCCAACCAGGAATATTTCAATATGTTAATGTGTCTAGGGAAATGTGATTGTCATTATGCGGAATCGCGTAGACTTTATGACGAACTGTTTGCTTCTCCAAGAAACATACCATTACCGTCACTTAAGGCATTGCATCGTCTTCATATACGCATGTACAATTTCGGAAATGTCGATGGCCGTGAACAACAACGTGCTAATGCGGGAAGGCCGAGGGTTAAAAATGACGATCTAGAGGAACACATATCAGATGTTTTTCGACAGGACCCTACGCAAAGCACGCGCTCGGTGGGACATCAACTCGGTGTCAACCATACGCGTGTATGGAAAGTTTTAAAAGAAAATGGCCAGCACCCGTACCATTATCGTCGAGTACAGTTATTAATTCCTACCGACTTCGAGCCTAGAATGGCATTCTGCAGATAGATTTTAAACGAAAACGATGAAGACAGTAAATTCTCGAGCCGTATACTTTTTAGTGACTAGTGTACTTTTGCTAGAACAGGCGTATTTAACACGCACAACGAACATGTATGGTCAGTCACCAACCCACATGTTACTAAACCTAGCCATTTCCAACATCGATGGAAAATTAATGTTTGGGCCGGTATTATTGGTGACAAAATAATTGGCCCTCTTTTTTTACCCCAGTCTATGAGTGGTGACAGTTATCTTTCCTTCCTACGAGAACAACTAAGCCAGAAGCTTGATAATTGAAACTTAGATCTTTTACACCGTATGTGGTTTCAACGTGATGGTGCGCCACCACACTTTTCCCGCGCCGTGAGAAACTATTTGAATACGGAAATCGGTGAACGTTGGATTGGTCGCAGTGGACTAATTAATTGGCCTGCGCGGTCACCGGACCTAACTAACGCCATTGGATTTTTTTTTATGGGGTACTATAAAGCAGTCCGTATTCAAAAAGAAGTGCGATACTGAGGCTGAAATGCGTTCACGAATCATCACAGCTTTCGAAAAAATAAAATCAAATATATCTGTCTTACAAAATGTACGTGCTAACTTTATTTCCCGATGCCGTAAATGCATAGAAGTACAGTGCGGGCATATTGAGCAACACATTCATGGCCGTCAAGTAGATGTTATTATTAACTAAGTATTATTATTTTAAATTGATTTGTAACATAGTGAAACGTATCGATATTTGAAAAAAAGCGGTATCAGTGAATCGTTGAAGTGATTAAACAATCAAAATAATGTGAATGTACGTTCGAGTTCGTCACTAGTAGCGCAGCAGGTGTGATGGCGCTATGGAGTCTCATCGTGTTATACCAGTGCGTACAAACATTTTGTTACTCCACATATAATAATCATTTAATATTTAATTTTATTATTTTGATTGAAGAGTTTGTAAATGTAAGTTGTTTGATTGTGTTACATTTTCGATACTGATAACGCAGTTAAGGGGGTTGACACAATTTTTCATACACACTGTATATCCGATACAAATAGCACTAGAAATGTTAATAATGAATGACCTAAACACATTAATTTGGTCATATCTTTATGTAAGAAGCATTTAATAATTACAATTAATGAAATATCTAAACAATTGGCGGCTAATTTAGTGTTCTGCGCAGCGTGATGCGCATAGTTCAGACCGACACTTACGTGAAATTACCTATATGTATACCTTGTTTCACAATAGTGTGCCTGAACTATGCGCAGTACACTGCGCAGAACTCTTAATTAGATATCAGGACAGTCGTTTAGAGATCTCTTTCATTTTAATGATTAAATAATTATTAAATTGTTTTTAGGGTTCCGTACCTTAAAAGGAAAAACGGAACCCTTATAGGATCACTTTGTTGTCCGTCCGTCTGTCTGTCTGTCTGTCTGTCTGTCTGTCTGTCTGTCTGTCTGTCTGTCTGTCTGTCTGTCTGTCGGGATGTCAACCCTTTTTTCTCAGAAATGCATAGACGTATCATGTTGAAATTAATATCATATACTCAAGTCTACGATGACATGCGGCCGTGAAAATATTAAAGTTCTAAGTCAACGCAATCAAAAGATAATGGAAAATATGTCGTATATTTTGACCATTTTAGCGTTTTCGCAAGGGAATCAAAACCTATAGGGTACTTCCCATTGACCTAGCACGATGAAATTTGGCAAGAAGTAAGATCTTATGGTACAAATAAAGGAAAAAATCTGAAAACTGTAAATTTTTGTATGTATGTTTGTCTGTTTGTAAGTTTGTCTTTCAACCTTTTTCTCAGAAACGCGTGAAGGTAACAAATTTTTATCAACGTCAAGTACTCAGAGTTGTAATTACTAAGAGCTGTGAAAAAATCAAACTTCTAAGTTAACGCAATCAAAAGATACAGTCATTTATATCACATATTTTAAGTATGATAGCGTTTTTAACGTTTTGGCGAGGGAATCAAAACCTATAGGGTACTTCCCATTGACCAAGCATTATGAAATTTGGCCAGGAGCAAGGTCCTTTAGTATACATAAAGGAAAAAATCCGAAAACTGTAAATTTCTGTTCGTGTGTCTGGCAGTCTGTACGTCTGTCTTTCAACCTTTTTCTCAGGAACGCTTAAATGTATCAAGTTGTAAATTGATCAAGCGGAAAATATATTAATCTTAGAATTAAAATTATATGTACTTGTAACAAATTAACATAGAAGTTGACCATGGTCAAAAAAACAATTTTACAAACACTGAGAAGAAATTTGTATCAATACGAAAACATTAAAAAGCAGCAAACCTTTATAAACAACGCAATGCAATCTATATATCGCAGCTAACAAAATGATAGCGCGATGCAGCGTACAGCTAATGCCATCTATTACAACATTATGACATTAACTGTGATATAATTCTGCTCGATTAATAAAAATTTTTATTTTAATTATTATTTAAACGCGCTAAAAATTATAAAATAAACTTTTCATTTAAAGTTTTATCGTCGATTTATAACATCATTACGTAATTAACATTCAATATAAGAGCTTCACGCGATTTGATTTAAGTACTCGTATTGACTTAGTACGAAAATTTTAAAATTAAATTCAAACAGATCGAGTTATTTAATTTACTTATTTATCTACACATATAAGTCTTCTGGTTATTAGTAATATAATTAGTTATTTATAAATAAACAATTAGTTTTGTTCGAATTAAGGACTAATTATTTTCGTCTTGGCAACACTAATATATATTTCGATATTTTGATTGATAATGTAAATCTAAATATTTTACGAACGTAGTGCAGGGGTAGTGGAGTGTAGTAGAATATAAATAAAAATAAAACGAGAATAAAATATAATATAATTATGTTGTTAATATCAAAGTCAACAAGTTAGTTCATTGAAATTGTCAAGAGATGGCGCTAGGTGTATCCTGAATCGCGCTATAACTTTTTTTTTGTAAGTATAAGGTGTATTAGTACTTAAAATAAAATTTTGTGTTTCCATAGATTGCATCCATGATCGTGTTTTAAATTAAAGTGCTCCTAAGTAGTTTCAAAATAGTTTTTGGTACGTGATCCATATTTACATAATATTTGATTATATTTAAGCGACTTCAAAAAGGAGTGTTTTCAATTCGACCTTGTATTTAATTTTTTTTTATGTTTGTTCGCCGATTACGCCGCCATTTGGGTACCGATTTTCAAAATTTTTTTTTTGTTTGAAAAGGTATACTTCCAAGGTGGTCCCATTGTCTTCAGGTCAGGATCAAATGATGGGATCCTGGAGAAATTGAGGGAACTCCTCAAATATTATAGGCAAGCGTATACCGATTTAGGTATTTTTGATAGTAACTTATGTTGGAACTGATGATGAAGACCACAAATGGCGTAGATGGGTTAGTCTTATATAGATTTCTATAAGTTTGTACGGAACCCTCGGTGCGCGAGTCCTACTCGCACTTGACCAGTTATTTTAGCTATTTTTAGTTCAACATACCGAATGTTTAAACAAAAAATAATTAAAAAACATTAATACTGAACCAGTGTAATTGTTTGAAGAATCATAATTTTTGTTCCGGAATGTGTTTATTTACCAAAAAAGTAAAGTCATATACTATGACTGTTAAGTAACCATTGAAAACGTCAATAAATTATAACAATATACATTGATATCATATACATTCAATATTTATAGTCTTATTTACTCGACTGTACCATGCGCGAGATCGGATTCGCCTCGTGTTCAAACCAACACACTTTCGCGTCGGTTACATGGATGGCATGTTTCATACAAAGCGAAGCTGTACCCTTTGCTGCCTCTCAAGAAAAGTTTAGCTTGCATTAATTACTATCATTTTATAAAATAAATTGCGTTTTCCTTTAGTTTATCGTATAATAATAATAATAGTAATTTGATCCTTATATGTGACACCATTAGATGGTATAATAATACAGAAATTGTTATTTTTTTTTAAATTAGCTAGTTCGATTCCTGGCTAGGATAATAAAATTTTATTAAATAAAAGTAGCCTAATTTAGTCCTTATAACATTAACTATCCAACTGCAAAATTGGTCCAGCCGTTCCAGATTAGTTCAAATTAATCGGAACAAAAAGACAGACAAAAATTACCATATATTCTTCCATATGCATTTAGTAAAAAGCTGTTAAATTCAATTTAACAAAAAAAAAGCAGACATCTTAATTTTATTTTGTTTCATCAAAAGCAAATACAAATCGAAATGAGTCGGGTATTGTATGCTTAAGCAGCTCACCGGGCTTGTCGTCGGCGCCGGCCAGCAGCTCGTGCAGGCCGTCCTCCACGGCGCGCAGGCGCTTCTCCATGAGGTCTGCGCGGAACACCAGCTTCTCGATGGCGCCTAGCAGGTACAGGTCCGTCTCCGACACCTGCCTGCGCGGCGGCTCGTCGGCGCGGTCCACCGCCTGGGGGTTGTTTTGTATTCAAAGTAGCTGCTGCTCGCGACTTCGTCTGCGATGTCTGATGCCTACGTCATAGTAGCTATATGCATGCAAAGTCTCAGCCCGATCGGTTTAAAATTGAAAAAGTTTCATACCAACTTTCATCCCCCCCTACCCGCTAACCCTTGGGGGTAGAATCAATCAAATTTCTTTCTTAATGGATGCCTACGTCATAACATGTACCTGCATGCCAAGTTTTGGCCCGATTTGTGCAGTGGTTTGGGCTGTACGTTGGTAGATCACTATGTCAGTCAGTCACCTTTGAGTACTATATGTTTTATTGTTGGTAAACACACGTTTAATGTGTTCCTGTATCGGCGGCATGTAGCAGAGAGACCGCTAGGAACCGGATCTTATACTAATGTCACAGAGCCACAATGGAACGAATGTCACAGACTATACAGTCACTTGACAGCCAGTAAACCTTACGCCGATTAAGCGCAAATATATGATAAAGAATCTAATCAACGATTATAGAACAATATATATTTAGATGTTTACCGCCGCCCATAGATACATGGCAACCCAAAGGAGTGGCTCAAGTGTGTTGCCAGATAAAAAAAGAATAAAAGGAAATATAGCGGGGGTTAAGCTTCCGGCTCTCTCATTCGCCGTACGAAACGCTGCGTGAACTACTTCACACCGATCTTCTGTGAGAGTGAGGTACTGCCCCGGTCGAGCCAGCCCGTATACGAACTGTAGTCATTTGGCTACAGCTAGGCTTTACCTCAATATATACACTATCACTAATAGAATGCACTGAATTATGTGTGGCTAATCTACGTGAATAAAAATATCTCCGGCTCTCCTCAGTAGAGTCCACACTCCGAGCCGGTGGTAGCTTCACTCGGAACTGACATCACAAATTTGTAAATTGACGATTCGAAAGAGCTTACAAAAGCCTATTTGAATGAATGAAATTTTGAGTTTGAGTCCTCTATGCGGCGATTGTCGAAGCCATTGGTCGGACTGTGATGAATCTTAGGTACTTTAGGTAGTATTACAACGTATGGCGGGTACAGGTAGCATCATAATATAAAAAACTTTGACTCTCACTCATGAAAATATTTTTTAAATATATCAAAATAATTTAAATGCTCTACAATAAGATTTTTGCTCCAGTTTAAATTCAATACCTCCTGCTAAAATATTGACTGTTCTCAATAAGATTAAAGGCTAAATCACCTGAAAATTATATAAAGCTTCTCCTACGAAATTGTCTTTAAAGTCATACTTACATTGCTAGGTTTAATCTTGTCCTTATGCGGGTTTGGGGGTCGGTTGACAATTTTCCCCCCCGCAGGCGGCTGAGACACCTCCCACTCCTTGTAGCTCTGGCTGTTGCTGTGGGGGGGCGGGCTCTTCTTAGACGGTAGGTGACCTTTCTTATGGAGCATTTGATTTGGGTTGGGAGGACCCTGGTTTGGGGGTATGTGACCCTGGTTTAAGGGTATATGGCCCTGGCTCGGGGACATATAACCCTGATTTTGGGGTAAGTAGCTGTCGCTGGGAATGTGACCCTGGTTTGAGGATGTATATCCGGGGGTTTGTGGATGGGACATTGGAGGCGGCGGAGGAGCGAGGTAAGGCGTGTCGATGCGTTCCGTCACGTAATAGCCTTTTGTAGGCGGTAACGCCATAATTCGTCCTGAAAATAATTGTTTTTTATAAAAATTAAATGTTTAGTGCAATCGTATTTTATTTAGTTACTCGCTTTTGTAATAAATGTACGATTGAAATAAACAAAAACGGTTGATATAAGAGTTAAACTTACTAAACAAAATCATTAAAAACAAGTTTTTTTCAGTTGAACATTTCTGTCTATTAGACAATTATACCCTTTTTAACCGACTTCCAAAGAAATGAGAGGTTCTCAATTCATTGGGGATTTTTATATGTATGTTCACCGATTACTCAAAAACTGCTCGACCGATTAGGTTAATGCTTTCTTTGATTGGGAGGAAATTCCAGATTAGTGCAGTTCCGGTTCCATATAGATTAGTTCAGTAGTTTGGTTTTAAGATTTTAAAAATTTGATTAACTGGACACTGATAAGCAATACTATGTCAACCCACACGGACATCATTTTGAAAAAAAAATAGCGCCTAAAGATGTCAAACCTATTCTTAATACGTTTGTTTGAAGAAGTATATATCTTTATTTTCTTGTCTATTTTGATCAAACGTATAAGGAATTAAAAGCAGATTGGTATAACGAAAAGATTTATTTAATAATAATTTGTTGTAATATAGATTATTGAATTTTTCAAAATATGGAACACACATTAATATTCGTAACATAAAATAAAAAATCTTTTTTACAGACTTATTTAGTTGTGACGACTTGATTTTTTTTAATAATACTAAATATGTGAAGCAGTATCGGAATTGATCAATATCTACGAATTTGACTTTTAGTGGGTTGACACATTATTGCTTATTAGCAACTAACTGCGCCATTCAAGTAAACGAAATTACGTATTTTGATTTTGAAGTCGGCTCTCCTTTTTTTAAAAAGTCGTGTTACCTAAAATCACAAAAATATTCTTACCGTGTCTGCCGGACTGCGTGGACGTGGCCCAGTCCTCCAGCGCCTGGCTCCAGGGCCCGATCGCATCACACGTGTCTGATGTCTCCACATCATGTGTTATGGTGGAATTTTCAGAATTCACGCTTACCATTAGCAAAGCTAACGCAACAAATAGACGCGCCATCTGAAAATGGACAAACGCATTGTGTACAAAACTTTTTAAATACTTATAAGTATTGCCAAATATTATGTTCAAAAATATGAGTGATTAAAAAAGCCGCCTCTGTTGGAGATGATTAAAAAAGAAATGAATGTGAACGGACGTATGTGAAAGAATAACAAAATAAAGAAAAAATATGGCGAAAGTGTTAAAAATTGTTAGCGAGTAAAAGTTGAAACTAATTACATTACTCGAAAAAAAATTCCACTTAATAAAAATGTGATTTGAGTATATATGAAATGGTTTTATTGAACAAAATTCTCAGGTATTCCGAAGACAAAAAGTACCAGCTGAGAAAGATCTAGAACGACGCAAGGCTATGATACGTTCCATCTTTCTATCAAAATACAAAATGTTTTCACTCCCATTCTTAAACATTACACAACTACACTATATTTCTATTTTCCCTTTTTCTTATGTATCCAAACATGTATGTATGTTATTATGTTAATCATATTATCACGAATGCGGGTAGTAATACAATTCAATAGTCAATACGACGACGATTAATGACATAATCCGAATGTACTTGGACCACTTCGGTAGTCATTCAACCGTCGCGTTTTGTAACCGGTGAATCATTCGAAGCACGTAGCATCTGACATAATGCGGTTTTTACTGTTGTGCAAAATTTGAGCAACAATAACATTTTCTAGCTTGTTAGCTAGCCGTCACATTAATGACGTTAAAGCATTTTTGTGGAAACGTTTTCATGGGTGAATAATTGCAAATATTTATAAATAATCTTTAAAAGAATTTTATCGTTAAAAAAAAACGCAAAATATATGCGATTATTTACCGGTTAATATGATGAAGCGAATATGCTAAAAATTAAAATATATCGGATTCGATGAAAAATGATATTAGTTATTAAAGTCTCACGAATAGAATGTAATATTGGAACGTATAAATAGATCTATAAATCTTCAATCACGAACAAATCTAACGGATCTATAACAAAACTAGGACTCCTACAGGGGTCGATTTTAGGTCTATTTCTTTTTGTAATTTTAATTGATGACATAAAAGATTCTGTAATATTGTATTACTTAAATATAATATAATAGAATAATTTGTTTATAAATTAAAATTTATTTTCTTCATATAGTATAGTGGTACTCTATACTTTTAAAAGTGTTACTCTCAAGATGTAACAATAAGTCAGGAACATATAAAGGCTGTATCACACGGACGTGTGTGAGCACATGTCGAGGTCGCGCAGGTCATTACTGCGCTTGCGCAAGAGCGGAGAAAGTGGTCGCGCGTCGCGATCGTAAACAAGCACGCGATTTCTCGATATCCGCTTACAACAGGAATTAGGATTTACTTTTACGGGGAGTTGGGACTTTCATAATAAGAATTATGTAGATTCTATTTGATAACCAGAAAATAAGTATATTCACGCTGACTGTATATAGGATACGAAAATGTCTGAATATATAATTTCTTTATAATTTGTGTACAAAAAAAATGTATTATTGAAATAAACTAATACTAAAAATACTATATTCGGCTTAAAAGAACATAAGACTCAAATAAAGATGGGCCGTCTACACATGAAAATAATTTGTTTACAATCTTATTTTAATCTAACTAATCCAATTTTATCTATCTATGTAATTATTATCTAGTAAATAATTTAAACTGTCATACACAAAAGATGGAACTGTGTAGGTATACTTAAAAATAATTTTCAAATACTGCACTTTTTGACTTAATTCCAAATAAAAGCTCTAATCCTCCACATTTTCCAATAATTTATTAAAATTAAATTAAATAACAATTTAAAAACTAAATAAAATTACTCACATTATACCATTAATAAGAATCCACGGTTGTATAAAATTCTCGTAAAAAACCGCACTTTTCCCGCGCAACCGCACGTCAAACGTTGCGTGCTCGCTGATATTAACTGAACAGTAAACAGCCCAGGCGAGTCTTAAAAAAACTCTTTGGTCTTCACACTCGAACATTAATTTACTTCTGGAATAATTACTAGCATACTTTATTACTAAAAAGCTTTCTTTAATATTGAAAGTATATTTTCATATTAATTTGCAGAAAATACACTTTTTTATAGTGTTAATGATAGTAAATAAAAAAAAAAAAAATTTCAGACACTAATAAATTGGACGCTGATAAGCAATACTGTGTCAAGAAACACGGACTCCATTTTGAGAAAATGGCGTCTAAAGATATCATACAAATGTAAAAATCAGCTGAATAAAAATTTCTTATTCTTTTTTTGTCATTTTTTTCCGCCGATAATTATCGATAATTACCGCAGAGCACGAACTATTTCCGTTTTCTAAAACGTAGCTACGTAAGAGGATGTACAGATGATATGAACAAATGAAAGATAATCTTATATAATCCGTCATGAGCCCGGTGGGATTTCCGATTGGCAACATTTCACAAAATTCTAAACACAAATTTTCATATTACTAATAAAAGTGTTAAAACTTTTAAACGTTTTAAGGATGTATTTTTTAAAATTAAATACTCGTATTAATATACATTTTAATTATGTAAGGAAGGAAGTTATGTAAGGAATAGGAAATTTTTACTTTTTAAAATCACTTTAGGCTGTATATTTTCTGTCATTTAACTAAAATTACTTTCATGATGTGTGATGTTATGTGTGTTAGCTTCATAATAATATAACTTATCGTCTTCTTATTTCATTGTCCTGTCCGCCTTAAAAGGTCATGAATAATAATAAACATTGTATGAAGTGAATGTCCCTCGTACTTTCGCAAGGAGAAAGCGTTGATATCAAATAAAACACATTTTAGTCAACAGAGGTTTAATAACAATCATTACTCATTTCGTAACTCAATATATCGGTCGAAGTAACAAATTATTAAATAATTCATAAATATACAAACAACATTTACAAAATCTTTCAAGTATACATTTAATTATAAGAAATACATTTTGGACTGGAATCGTTTGAAGGAAATTTACAATATTTAAAATTAAAATTCTTAAAAACGAATAAGTTATTTAAATTATTATTATTCCAGTGTTAATAACTATTGGTCCATTAATTAGTTTTTTCGTTTTTAACTTAAACCTTAACTAATTTAGTATAAATCTTATTAAGAATATAAAAAAAAAAACGTTTTGTTACTTGCATCTATATGTACACTACTTATAATAATATTGCTGTATTACTTATAAATCTAGATAAGTACAAGAATGCTATAAAAAACTAGTTCACTTTGAGGGATTTGTCAAAGGCTTTCGACTATGTTTACTATAGCATTATATCAATTAATATTATGTACTATGTTATAATTTTCCTTTCCTGAATTATTTTAAGTACAATTTACAAATAAATAGACTTTCTGAGCTTGCACTATCTATTTTTGGAGATTCTTGTGAAGGTGTTCCACAAGAACATATTATGGATCCAATATTCTTAATATTCAAATTAAAGGTCGTCAATTGACTTGTCGGCCCGTAAATATTTTTACGTGTCGGTACACGTCATACGCAGTGAGTAGCTGGTTGCTAGGCAACGTCGTCCAAAGCGGCCAGCATTCTGGCTGCCAAAATTCACAAACTTATAACATGTCTATAGTTATAAGGAACACACAATATTCTATTTGAACATCAATACACCTATATACAAATAAATTTTAGCCATCAAGTACTTAAAGTGACTGTCCTCATCCTATTCATGAAATACTTTTATTTTTTTTTTTTATTTCTAAATTGAACCACACTCCTAATACACACGAGTTTCTCTTTATTATTACACGACTTCAAATAGAACTATTTTGTTTAAAAAAGCTATTATATTATTCCTCAATTTACAACTCTTTTTACAGTCAAAACAATTTTAAGATTTTATAAGCCTGGAAAGGCCGAAAATATTCAATTAGATTATAACTATATCATATACATTTGCTGGCCGCGTATTCCGACCAACACACATCATTAAAACGATTCGTATCGCGGTGTGTCGTCGCGCTCAGAAGTAAACGGTGAGGTTCATGTGCTCCGCCACGGTGGGGTTGGTGGCCTCCGCCACCTCGCGCCGGGCCTCAGCCGCCTGGCGGATAACGGTTTTCTTTTTGATTCAATTTAAAAAGATGCAACATATTGTTCAGTACATAGTGCTAGGCAGTATCCGGCGGTGCTGATCAGTGTCCGGCGATGCTAGTCAGTGCCCCGCGGCGCTAGTCAGTGCTCGTGCTCACCTGCGCGGCGTCGTCCCAGCTGAGGTGCTTCACTCGTGCGGGTATGGTGGCGCTGGGCCACGCCACGCCCGAGCGCCCCGCGGCGCCCTGCAGGTGGTCGCTGAGCGCGCCCGCGTCGCTGGGGGACACCTTGCCGCGGGGCTGGCGCGTCGTGCCGTCTACATATAACACCAACATTATTGTGTGCTTGTCAAGGTTCATAGTCGGGGGCAAGAGAGTGCACTTTCAGCCCTCTATCTGTATCTGGATTGGGTGTGGCTTTAATTAGTCAAAAGAACGTTAGTAAGTTGGAACAATAATACATTATATGGAGGGTATCCCAATCATTTCGTATAAGTGCAAGACTTATTAATATTTTTTATTAAAACCAACGACTTCTTTTTCCAATAAATAATAATAAGCCGTCGGTAGCAGCGCGTGCAGCCGCCACTCACCGCTGGCGGAGCGCTCCGGCGGCAGCTCGAGGCTGCTGCTGGAGGCGGCGAGGATGCTGCTGGCGCCGGCCGACACGCTCTGCAGCGAGCCCGCGGCGCCGAGCGCGGGCTTGTCGGGCGGCGGCGCGCCGGCGGCGCTCTTGTCCTTCACCTGCCGTCTGCGCCTGCTCGGAATTTCGTTTTATTGACGCCTTTCAGATTCATATAGCAAGTTTGATTGGCGTATAATTGCTAACACTAACCGTACAGTGATGGTTCGTATTGAACTATGAACTTTTTGCTACTTTTTCATTAATCGTTATTGGTTTACTGTCACTTATGAAAGTAAATCTTTCACATATTCCTGTAATCCTTCAGCCATGACATCAACACATTAAATTAAAACTACCATCGGGATATAGTCAACAAAATTCACTTATACAAAACTTTCTTTCAAAGATCTACTAAATATACACAAATGTTTTTAACGAACGTTCATTTAATAATAAAATAATCGCAACTTCTGATATAATATTGGCACGTCGACAACTATAATCGACGGCAAATCGCCAGAGACATTAAGGCCAACGTGTCGGATATACTTGCAACGATTTTACGTTAAAATACAACGCTGACTTTAACGTTACTAAGGAGTCGCCGTAAGCTATAGTCGATGTGGTGGAGACTCAGGTTGACATCACAATCGCCACATATCACCAGTGAGAGGCGTAGTACTCACTTGAGCCGGCACAGGTACGTGAGCAGCGCCAGCAGCAGCAGCGCCAGCAGCGCCAGCGCGCACGCGAAGGCGACGAACAGCGGCGACGCGTGCGCGCGCGCCGCGTGCGCGCCCAGCAGCGCCTCCGGCACGCGCACCACCACCGGCACCGACGTCTGCGGCCACACTCGTTACAACTACTACTAGCCGGTGCAGCTCCAATGAGACTAATCGACTGCCCTATGTGTATTGGCGACTTAAAGCGAGGGGGAAAGGAGGAAACATACAAAAAAGAAAGGAGATTGGGAAATTTTACGCTATTCTTCTAACTAGTCTTCATAATACAATTTTTTGCTATGATATAAATACCTGACGTGGCGGTGAGCCCGAATCTACAGCTGTAGCGACCACGTGCAAAGAGGAAGAGTTGAGTAGAGACAGCGCGCCTTCACGCATAAACACCTCACCCGAATCGTTTACTTCTAACACCCTGAAACATCAAATTATTTCTGTACACTGCCAAGTCAATATTACATGGAATATTAATGTAAAATTAAAAGTGAAAACATTTTTTTATTAATTAGAATTCGTTTAAAAACATTTTTCACAACTATAGCGAAGCAACTTTATATGTATGTACACCTATTTTTCCTAGTTTTCATTTTTACTTTTTGAATGAGTAAATTTCACTATAAAATTCTCCTGAGAAAAAATTATAGCAATACCGAGAAAGCAATACGCTGAAATATTTTTACTGCAGGGGTTCCTTAGAAATAAAATTTATGGTGATATCAAATCACGTGTGGACGAGATCTTTATAGTGATTTAACATCAAATCATTTAAAATTGTTAAAATCACGTCTATATGGTGACTTCAATGTCGTTATCCATTTGCAGTCAACTAAAGTCGCGATTATGAAGGCCCAGCATTATATTTGTAATCTTCTTCTTAATATGGGAGAAGTTTTTTGCCTACGGCGCAGAATTTACAGGCTGTTACAGTACAGTACAGCTCGATACAATCGCATAAGACTAAAGCATTGGAACTGATATATTTTTAATAAACATAGCTAGCAAATGAGCAGGCGTGACATTTGATGATAGACGATTACCGCTGCCCATGAACATTTGCACCACCAGCGGAGTCCCAAACGATGAATTGGGGAGGTGGTTAGGCGCCCGCCCCCGCCGTAGGAAACCTGTCATCATCTCGCCAGCCGGCTACTCACTCGGCGCCGGGCCCGGCGAGGCGCAGGCGCACGCGGTCGCCGCGGTCGCCGTCGTGCACCAGCAGGCGGCCGAGGCGCGCGCGCGGCGCCGCGTCGCGCAGCACGAACTCGTAGTGCGCGTGCTTGAAGCGCGGCTCCCACTCGTTCACGTTCTGCACCGATATGTCGATGGACGCCGTGTCGTTCTGCAACGATTGCAGTGCCTTCATGTTTCGATTCTTATTCAAAAATTACATTCCCTTTTTGAAAAACATTTAAAAAGTAACGGTTTCGGAAAAGTTGAACGACCTGACCTGAGAAGAACCGCGAAAGAAACCTTCACGATGTCCAGCCAGCTTAACCGTAAGACGGTACCGCTGGAAAATCACATTAGGCTCACAACTTTTATAAACGTTTTCAACGCAACTCACCGTCTCTCCGTCCGTGACCATAACTTGGTAGTGGTAAGAGTCCTCGGCCTCGTAGTCAAGCGATTTCCGAAGTAGCACTTCCCCCGCACTGTTTATTGCGAACTTCTCTAAGAAACTTCGCTCGGACACGTAGAATTGAAGCGGATCCTTAAAATTAACATGGACATAATATGTAACAAATTATATTGATTGTCTAGATCAACTACAATGCTGATTATCAAGGATGGTCCAAAACGGAATTATTTACTGATGATTATGAATCACAGACATAAATAGCAAGGTTAACAATAGACAATACGAAATGGTAAAACCCTGATATTACCTGTCTAGTCTTGGTCACCACCTTCACGTACCTCAAAGAACTGGAGCATGAAGTTAATGCGGAACTGACTCATCTGTTTTTCTTAAATTACAAATAACAACATTCATGGTTTTCTTCAAAGTACAATTCTTATAATATGTAAGTGACAAGACGCTTAGAACTTTAGATTCCAACTTACGATCTTTAAGGACGTTAATCCGGACCTGATCGTCTTTGCCAGTTTTTATATACTAATTTTTCGCCTCGTTTATTCTAACCATGTCATTGCAGAACCAACTCCACGTAATCTGTCGAGCTCAACCTCCGTCACCTCCGTGTACGCTTGCGTGTCTCGAGGCTATGCGCGAAGCTCGCCTCACCTGGCGGTGCTGCGGCCGCGTGGTGAGCGCCATGAGCACCGCGCCCGGCGCCGCGTCCTCCGGCACGCTGGCGGCGAAGGCGCGGCGCGAGAAGCGCACGCCCTCCGCCGCGCCGCGCTCGCCCTCCGCGCCGGGCGCCGCGCCCGCGCGCCGCAGCGTCACCGTCGCGAGCGCGTAGCGGTCCGGGTTGTCTACCTGCGTCGCCTGCGAAGGACGAAAATTATTCTATTTTAGAATGGTTCATCTTTCATCATCTGCTTGGATTCTTACACTTGAACTGAATTGACTTTGAAGGTGGTAAGGGACGATTGTCTAAATTAAATCCTTAAGGAAGGTGTTTACGATTATTGTTGTAATAATACCTGTTATTTAAAACAAACTCTTTTGTTTCAAAAATAAAATACATAAGTTGGAAACAATAATTTAGTTCTATGCGTCTTTTACCGCGCCTGTAACTTATACCATAACAATATAACACAATAAAAAAAATAATCAGCATATTTAAGAACATCACTTGGCACTCCTAACATATTCAACAAAACGTTCAATGAGCCCAGCAGGACGCAAACCTTGATGACGACGGTGGCGGGGCTCCGGATGCGCAGCAGGCGCGGCGTGGCGGCCAGCGCGCCGCTGTCGCGGTCCAGCCGCAGCAGCTCCGCGCCGTCGCCGCTGGCGCTGTAGTACACCGGCGCGTTGATGCCCGTGTCCTGGTCCGCCGCGGAGATCGGGCCGGGGAGCGTTTCCAGAATCGTGCCCTTTAATTAATAATAAACGCTTTACACCCAATGGCGTCTATTTTGATCCTTTAATCCTGTGTCGGGGCTCAGAAAACACACAACACTAACGGCCAAATCATGAAAAAAATCCGTTAGGCCAATATAGAAATTTATTGTGAGCGAAAATCGTCAATTACATCCATATGTTGATCTATAGGAGAATACGTAATTCAGTCGAGTAACTTAGTTGTAGTGCCAAAATGAGACTCATTTCTGTCAGAAATATTTAACAAGACTAACTTAAAATATGTACTTTTATTATATTGTAACCGCTTGTAAATGTCCTATTGCTAGGCAAAAGTTTTCTCGCCTTTAAAAAAGAAAGATAAGATGAAATCAAAAATTTTAGGAGCTTAATTCATCCTGCATGCTCAAAACGAATCTTGTCAATTCTAGTGGTTAATTATTTGAGGTACTATTGCAATATGAAACAAAGCGGTTATTTGTACTTATAAGGTTAAAAAATTAAGTCACACTCACATCCTGGGCATCCTCGGGTATGGTGGCGGTGTAGTGCTCGGAGGTAAACTTGGGGTTCTGGTCGTCCGCGTCCAGCACCTCCACGGTGAGCGTGGTGTCGTTGTACCGCGGCGGGGAGCCCCCGTCCTGCGCGCGCAGCCGCACCGTGAAGTTGCGCAGCGTCTCGTAGTCCAGCGGCCGTTTGACCACGATCGTGCTGTCCAGCTCGCTGAGGAAACCTACGTAATCCTAGTAATATTCCGAAAAATTATGTTACTTATTTTTTAAGTCGTTTTGTGTTTGGGTATAAGTGATCACTGCCCCCGTGGCCAAAAAAGAGACACAAATGCATTGCCAGCTTAAAATGAAACGATGTAGGGTAAGGAAGTAAGAAAAGGAATGGGGATTAGTGTTCCGGCTCTCTCTAAAGTACGGAACAGCTATATTAACTACTCCACGCCAACCTTCTTTGAAATTGTTGTACGTATAAATTAGCCTAGTGAGATATAGTCAATGGACTACCGCTTAAATCTACCATGGATGTAGATCTTTTTTTAAAAGTGTCATGTGTGGGCAAAACTGTGCACTATTACTCACGCTGGCCGCCCCCGGCAACACAGAGTACCGCACAGCAGCATGTGGACCGGCCTGGTCGGGGTCGTGCGCGGGTGCCGACAGCACGCGCGCCCCGATGGCCGCCAGCTCGGACACCCGCGCGCGGTACGGCGCACCGCGCCACGCGGGTGCATTGTCATTAACGTCCCACACGCGCACAGACACGGGGATCACGAAGCTCTAACGATCGGAAAATTGTACAGATCTGTTTGAAATCGTTTTAAAATGTTATCATTACTTGAAGGTGTACCGCTAGGCTTCATATTGGGACCCATTTTATATATCTTTAGTATCATCGTCGATACTAATTCATTGCTCTCTTACACGATGCGTAATTTAAATTCTCATAAGAAAATTAACCCGAAATGCAATGTGTTACGTTATCACATAACATGTATCGAATATTGCAAAAGCTGAAGTCAATTTAAAAAAATCGATTAGTTAGTACATTAGGAGTACGTATATGATGTTCTGCATAGCCTATCGCTAATCAAAATACATCCTAAAACGCTGAACTTACCGGATCGGCCGTATGTCGTCTATCACAGCGCACGTTGACATATACGCTGGATGGTCCGAGGCGCTCCTCTCTATCCAAGGGTCGAAGCAGAGTAAGATTTTTAGTACCGGCTGCCAAAGCAACAGGAGGGTTTTTCTCTTGTATTCGCAGCGATATATCGCCGCCCAATTCGTTAGGGTCCCCATTTACACTTAGCGTTCCTTAAATTAATTCAAAGAAGAAAACACTAAATTATACTTAACTATAAATACAAAATCTGCAATGTCAATTTTACAAGAAGATACCACGACAGTACTGTATATAATTATATACAATTTGCATAAATAACTACGGAAGTATTGCTATTGCTAAATATGTATATAATTACAATAAATTTATCCACGCCTAGGTAATTATTAAAAACAACATCGAACTGTAATCGATTTGGCAAGGACATATTTATTACTAGTGAATATGTAATATTTCATTATTTACCTATAATGCTGCCGACAGGCGTATCCTCACTTATGAAGAAGCTCTCGACGGCTCCACCGTTCATCAAATAGCAACGACTATCTTGGATAGCTGGAAACGATCGATTATTGCTAATATAAATAACAAAACAAAAATGCTTAATATTAAACTAGATATCTAAAAGTGAAAATCTAGTGGCAATGAAATAATGACCAGTGTTCATGACAATAAGCAACTAAAATCTAAACGAAAAACTAAAAATTTGGAGCAAGAACGAAAAATATTGATAGTGATATGGCCGAGTCACGATACGAATCAAATTAATTGCAATAAGAATGGGCCACGACCGTATAAATATAATTGGAGCGAAAGCATGTCACGGTCCGGCATTTAACTTTACGACAAGGGTTACTTCCTTAAAATTCAAAGAAATCAAGTATGTCTAATGTAATCTTTAGCACGCGAATAGATGTATCAAATTTAAAATGATAGGCACTTGGAATTGGGAAATAGATATCAAAATTGTAAAAGATTTAAATAACGTGTTGAACAACGATGTATAAGATAGCAATTTAGCGCAGAAAATCATACACATTTCGAAGGATAAGGAATTTAATTAACTGTGTGAATATGCAAAGAATAGAAAGACACTATAAAAGCATTAACGAGGTATTAACGAGTTAGAATCTTGATCCGAGTTGAATAGAACAATAATAGCAACTGTTTATGTAAAATTTATGCTAAGATTTGCGATAAACCAACTAAATATACTGATTACACACAATATACGATGCTGACTTTAGTAAGGTTTGTCTTCCTGTTAAATACCATTTAATTTAAATGTGAACTTTGTTTTTAATTTATTACGTTAAAAAAATAAGCTTTAATTAATGTACTGTTATTAGTTTTAAAGTTGTTATTATCGGGTACAAAGATTTTTAATTATAAAATAACATGAAAGTTTATATAAACTTTAATTGAAATTATTTAATTTTAAACCAGTTTACACAAAAAATCAAAAGCGGTTATTGCAATTTGTTGGTAATTCATCATAGACAATGTATAGCTGCGGCACGATCGTGTGACACATTAAATACAGCGATTATGCGTGTTGGTTTCCAGAGCATAAAAAATCATAATTGGACAAAAAAGTAGGTGCGATTAATTGAAACATTTGCGACGGAGCGTTAAGTGCGAATTGCGTGATTCTATTATATATGAAAGCGTCACCTTATCTCTATTGCTAATTTTATAAAACTAATTAAAATCATAAACCGTTTAATATTTGCGATTTACAAACATAACTGACAACGAAATATTAAAAAGGAAAAGTGTTCGTTTTAATTTATGAAATGGAAATTGTAGATTTCACAAAGGAAGTTAAATCAGATGATTGTGGTCAATGGTCAAACGAGAAAGCGAATCGTAAAAGACGAGTTGGTGTCATTATGACATTTGACGTAATTTATACGAGTACTTTCATTTATTTCACATGACCTATGGAGGCATTTACAAATGATTTGACTGTTGGTGCTCTTTCACACGGTCAGTGACGTGGTGCTAAATTAATCTCTTTGAGTTTAGAGAGTTTGAAACTGTGATCTACGTTTCGTATTCTCTCATTTAAAGGTCAAAATATAAAACACAATTTTGTAAATTGTGATAACAGTCGTGACCCGAGGTAAAAATTACTCTTCAAATTTTGTAATAAGTACCTTTTTAAGTTTTCCTTATGTTTGTATTCAATTCAATTGTTACTATGTATTACGATTTTCAGCATCCAGTGTTACTTACAACTACAACGGTGATCGTGATCATGCAGTTCCAGCCTTGCACAGATGTACTCGTGCCGTGGGCATTTCATCGACTTGACAATAACTAGAGTGCTGTCTTAGGGTAGTTACTCACCCCGAGAACGTATGGAGAGCGCTATAGCTGCGAGCGCAGGGACTGGAGTAGGCCCTGTGTATATGACTAGAGTATTTAGTTCTTCAATCCCCAAAATAATTACTAAGGTACATTAACACAAATCGATAGAAGTCCATTCTGTTAATAACTTTATTTGAAAACTTTTAGCGGCAGGTGCGTAGACAAGTGGGGCACCGGACGATTGTATCGCAATAAATCCCCCTCGCAACTTCCGCCGTATTTAAAATTCAAAATGGCGGTGTCCATTCGAATCTACGGGGCGCAACCGACAGAGGGTTTTGTAAAACTTCACTATTACAACTTATATTTCCTGGGAAAACTATGAAAGTTATCTGACCTATTGACAAATGAAATCTGAATAATATTATTGTAATATTGGTTACGTTGCAGTGAGAAATTAATTATGGTAAATGAGACACGGTCTGCTGGTAAACGGTGGAAGTATGCTACCGGAACTCTCGAAGTGGGCCCTACAAATTGGATTTGTTTTACTTTTCTTTTGGTTATAAGATTTTTGTGTATAACATCAATTCCAAGATCAATTAAATCGTTGAAAACTATTAATAATTTTGTTACACTTTAAAATTTATTTTAAATACTAGAATATTAAATCAACGGTCCAAATTAATTGACACTATCTAGAAGAGATGAATTATATTTTCAAACTTTCATAAAGATTTACATAAGTCGTTAATCATTGCTTAACACCTCATAAAATTTACTGACCGTATCTTATTGTTGACACTCACAATTTTGGTGAGGTTACCTATGTAACAGTTACCAGGTTACAGAGTTGTTATTTATCAATTTCGTGAGTAAAACTTACAAATGTAATTCTCTCTGTATTAGGCATTTTCGTCCTCAGCAACCGACTGAACTTTCGTCAACTTTAAAAATATTTTCTTGGGTGCTTTTGTTATTTTATTTTACTTTATGCTACATTACCTAAAAAGACACAAAGCGTATAATATTGAAAAAATCTGGTATATATATTTTACCTTTCTAATACTATGCATATTCTATTGCACAATGATATTGCAAATGGAATGACAAATAAATTGGTTTAGAGAAAGGCATTTTAATTGAGTGAGTGCTATTTCCCAAATCAATCCATTGTCTCATCAAGCCACCTGTCATAACTTCCGATCTAGTTAGTAATGAAATAAGAAGAAGCAATGTACTTATAGCTATAATTTTTCAATTTTGTAATTATTACCTAATATGATTTGCTGATGCCTGATGCTTTCGAAATTCGTCAACAAAACTACTAAAACTCGAAAATTTCTCTCTCTCTCTCTCTGCGATACACACTTTACTATAAAAGTTAGTAACCAAACAAAAAGTCAATATAACGGGTAATGTATTTGTTCGTATCCTTTTCTTTATAGGAAACTCTGTCCATTGTTCAATAGTGTAACGTTATTTATAAACAAATAGTGAAGCGAAAAGTCTTGTAACGTCCCCAACTCGATGTCTGTATGTCGGGGTTGTCGCTGCGGTCAGCGGTCAACGAGTCGAGTCACCGAGCGTGCTTCCGCTGCAGACGCCTCAGCCCTGCACTAGCTCTGCCTTCCTTGACATTGTCTCCGTTTCATTATCTTGCTTAGTTATATGTATAACCGTTTGTTTCCACCACAATTATGCAGACTTTCAAGAAAATATATTCGATGGATCAATATTAAAAAAAAACATTATAAGTCTATTTGTAATTGAAAGTGCCAACTGCCAAGGTCAACTTGATCAGTTTGGATCAATGTAATTCATTCGGAAAATCATTATTTTTGCTTAAATGTTTTAAAACAATTGTTTTTTGTTTATGAATTTGATCTATAACTACGTTTTCTCCAAAGTAAAACAAATAATAAAAAAAAACTTTCCATTTTGATTCGTACGCGCTATATTACCGTAATTAAGAACCAATTAAAAAAACAACTCATAATATGCCAAAATCTATCAAGCCCTTTAAACTGCAGAGGATGTCAGAGAAATGGTAAATATTATCCCTCTTCTGTGGCAGTCTATATGTATAAAGATGATCTATTCAAATAGCACTTGATTGCTAATAGCAGTGAAATATAATGTGCCAACGATTCGCTATGTCGCTGTAAATTCGTCAGTTGCAATGAAAATGATGCCATTGCAAAAACAAATGACCGAACAGTTCCAGTCGAAACTTCTCACCGCAAATTAGTTGCGGAAGCATCTCGTTATCGACGGGCATTTTGATGCAATTATAATTTAAATCTAAATAAAATGAAAACGATTTCCAAAGCATTGGTTTAAAGCAAACCCTAGCAAATTATGTTAATAATTTCATTATCAACGATTATGTAACTTAAACCGCTTCATTGATATTGTGAAATCATTGCATTTTCAACTTTTTACTTCTCGTTTGGTGGTGGCTGAGTTCTTATAAATTATGGTTATTTGTGGTTTTCAAATAAGCATAAAAAAGACAATATAATTAAGATTTTTTATTTATCTGGAGTCTGATGGCGGCAAAATAATAAGCAATGACTTAACAGTGTTTGAAAAATTAAATTCACATTCTAAAATTAATAGACGCGAGTTACCTTATAGTTTTATATAAAGGACATTATATAATATTTGAGCATGACCTTGGAGTTGGAGATATTAATAATAAGAGGAAACATCACTTATACGCAAGTGTACAGTACGCGCATGGTTGATGGCTCACATCCTACGAACAATGCGTTTCCGACGCGCTAATCACTAATGCAATTAACTCTATCCGCATTTATCTAAAAAAATTAAATAATTTGGTGATATTCTATTACAATTGTATTAAAAACAATGTAAGCCTTTATATAATAATACTAAATACTAATAATTTCAAACGTAATCTTTTAGAAATCTTGCACGGGATTTTAACCTACATATGTAAACAACATTGTTAACAATGGTTATGATAATTTCTAAATAAATAACTAATGCAATATAGACAATGAATTAAACATACAATTTTATATTGATTGTATACATTGTAGAAAACACCTAAAATTTCATGGAAGGATAAACAGTCATTAAGACTACTTCCTAAGTCTTCGAAACCTGGTTCAAAAGTTAGGTAATTAAAAATGTCTTAGGTCCTTGCTCTATGTTCCAACATCTATTGAAAACGATATAATTACATCAAAGGAAGTTACGGCCCTGCAATAACCAGCGGAGCAGATCAGGAACCCGCTACTTATCACCGCCCACTTACCGGTGACAATAATTATTGAAATCAATGAACTACCCTCTGGTCTGGCGTAACGTCCTGTGCTGCAAGAATTTACCGACGTCGATTTGTTGAATTTAATACCCGAGTAATAAAAAACTGCAATAGGTATTCTACGAACTTTACCTAAAAAATTACATTTGTTTTCATTTCAATATGAGAATTACCAATCCCTGTAATGTAGAATACATAAGTATTGATTTAGAAGAAAAATGCTTCTACCAATAGAAGCAATAATAATTATAATAACATTAAAAATGGTGGTTAAGAAAACCATGGACAATACGCTTTAGAACAAACTTATAAGTATAGAATATTGGGAAAAAGCAAATTACAAAGAGTAAATTAATTAAAACCTACTTCCTTCTGACCTCCTTACATGCATGTTATATTTCAGAACCGTTATATCGTCACGAAACATCGTTTATTAGAAGAAAACCATTTTAATAAAAGAAGGAAGTATGCAAATTCTTGCTTTGGTGGGATGGCTAAGTGCAGGACTGCATGTTACACATTGCAGTAAAATGCAGGAACGTAGAAATCTACCACATAATGGGAGAAATTATTAATATTAAAGTACAACGCGTCAGTTGGGTTTATTTATGCTAGAATCATGAATGGCTTTACCACAACAGTAGGCAAGCAAGTACGTTCAACTCTATGATTACTGAAAACAATTTGAAAATTCATTATAATCAAAATTTTTATCTTACAACTATCATATCTAACCGATTTTCTGATTCAAGACAATACTGTCAAAAGTACGTAAAGGAAAAGTAGTGTTATTATTCGAAGCAAGTCAAGCAGTTCTCGAGTCAACGTAACTCTATACCGTACGCCGGCATTGAAATGTGTCGAGACTGCGAGCGACCTCGTTGTGTGAACGGAGTGAACGGCCGGCGATCACCCCCGGGGTGGCGAGGGTGATTCATGCGACCCACATGTTAATTATATGATCAGATTTTTGTTTACAACGGGGTACGATGCTTTATTACTTAGGTAATCAACTTAAAAACGGAAGTGATTTTTTCTTGTTTGAACATTACGATTATCCTTCATTGTGAACTGGGGACTAAGTATGTAGAAATTAAGTAATAGTTGATTTATGATTTTTAAAAATTAAAGGAATGGTTTTTATGCAATAATCATTATCAGCTATCAGAATATGACATTATTTTATCGCCATAATTTTACATAATTTTTTCCCAGATTTTCATTATTGATTTTTGATAATCTGTGGTTTTCGAGGTTTCATTTGCACCAAAACTCAATGGAAACCATCGGAACTATAGAGAGGTATATCTCTCAATGGACAACAGCAAATCGTTTGTGATTAATGCAATGGTAGTATTCAAAAATATATATAGAAGAAAGTTATATTTTCATGATGATCTTACCTATTTGATTTTACTATAATAAATAACAATAATTGAGAAAAGAATAACATTATATTGCTTTCATACTGAATATCGTGAAGAAAGTTTTATAAACGTCTAAGTCTGCAATTGTCTAATTTTAATTACTTTTTTAATATGAATAGATAAGTCAGTAATTTGATTATTCAAAACCGGTGATTGCTTGTTATAATAATTGTTGATGGCTTTCTGTTTCATATTCAAAGCTATTCACTTTCAATTCGCTTTATTTATCTTCATCATAAATATCACGTTAATCGTCATCATCATGTATATTAATATCATTAAGTCTGTTTTATAAGATCGTCAAGTAGTTCTTTTCTTATTATAACTTTTTTAGGGTTCCGTAGTAACGGAAACACGGAAAACGGAACGGAACGTAAAAACGGAACCCTTATAGTTTCGCCATGTCCGTCTGTCTGTCTGTCTGTCTGTCCGTCTGTCTGTCTGTCTGTCTGTCGGCGGCTTTGCTCCGAAACCCTTAATACCAGAAAGCTGTAATTCGGTATTAGTATACATATGAATTACGCCGAGAAAGTCGTACAATAAAATCTTAAAAATATTTTTTTTTCAGGGTGTCTTCCCTATGTGTTAAGAAAGACCAAAAATTTTTTTTCTCATTTATCCCATGTTGTGGGGTATCGTTAGATAGGTCTTTTAAAAATGTTATAGGTGTGGGAAAACCATTTTTCCGAACGGCGAACTGTTTCCGAAATATTAAGCTTTGAAGTGTCAATTTTTCTTAGAGTCAAGTGTCCCCCCCCCTCTACCCACTAAACTGCTGCGTCTAAAAATATGAAAAAATTCACAATAGTGGTACATATAATGAATTTAAAAGGAAAATTATCACGGCTATGTGGGTTCTTATGGTTATCGAGTTATGGATGATCTAAGTAAAAATAAATATTTCACTTTTTAAAGCATCACATTATGTAAATATTAATAATTTTAAATTAAAATATGAATTTCAATGAATAAATAAATAAATATTTAATAAGTTTAAATTAAAATAAAATATAAAATAAGGTATAAACAATGTATCACTAAAACATGTCGCGAGTGATTCTGAATCGCGCTTATGAAGTTTTCAACCAAATCTCCATAGATTTCATAGGCGCTAATCAGGAAGGAAAATTATCGGCGCTAAGTATATTTTACAAGTGTTAGAATAATAAATAATCGACGAACATATAAGGTTCAAAATCGTTAGTATAATTCATATTCAAACATTCATTTTATATTAAAAATATTTTAGTCTTGAAATATAAAGATAAATTAAAAATAATGTTATAATAATAAAAGGTTTAAAATTGTAAGTACGTATATTGTATAAACTGACTTAAAAAAGGAAATTCCCAGTTCGTCGGAAACTTTTTTACGAAAATAGGTTCTCGAAGATTGCTTGACCGATCTTGACAATTCTGACAACTACGGAACCCTACATTGTGCGTGGCCCGACACGCACTTGGCTGATTTATTTATATTATATATGTATATTATATATTTATCATACGTTTTTACGATTCCGTATACGGAGGTTATGAGGCCATATTACTAAGCCGATTCCTGGATGGAAGATCGGGTTATGGTGATTCGTACCCACAAAACCCTCTTTTATACAATACGTTTGTTTTTGTATATGTAATCTTTCCTATAATGTGGTAATGGTACTAATTCGAGAATATAAAATATAAATGTTTCCTGCCCATAAAAAATTTGCAGCACCCGAGGAGTTATAAATATGTACGTTTCTTGTTAATATAAGGGATGAAGAAAAATATGAAGTAGGTATTTAACGGATAACCGCGGAGAGAGAGTGTGGAGGGCTTTCGAATCTCTCACTCACCGTACAAAACACAGCTATACTGACTGCTTAATACTAATTTTCTATGAAGGAGTGGGACTTCCCCGGTCAAGCCAGCCATTAAAATCAATCTGGATTACAGTTAGGCTCTACCATAATTTATAAGTTCTATGTTTTCCATAAATTAATCATAAATATTGTCTATATTCGCTACACTTTTATGGATATTATCTAAAGAACGTATTCTAGATCTAGATTATCTATCTATGTAACAGATCTATAAATATTTCATCGTCCTAAATATCAGTCATCAGATTTAACTACGATTAAATTGATGGTTTCTGTAATATTGACCCAAGTTAGCGTGTAGTAGGCACAGCGTTACTATATCAGGGCTGTTTCGCTGTACCGAAGCAATAGGAACAATGGCCAACAAATAGCCCATTACAATGTCCGTCTGTCCATTAAAAAGCCAGTTTTATATCGATCTCTACCCAGTTAACAATGAATCAAATGCTAAAACCTTTATTTTATGTAAAGTAAGGTTTTGATGGGAATTTTTAATAGAATATTTTTTGTGGAATCTTTCATTAATACTTAAAAAAGGCAGTCGTGATGTTTGTATATTTCATGTTCATAAAAATTGAAAATAAATGTTTTAATAATTATTTTATCAATTACCGCCATCTTTTGTAACTCATAATCCATTAACAATCTAGACAACGATAATTTATAGAAGAGGTTGGTATACCTATTCCATTGTAATTACAATTGCACATTAGGCAATTAATGCCATAACATTCACTACTTACATCAATTAAATATTACTTTTACCTAGTAACATATATGATCAGAAGAGTTAAGCCTAAGAGCCAAAACAGATATCCTCGTGTCAGTTGCTCCGACGTCGTGAAAAATTACGACGGCGTAGCGTCGTGAAAATCGTACCACGTACGTTGCCGCAATTTTTCACGACTGACGTCAGAACGAGTCACAGTGCGATGTCGCAACGTGGTTGTGTATTTTGACCGCTAGTGTTAAGAGTGGAATTTTTAAAACAGTTTCATTTGACTTATGGCTCGTTGAAATGGTCTACATTAACGGATTGGCGGTTTTTTTTAATTTGCAATTTTATGTTATAAAATTGCTAAATAAGAGTATTTTTTTTGATCATACATCGATAAATGTAAGTAATTGGCGGTGGGATGTAATAGTGATTTACCTTGCGATAAGGCCGGCGTCGCAGTGAGCGCGAGCGCCGCCAGCAACAGCGGCGCGACCATGCTGCTGCTACCGCGCGCGTCGCATGCCGCCCGCGCGACTCACCCTCGCCGACACTCTCTCCGTCGTCTCTTCTCTGCGCCGTACGCGCTGTACACACAGTCATTCATCATTATACTCTTAATCGATTGAAAAAAAAAGGCTTTTTTTTTAATATAATGAAAATTAGAAAAAAAAGTTATCAATTAAAGTGATTTGTTGTAAGTCATGCAATCTCTAAATTATTCGATAAAAGCCTGTTAATTTTTTTAGAAAAACATAGTAGTAGTAGTAGTTCTATTGTCGGATTAAAATACATATCATTGAGTGTAATATAGGAAAAAAAAATCATAAGACCTATTTTAAATTTTGTTTATATATAGGTGTCTATTTACTTGATGACGCAGTAATAAAAACATATTTAGTATATTCAAATTTATGGCTATTACGAAAGTTACGAAAGTATTTACGTAAGAATTAAATAATGTTTTTTTAATTAACGAATTCGAGAAATTAAAAATAAGAATATTTAACTCTTGAATTTCTAGTTAGTCATGTCAGTGGAGTTTAGTTACGTTGTAACATAATTAACTTATCTTCAATCTCAGTGCTCAGTGTGTCGCTACGTTTTCTCATAAACAATACGCACGAGTCAGATCACAGCTGATAAATGGTAAATAATAATAATTGACCAGAATCTCGTCATTTTTATAAACATTACATTGATATCATCGGTATCAAACGCTTTCTTTTTGTAGATGTTTAATGTTTAAGTGAAGTTTTTTACACGATGCCATTGCTCTTTATACGATCTTATGTTAGGTATTATTTAAACAAGATTTGTATTTTTTATAAAATTTTCCTTAGTTATATTTTAAAACAATGTTAATTACATTTAATTAAAAATATAATACAGGTATACAATTAAACGTAAGTTACTCATTTAAAATCTAACATTTTTAAATATGTTTAAAATCTAATCGTAACCTAGTTTGCTTTTCACATTGAAATACTCAAATAATATGAATTACCGGATATTAACTACTTGGCTATAGTTCTTAACCATTAAAATATTTCTTCATAAATTCTATCATTAGTGTTAAATTACTTTCCATTTTACCATAACTCAATTATAAGCACTACATTCATATATGTAAATCTTTATTTTCTTAGGGATCACCTAGTTAGCGCCTCGCCTCGCTCTTCCACAACCTGGTAGTCATATCGCCTCCCTAAGCTCGCGAGGCCTTTACGGACGTATTTAGAAAGCGGAAAAAATATCAAAATCACAGCGAGTTGAGGCTAATTTCGCTTTCTTTCGTCATTTACATGTAACAGGCATTGTTTGTGAACATCGGCGCGATTCGCTGACGGCTGCCTGTCGACCTTGTGTATATTCCGCCTCTGTGCCGTGAATAATACCTTAAAATGCATTTTTGTGCAATATTGTAATGTCGGCACGAATTTTGTATCTATTCTATTTAATTTAAGAATTACCAGATTTCTTATAATTCGAATCGAACTTGTTTCTTTGATTATATTGTATTTTATTAAATCAATAAATGGAAATAGTAAAAACTGGTAAGAGTATTAAATAGCTTCGTAATACTTTTGCGTTTAAATAAATAAAATAATAATAAATAAACGCATCACACACAACGGCCCCAACGGTGTGTCCGGAAACACTCACAACACTAACACTAACACCCAGACCACGACAAACATCCGTATGGCCAATACAGATATTTGTCGTAAGCGGGGATCGAACCCGCGACCGTTAGCGCTTGAGTCAGTTGCAGTGACCACTACGCCAACATGTTCGTTCGCTTTCTTATTGTATGAGCATTCAATATAAAAAATCAAAATCAAAATATACTTAATTCCAGTAGGCTTTAACGAGCACTTTTGAATCGTCATTACAAAAAAATTACATCAATAATAAAGCTACCACCGGTTCGAAATGTAGATTCTACCGAGAAGCACCGCGAGAAATTAGATAGTTACTCTTGTAAAATATTGTCAATTCACTTTTGTTACTTGCGTGTACATATGACATCAACTCTTCCAACGAAAAATAAATAAAGAAGGTATCTGCTATTTTCATTATTTTGACAGGCAGGTTGACGCAGTGGTCACTTCAACTGAAGCAGTAACGGTCGCGAGTTCGATTCCCGCTCTCGTCCAATGTTTGTGTTGGCCATACGGACATTTGTCGTGGCCTATGTGTTTGTGTTGTCTGTGTTTCCCCCGATATACGATCATGAGGTCGTAATAAAAGCCATTGAGTGTTATGCATTTATTTCTTTCTTTATCTATTTACGGTAATTGTTTCTTCTATTTCTGCGTAAATATGGATCTTTTTTTGTAAAAAACACCGGATAAACGAGAAGAGTCAGTGGACTATAGGTAGGCAGTACCACAAAAAAACATTTTGTATTAACCGAAACAACCTTTCAGTAACTCAAAACTTAGAAAAATTTACATATACAATATACATAAAGAAAAGAAACTGCGCATCATTCGTATGAAAATTTTGAATAGCGGATATTTAATATGATATCTTGAAGGAGCACCGTAACTGTATCTTGACCGCGATAACCAAGGTGCGAGTTCAAATCCTTACGCAATTTTCATGAGTGATCTATATCGTATTATGTGGAGTGAATTGATTGTTAATGAAATTGTACTAAGAAAACTAAAGTAAAAATACGATTCTGGAGAATGCCTTCCATTCGTTTAATATCTTGTCAAACATATCAAAATAAATTTCATGATTCTAATACGTTGCTTCTGATGAGTTGTATCTTTGAAGCCACCATAAACATAATTCATTAATGCCATCTATAATGTTATCTTTACAAAGTCCTGCACGATTTGGATTATTTTTAATTTTTTTTTAACTTGACCGTAAGCTTGTTATGTACTTAATATTACCGCAAATCTATACTAATAATAAAATTCTAGCGGGTCGCTGTCTGTACATGGAAGATATATGAAAAAAAATCTTACTGGGGGCCTTTACCAACGCAATAGAACCCAAAACAAAGATTTTTAGAATTCTTATCTGTTTGTCTGTTTGTCTGTTTGTCTGTTTGTCTGTTTGTCTGTTTATCTGTGCGTTTGTGCACGCTAATCTCAGAAACGGCTTATCCGATTTAGATGCGGTTTTCACTAATATATTGTGGTAAGCTTCACTTAACATTTAGGGTTTGTTTTATGTCAATCGGTTCATAAATAAAAAAGTTATGTCAATTTAAGGGTTCACGTCGAACAATATTTTGTATTTTTCACTAAATGCATAAAAGTATATGCAGTACTTACATCAAAAAATCAAATTTTTTAATTTTTTGTCTGTCAGTCTGTTTCCTACAACTAATTTCTGAACCAGCTGAATCAAATTTGATGGGACTTTCACTTGCAGTTAGGGGATGTCCATTAATCACGTGAGGCCCAGAGGAGAGAGAGGGGATGGAAGAAAAAAAAATTCAAAAATTCAAAGTCTAAAAAGTTCTTAAAAACATTACTTGATTAATGAAAAGCCCCTATACCTAGCTAATATTATAAGGATTAACTTAGGCTACTTTTATTAAAAATATATATTTATTTTAATGAATAAGTAAAAAAGAGATAATTCTCTTAATATTTTGTTATTGCGTTATCGCGATATCAAAATATTATAGAACCCAATATAATAGTGAACAATTTCTGATTTAAAAAGGGAAAGTTATACATCTATACATATAAATGGATGTTGATAAGCAATAATGTGTCAACCCACAAAAAGTTAAATTTTAAGATATTGATGTATTTTGATACTACGTCACCTATTTAACATTATCCAAACAAATTTCAAGTCATCTAAACTAAATAAGTATGGAAAAAAGTTTCTTAACTCAATGGTTCGTATTTCATGTGCGTTCCATACTTATTATATAACATATTAAATAAATCTATCTGCTTTTGATTCAATATATATTTTATCAAAATAGAAAAAAAAGATGAATATATACGTCTTTAAACTAATTTATTAAGAATAGGTTTGACATCTTAAAACGCTATTTTCTCAAAATGAAGTCCGTGTGGCTTGACACAGTATTGCTTATCAGCGTCCAAATATAATTGATGTGTCCGTTTGTAATTTTAAATAAATGCGTATGAAAGTATACACGGTACTGACAACAAAATTAATAACTTTAAAATTTTTGTCCGTCTATCTGTCACTCAGTTTGTTACGGCTAATATCTGAAACAGCTGGACCTATTTTGACGAATCTTTCACTGAACAGAAAGCTAATATAATAAGGAACAAAATTGAAACCAATGAAATAGTGAACAACATCTAATTCAAATAGGGAAGATATACATTTATTATATAAATATAATAATTTAAAAAAATAATAAATTTACTGGGTAATTTTTTTACTGGATATAATAGACCAAATCCGAAACTATAAGCAATAGCGAAAAATAATTAAAGGAGTAACAGAGCCGATTTTAATAAAAACTAAAATTATATCATTAGTTTTTTGAAAAATAAGTTCTCCTAGCCAGAAACGAACACGTTGATTTTGGAAAAAATTAACATTCTGTATGATTGCATCATCTGATACTGTCACATATTATAAGAATCAACTTCAGAGATGTATTAGTATATAGTTAACTGCAATAAAAAGAAAAATTCTATCAAATTCATACATTATTTTAATCTTTTGTAATTCTTCAAAAAAAACGATCATACCTAAAAGTGAATTTTTAAAATTATAACGGGATGTTGTAACGCTAATAGCGGGTGAGTACAGTAGCCGAGTCCAGTGAAATGTAGATTTTCAATAAATTGATTCATCTTTTTAGGAATTATCTAAACCTACTTAGGTAACGGAGTAGGTGACGGGGACCAAAACAAACGTCACATTCTATCAACTTTGTATAGCTCACATAGAAAAAACAGACAAACATTAAAGAAGTTACTGTGAGTTATTCATTTTATATATTTTTGATTGTATTCTTTACACTCTTCCTTACTTTAGTAGGTGACTAGCATTTTGATGCAAATAAACAAATCGTTCGAAGTAATGCAAACTTTTTTTCTAAACTTACCGGGAGCCATGATTTAACCCACATATTTGATTATGTATATTTGATATATATAGAATCGATTAAATAACTTCTAATTCATGTATAGATTTAATGTTATTTTGTTAAAAAATAAATCTTTTCCTTTAATTTGTCTCTTACTATTACTTTCCAAAAGTTGATTCTTACAAGTGACACTGTTAGGTAGGTGGTGCAATAATACAGAATGTATTTTTTTTTATTAGTGGGTTCAATTCCTGGTCAGGAGAATCATGAAATCAAAAAAAACTTATCATGCATGTTTAGATTTCTCAAAATCGGACACGAGACTCCTTTAAGTATTTTTCGCGATTCCTTAAAGTTCCGGATATGGCCTATCAAGCCCAGTTAAAAAAGTCACTCGATATATAATACAAGGAGAACCTCGGCAGGAATATACTGTTTTACAGTCAAAATTTTAAATACTAGCACAAAACACTTTTCTTCAACATTTATAGTGAAAAGTTCCCAAATCCAAAGTGAAAAGCTCCTTTCTTGAGCAGCACCGCAGACTATTATAACCTTGCTTTGCAGCAGACATGCCAAGCATTCTGTAATCCACGCGAACGAAGTCGCGGGCACAGCTAGTGTAATAATAAAACCACAATTTTTATCCAACGTTTTATAAAAACAAACCAAAACGAACGTAAGCTGCTAGCAAAAATTATTAATATACAATTCCGTTAGTTTTTCTTTTACCTTTGAATAATTTTAACATATATCTCTTGTACAAAGTATTTTCTAAGTATAAGTCATTTTTCCTAGGCGTTAAATTAACAGTGAAGCGGTTCCGAGCGAGTTGAGCCGGCGGCGGAGCGCGCAACGCGGCCACCGCCTCGGTTACTTCAGATGTCGATTTCATCACAAACCTTCGTGCATGCACATATGATTTACTCTCGGATTTTTATCACTTTTCACATTAACGATGCAAAGAAATTATTTTATAGGTGACCTCAAAAAGGTTATCAAGTCGAATGAAGCCTTTTCTCCACTCCTGTTTATAAAGCCAATGCATTTTTGGCTTCATCGTTACCATATCATTTCTAATAGCCATGGGTAATGCTGTGGTGGAGATAAGAGTAATATAATATAATGATAGTCAGAGAGAAAAGTTATCAAATGAAAACATTACTAACGTTATGATCAATGTCGATGTAAGAAGAACTACTCTCAATGTATGTACATAACATATTCATTGAAAAAAGTATGAATGAAGTCGATGCAAAGTCAACTATTCAATTTATTAAAAAAAAAATTTCGTAATATCACATTTTCAAAAATAATATAGGCTTAAAAGTAATATTTATTGTTATACTTGAAACGACTATATTTTTGGAGGCCTGTCAAAGTACACTGCGCATCCGTGACGACCCCAGTAACCCTAGTAGTGTCGGCCCACTCATGCGTACGCGCAGCAGGTTGTACTTCCTTTAGGGATAGGGTGCGTCACTTTGTTACCATTTCTTAACGGCTTTTTATTAATCATTTAAAATACCAGGTTGCAGTATTGTTCTATAAGTTAAGATAACTTAGACATTACATACCTATTACGAATTTGCATATAGGCAATTACAGGCGTTCCAGCTTTAATTCGGTACAAAGATATTTTTTAATCTTTCTTTTTAATGAAATTTAAAAAATATATACAATAAAAACACGTATTTGTTTAAATCAAAAATTCTTTCTATCAAAATGAAAAATTAGATTTATTATTTTATGTTAATATAATATTATATATTTAGAATATTAATGATATAGGTATATTCAACTAAAAATGAAATTTTTTACAAAGTAAATGTTGAAATTAAACTTTTAAAATAATTATGCATAACATTGCTGAAATTTTCTTTGCTGAACGACTAAAATAGAGTTATATTCAAACAAAAATAAGTATTTTGTATAAAAATGATAATAAATTTATCTAACTACTGTATTAGTATGTAATGTTAATAGACTTAACCCGAATCCAGACTATCCTACTTATCAAATACCTATTTCGTCAACAATTAGTTTAAAAAAATATATAATGACGCAGGTAAAGTAGCCTATGGCATTGGAACCCGACTTGGAATTCGATATTATATTGTATTTACTAATTATATAAAATAATGTAATATGTATTATACGTATCCAGCAACTTATTTATCAAAACCAGAGACGTTTCAGCTACAAATAGCATTATTAATTCAATACTGACCTACTCGTATTTAAAAAATATCGCCGAATTATTAAAAAAAAACGAACAAACATTTTTTTGCTTGTTAAAATAAAACACAGTATTCGAATAAAACAGTTACACATATTGTTTTGTAAATAATTTTGAAAAATTGAATTGAAAAATTCAAAAGTGTCAAATACCAAAATTTTCTATACAAAATTACTCTTCTGAAAGATACATTAAACGAAAACAATAATAATAAAAATATATGGCAATAGCATGTCTATATCTCGTAACTGGGTCTGCCCGTTGTCGCGTCACGCGCCGTGGTCGCTACACACCATGCATTAAGCCGCGTAAACGTGCGCCATGGCTTCACATGTAAAAACGGTTAAAAACTTAGTCATGTTACGCTAGCGAGTCGTTTAATTTTATATTTTAAAATTTGCGATTTTGCACAGAGTTGTATATACAAATATGTCGAAAATCGGGCATAACTGAAAAGTAATACTTAAATTTAAAGCATATGTAAGAGTTTCTTGGAACGTGCTCAGGGCCGGATTTACCCCAAGTGCTGGCCTAGTGCACAGTGAAAAGTGCCGCCCTATTTTACCTAAATCATTACCTATGTAAATTAAGTAGTAAAAAAGCAGTCTTTAAAAATAAAGAAAAAAGTTTAGTGGTAGTAGATTTAGAGTATAATAAATTTTAATTGAAAATCTTTCAAAAAATCTCTTATGCCCCTAATTTTGCCGCCCTCCCCTAGGTACTAATGGCCCTATAGCAAATCCGGTGCTGAACGTGCTACTATTTAAATTTTAAACATCATATCAAAAATTGCGATTCAATCATCGATCAAACGATTGATTTTGATTGAAATTGTACCGTGCTATTTTACAATTTCAAACCCAATTTGAAACGCGTTAATTTTAACAAAATGCGCGATTTTTTTATTCTTGTTTTATAAAAAAAGCCGAACTATTGAGACTTACAGAAGCTGAGAACTATTTACCATGAACGTCAATCAATCTTCAGTCAATCTTGCAAGCACGCGGGTAAACACGCATAATTCAATAGTATAAAATTATATCGGTCTATATTGCAGCATAATTTCTTTTTGAATCTCATCCATTTCATCAATTCCGCCCCGTTATAAATGGGGAGGAAAATCGTTTCAGAAACCACGCAACTAGTACAGTTTTAACGCTGTATTTATTACTAGAAAAACAAAACAAGTTTCAGATATGACTTATCATTTAAATGATTTATTAACCATGAGATATTTTTTATTAAGAATTATCTATTTTAATAAATAGTTTAATTTAAGTTGGAATAAATAATCACGCAGCTGACGAACTCTGATATCTCACACAAAACTTAAAGCATATTTTTTATTATAACCGTAGTGAAGCCATTTTGGGACGCAGGACCCCTTGGCGATCGCGTATCTCGCTTATAGGTCGTCAAATCTAAAAGTTATATATCTAAAGTTTTAATGATATTAACTTTTTATCAGATTAGCAAAGCCTTATTATATCATTGATCCTTAAGCCAAAAAAAAATAAAAATATTCCGTAACAACGTGAAAAACTCTTTCCACGCATTAAAAATAATGAAAAAACGCCCAATAACAGTATTTTATTTCTAAGCCTATTTTTAAATTACAATAGGTATTTATTAACACAAAAATTAGGTTCGAGTTTTTATATATACTCATATAAAAACACTTCTTATAATTTTTATAATGCTATTATATGCGCAAAGTGTTTCGCTTTCTTAATTACTTTAATTTTATAATTTCATAGAAGTAACTGTAACGTCATATATTAAAAAAATAAGTTTCTAAAACAGAAGCTCGACGACAATCCAACATAACTAGAAGCGATAATTCATATTAATGTATTGCTTAATGAACTTTAGGTGTCTTCCAAAGTTTTGTTATTTAATTTCCAGTGCAATATGTGAAGACATTAGTGCGAAATATAACTTTTGCAATGCAGTGTGGTTTAAAGGCACTGTTTGCACTCGACCGTAAACAAAACATCTCTGTCTACACCAGCACTGCATATTATGAATACTGTTACCTAGATCTAATGTAGTCTCATTAATACAGGAAACTTACGAAATTATAGTTGATTATATTAATTTTTACGCCTTCATGCAGTATATTCTCAATTTTCTTATATATATATGCAATAAAATGGAATGATTATTATTATGGACAGAATTATTAAGCACTGATCTTTGTAAAAATGTAAACTTTTGTGTATATAAAGGTAAATGTAAAAATTCAAATATATCACAAGTATTCATATAATATACGTAAATTGATAATATTTTATAGTAATAGACACATACGAATTTATTAAATAAATTATTTAATCTAATTTTATACTTACATGATTTTTGAAAAAATCCAACTTTTTAATATTTCGATCTCCCTCCAAAATTTATAACAATGTATTAAATATAGTGCCTAACTGTTGAGAAATAAATGTTTACACTAAATAAAACAATGCAATTAATTTTGATTATTTTTCTAAGATTGAGAATAATTTATATTGATTTTTATTTATAATCACTTTATCGAATTTCCGCGTCGCGAAAGATGATACATTTCAAATAATCGGACCGTAAGGGTATAGTGTCAACAACGCTGTGTTTACCGCATACTAGTGGATAGATAGCAATTACATTGCAATAGTACAACAGTGTTGCGAGCGACGACTATATAATCACCTTGTTTTAAAATACGACTTAACGTACATATTTTAAGTAATACTTTAATAAAATAATTTTATCAAAAAGAATTATAATACAATTTTAAATACTTTTGCTTATCGTTGTTGATTCACTAAAATGTATTTTTGTTTTAAGTAATTCGTTGATTATTTATCAATATTGTCTTAATTACAACAACACTATGTAATAAGAAACAAACATTTACGGCTATAAAAATATATGCAATATTTTTCCCAAAAAAAAATTTCCCCAAAAAAAACGAAAGTAATACGAGTATTTATGATTTTACCCAAAAATAAGGATATTTTGAAACAATCTTAAAATTTAAAAACTCGGTAAAACTAAATAAATAGGACTTCATACAATTGCTTATTAAAATACAATTTTAAAACGTAAATAATAAAATAATTTTGAATAACAGGTAAAAGTTTAAAACGAAGAATTATTCATTTGAAGTCCTATATTTAAGGAATATTTTTATTATCTGTGTATTTAAACAATCTGTGTATATGAAAACGTCATGTAATTGTCATGTCACATAAAGTTAACAAGTCGCTATTTTTTTGTTTTTCTTCCTCTTGTTATACTTATAATTAAAACCGATTTATCAGTTATGATAATATTCCACAAAGTTGCGTTTTTATGTAATGTTTACATTAAGCGGAGTTAATTACCGGCTGAAAAATGACTGAAGCCTGTGCAGTTAATTGCAATAGAGACGAGAACAAGAGTTTGTCGAAGGATAATGGAGATTTGGGTGTTAAGGAGGAGCAAGAAATAATTGTGAAGCAGGAACTCGTCGAGTGTTTGATATGTCTGAACCGGACGACTGACCACAGCGACCTGAGTACCACGAGTACGGCCGCGGGGACGACGCTATGCGATTATTTGTGTAAATATACTCCAACCGATGTATCGAAAACAGCAAACGGTTCCAAATTTATTTGTAAAACGTGCCTCAATCTAGTTAATATATTAGAACGTGCAGAATTAGAATATTTAAAATTAAAGGAGGAGTTTCAATCTATACTCAGTAAGAATCCGCTGTTTGATACGCAAAATTTACAAGTTAATGTGTCCCTTGATCCTGTAAAAAATGAGAGTTCGGATGTGTATGCGGACAAAAATATGGACGATGATTCGGAAGATGAACCTCTATCCCTCACTAAAAAGAAAAGACATAGAAAACTTGACAAGAGAAAAAAGAAAACTGTGACCGACAGCAAGCGTAAAGTACGCTCTAAGATTAGTAATGACGGGTATGTTTTTAGTTATTTTAATTTATATCATTACAATGCTATGTAATAAAATACTTTAAAGGAAAAAAGCATTTTTTTATTGAATTCCTTGCTGGTTCTTCTCGGTGACATATAACTTTGAACTGGTGGTAACTTCATTATTGATGTAATTTTTTTATATGGACGATTCAAGCACTTGGTCATGAGAGCTTTCTTGAATAAAGTATATTTTGATTTTATTTTAATGAATTGACAGTGTCAATGTCTTAGATATTTCAGAATTGCTTTTGATGCATTTTTGAGGTTGCCCTAGGTTTCCTCATGATGTCAGGGCGTCACGGTAGCACACACAATAATTAGGTTATTTTCAGAATAAAATTTAAACAACTTTTTTTCTGAAAATAATCTATTTAAATTAAAAAAAAAGTGATGTGACTGTTTCAATTTAAAATGTTTCATGTTTCATGATAAATATATAATAGATATAGGTAAATATCATATTAACAGTTGGGAATGCACTGAGTGTGAGGTAAATGGTACAACGGGAGGCCCAGAGGCGTTGACTGCTCACATGCTGCTCTCACACACACTACCAGCATCCATACATATAGAGAAAGTGAAGAAGGAGGAGTCTCCGGACAGGTGAGTCCCTTCTATTATATTTGTTGATATTTTTGTTTCATGTAAGGAAACCTGAAATCCTCTTCCCCGTCTCTTCTTTTACTTACCATTCCTTTTTATCCCTTTTTACTTTTAAAGCTAGAAATGCATCTGTAAATATTTATGAGCGATGAGAATTTGGCCTGCATTTTTGTTTAGCAACTATTTTCATTAAAGATGACCTTGTATACACTTGTAGATAAAACACAGTTTACCGCTGCTGTTGGAAGGATAACTATCCAACAAAATGTTGTGTCTATATTGTTAGATTTGTATTACGATTGTAATAATAATTAGAATGTTTTTTCGAGTTGTAGAAGTATTTTAGTTGTGTACATTTACTTTTTAATCTTTACCAGATTGTAGTTTTGTAATTTTGGTTGGAATCTAAAGCACAATGTTTTTAAAAATTATCACTCCATATGAATAAAATCATAACTTATCTGTATGCACAACCATCTAAAACTATTAATGTCAATTGTGTGACTGTTAAAAATTGTATAATATACCTCTGATAATCATTAAAGCAATCCTATGATCTTGCACATATGAAATCTCTTAAAAACATACTTCTTATATATTCGTATGACATGGACAAAAAATGTCCAATATAATGAAGTAATTTAATTGGTTGAAGCTGGTTATTTATGGTTTTTGTTTTAACCATCAGATCCCAGAGTCCAAACTTTAACTGCCTGGATGAAATGTTCAAAGTCGAAGAGGATGCTTTTGATGACGACGATGAAAGTTCAAACTTCGTTCCCGAAGAGCTGAGTAATGGGAAACACAGTAAGAGGTCTAAGTTGATCGGTCGGGGAAAAAGAAAAAATAGTACTGTTAAAAAAAAGAAAGATCCAAAAGTTGTACATCAATGCGATCAATGTAACGCAAAATATACATCACTGGGTAAGTGGTTAATGATATTATTATTTACTTTCAAATGAGATCCATTTAAATAAATAAAATATTTCTATTCTTCATGGCTCATAGCTTATGTAGAATTAGAAATTCAAATATGGGTTTAAGAACTCTTGTTTCTATGTTTTAAATGTATTTGAATTAAAATAAAGAATTTATTTTCTACTATTTATCTGTAATCAAGTTGGAGCGTCGGTATTTTTCGCAATATGGTCCTTCGAGCCGGATAAAAAAAAAACAGATCACGCCATTTATTATCAATATATCCAGTATATTAAATTTTTGCAGCGCGGCTCGAGCAGCACAAGCTGAAGCACGACGACTCCAAGCCGCCCTACATCTGCGAGGTGTGCGGCGCGCACTACAAGCACAAGCGCGCCTGCGACATACACGTCGCCATGCACAAGGGTATGCTCTGCGTCTTACTGCTACTCCAGACACTTTATATTATTGCTAGTGATGGACATATTGGTTGGCTCTATTTTCAGGCATCAGCGACTGGAAGTGTGAGGAGTGCAATAAACTGTTTCCATCTAAAGGTGCATTGCAGAGGCACAATAACATTCATACTGGAAAACTGAATTATCAGGTAATTTCTCAAATAGTTTAGTTTTTTTTATCGTTTTTCGTTTCGTTTCGGTCCGCTGAAAGGTAATAATGACAACATTTATCGTCCGCTTCCAGTGCGACCTGTGCGGCAAGTCGTTCATCCACACGTCGTCGTTCAAGATGCACAAGCTGTCGCACTCGGGCGTGAAGCCGCACGCGTGCGACGTGTGCGGGCTGGCGCTCATGACGCGCTCGCACCTCAAGCGCCACAAGCGCGTGCACTCGGGCGAGAAGCGCCACGAGTGCGCCGTGTGCGGCAAGCGCTTCTCCGAGCGCTACAACCTGGCGGCGCACGCGCGCGCGCACGCCGGCGAGGGCGCCTGCGTGGCGCCGCAGGCGCGCCGCCGTCTGTTCCGCTGCGCCTTCTGCCCGGAGCGCTTCGAGCGCCGCGTGCAGCTGGAGCGCCACGCCGCCTCCGCGCACGGCCGCGCCATCGAGCGCCCGCCGCCCACGCCGCGCAACACCATGAGCAAGCTGCTCAAGGCGCAGGCGCAGCGCCGCGACCACGCGCCCGCCGACGACAAGGGTGAGTCGCTGAGCCGCCCGCGCCGCGCCGCGACCACGACCACGCATCCGAGCCCGCCGGTGACGAGGGAACTCCATACACACATCATTATATGCAATACATACTAGGGTATTAAGCAAATTTTAAATACCGCTATTGCATATGATACAATCCAAAACAAAAAGGAAGCATTTTTAGTATAATCGATGTGGCGCAATGTTACTAAGGATACTAACCTAAAAAAACTACGATTTTAGATATAGATCTTCAGGTCTATTGATAAAATAGTATAGCCGCAGCTTATTCGGCTTGAATGACCAAAAAGTACAATTTAAAAACTACTTGTTTTATTTTGTATAGTAGAATAATAAAAAGATAAAAATTCGTTTTTGATACATTTTTAAAACAAATTTAATATTGATGAATATGAAATAGTTAAGACCGCTCAAAGCTAAAATTCCAAATCTGGATATTCATTTTTTTTTTCACTATATGTACAACTTGAGTAATATTTATCTTTGTTGTGTCACCAGATGCAGACATCAAAATCAATCGCAGTCCAGAAACGAGATCCGTAGCCGTGACGACACAGAAGCACCCGCCACAGCTATGTATGTTTTACAATTTAAAATAAATAAGAATAATGTTTTTTATCCAAATTTCATAAAATTGTTTGGGTTAACCCATAGGAAAAAAACAATTAAAACTAAATTAATTCAGTTTCGTTTTTCCCCAATTTTTAAAGGAAATTTCTAATTTTTATACATACAAAAACTTAAAATTAAGACATATTATGAATATTTAAAAACAAAAAACTAAATTGGGTCATTAATCCAAATTTATCTATATACCAAGTTTCTAGCTGGTTATTCTCGGTAGATTTTACATTCCAAACCGTCGGTAGCTACTGTATTAATGTATCTATTAATTTTAATTTGTATCTTTTTTTATCTTGATAAAATTGAAACAAATTTACCGCCACCGCTCCCCTTAACCTTACAATTGCTCTTATTTAATGTAAACCGATAAACACTCCTGCCCCCGCGCGTTGACGCCTGCAAGTACTTAGAGCGTGTTGTGCGGCAGCGTCGGCGGAGCTGCTGAGCGCCGGCTCGTGGGCGGGCGTGTACGCGGCCGAGTTCGGGCTGCGCGCCGACTACTCGCACTGACTGCCTCGAGCCGCGCCCTGGAGTTCGTAATCGCCCACTAGTTTTTACAGAAATATCCAAAGGTTGAATTTTTTTAATTTTTTTAAAATCATTTTTCAGTGAAACATATATGGCCTTTCAAAAATTACTAAATATTTGTAATTTTTTTTTGGTTTCTTTACATCTGGTCTGAACGACTGTAGTATAGTAATTGAATCGTAAAATTGTCCCGAAAATGGTGAATTGTATCAGTACCTGGCAACCCTAATGCGAAATACGAAGAATAAAACAAGTGTGCAAGTGGTGGTCACAAAGCGTGTGTATACTGGCAGTAGAGCAGAGATTTTGTTTTTCTTTTCCCAACATTATAAATTATACTTAATGAGCAGTAATAAAGTATTTCAATATATAGAGAAACATAAGTGTAATGCCATTTGATGTTTAGGATTCGTTCAAATCAAGCCACACACACTAATATTTATATTCTTAAGACCATGGGTACAAACATATTAACATTATATTTTACATAAATCTCTTCATAAGCGACCAGTCAATGGCCTGCAAATGTCTAGTAATTATTACAATTATTTTTAAAAACATGTCTTATGTCGTTCTCTAAAAATTAGAATCTGTACATTGTTGCCGCTCATAAGTATGAAATTTTTTACATTGGAAAAAAAATACTGAATTTACGTTTGATTAAGAAATTTTGCTCTGTCGTCCCATTGTGCGCAGGCCATTGTTAAACTAACGATCTCAAATCAAATTGAAAGAAAGTAATTTTACTAATATTAACTACTAGTATCTGTGGACTGAGCTTGGCGAATTTTTTTTCGAGTGTTAGGGCGTTTTTTTTAAATCAAGATATACTTATATGTCTATTTTTCTTTACTTGTCTCATTCAGCAGACGAATATAGTTCACTTCTAACCTCACAAGAGTTAGAGATGCGTTATTGTCGATCGAATGATGGAACTGAGTAATTTGTTATAATGAAAAATTATAATAAAAAAATAAGGTTCGAAAATTCGTGTTATCGTTGCACATATTGTTACCAAATAAGTCAAATAAAGTAAAATAGACTATAGATGAATTTCAAAATGTAAACTTTTTAAATAGACTTACATTACTGTTTGTAAACAGGATGGAAAAGGCATTATGTGAATACAAGAATTGTAATTTAATTGTGATATAATAATTATTATTGTTTTCGATGTTATATGTTGGCACAACAATGGCATGTTACAACAATGACATTTTACGTTTATACTTCAAGACGTTAAAAATCTGGCACAGATTAGTATAAATGTGTATGTAAATCATCATTTCCAACCCATAGACATTTAATTGGTCAAGCAATAACTATTTGCATGAGCTTTTAAAAGAGAAGACATTGTGGGTGTCATGCGCTTATGACGTATCTACAGTTACAAAATATACTAATAATGTCTAACACAAGAAAGGAAAAAATTGTTTTACAAATAATTAATTTTAAAAACAAGTTTTGCCACCATAAAGTCGCCATAAACTGAATGGGTTATATCTTATTAATTTAAACAAAAAAAAAAAAAAATAATCAGTGTGTAGGAAAAGGTATTGTGTGGCAATTTAAATATGAATCAAAATTAATAGAGGCCAGTGAATTGAATATATATTATATATTTTAACATTGTGGGTTTATTGTGAATAGTACAAGTATGTTCTCCTTTTATGTAAAATCACGAGTATATCCAATATTATTAACATAGTATTGAAAATACTGTATTATACCTATAACATATTAATTATTAACACCAAAATAATGTTCAGTTAACGTTAAATAATACGTTTTGCATCTGCCAAACATAGACGCATATTTTTATTACGTCAGTATATTATAATATGTTAAAATAGAGTCATTTTATTTATTTTTTTTTTCATATATATATATATTTTACGCAAATAAAAGCGAGAATTGCTCTCTAGTGATGCATATAATTATGAAAGACATACATCTCAACACTTTTTCATAGATTGCACATATTTAATTAATTTCTAAAGCACACATCGTTTGTTTATTATCATCAAATACAATTAAAAATTAATTTCAATTTGTTTTGAAACACGTGTATTACTAATCTGTACTAAGAAGCATGGTATATTTTTGTTTATAGTAAATACTTGTTTATTTAATTACATTTTTAATTTAAATAAATAATATTTTCTGTGCAATATTTTATTGATAGCAGAAAATTTAATTACGACTATATTTTATGTGACTATATATTGGCAACAATTATTTTTAAGTTATTTTGCATGAATTTTATTTTATATATTATAATAGTCACTATCTACAAGATGTACATAATAATGATAAGATGTTAAAATGTAATTAGACTATGTTGGTTTTATTTCTAAGATTATTATTAGATAAATAATATTATTAAATGCGATTCGAATAATATTTTTCTACTGGTAACTTGTACAGTACATTATATACTAAAGTTAGTTATTTGAAAATGAAATTTTGTTATTATTTTACACCATTTAAATGAATATTTAAAATTTACTAATTTGTATCTAGCATTAATTGAAATGCCAGAATTATTTATAAATTTTAAGTGTTTTTGCTGGAAGTGTAACTGAGCTAATTTTCTTTTAATTTCAGGCAGACCGTGCAAACAATATTACATTTACAGTATGGGTACTGATAATTATTTTGAAAATGTCTGATATGCGGTGTAATATCTGAATGGTGTAAAATGTTAACAATACACTTTTGTCTGCATCTGTATATTATATGGCGACAATATCTCTCGAACATGTACCATACGTAACTGATATAACATTAAACTATTTCATTAAATTGTGTCTTAGTTTATTTTGAAGTCCTACTCCTTTATAATTGAAGTAAGTAATCACGTCGCCGTTTAAATACGATTAAAAAAGGGGGAATCAAAATAAGTTTATTACGTATTCTAATTTGAATTAAATATATTTAAGCATAGATAGCAGATAGAAGCACAAGTTTAGAAGATTTTTCATCATTTATGGTAACTGCGCACAGAAAGGGTTGAATATATTTTTTTAAAATGATTATGCGTTTTGTTTTTGTAAGAAAAAAAAATCATTTTTACGCACGCATATAGAAAATATAAATTTATGTATAAATAAATTTTTTAATCATTTTAAATATTTTACTGCAGTAATCTAAAAAAGCAATATAATTTTAAGTCGAGATAATATAAGACTTATTTTTTACGTCATTAATATTTCACAACTGGCAACAGAATACTGATAAGAAATGTCAAAATTTCATTAAATCGTCTTATCAGTTTTTTTTTTTAAAATACATGGTACAACTTGAAGCCAATTATGTACTAAATGCATTATTTTAAAAGTTTATAAATAAGATTGAGATAGTTATTTTATTTAAAATGGGTAGACAATATAGCGATACTGAATTAAAAATACGTCGCGCGAAAAAGGATGATATGGTTGCTGTGGCAGAAATGATACAAGTGTGAAATGCTGCTTGATGATTAAAAAAAATATTTTACAAAAATCAAATTCAGATGATATGTGGTGTTTTTACAGGAACTCGCCGACTTTGAGAAAATGCCAGACGGACCAAAGATGTCTGTGAAAGGTACGCATTTTTTTATTTTTTTAGTTCGATTTTATGATGACTAAAAAGCAGCTTCGGTTTTCACTCGTGTTAATGGTTACTGCTTCTTATTCGTATCTTAAAAGTGTAAAATTGCCGGGGACGTGACGAAACGCATAAAGAGACTTATATATGAAAATATAAAGTTGTTGACATTGGAACTCTACAAGTTTTTGTTTGATATAGATTTAAAAGTATTTTATTTTTCCCTTTTAAGCACGAATTAATAAACTAATATTTCTACTAAGAAGTCGGTATAAAATTCTTCATCAAAAGTTTAAAAATTCTTAATAAAAACAATTTAATGTTCTTATCTGATATACTATAAATAAATATATTTTCCTTCTGATCTTTTTGTTTTTCAATGGAATGTCTGTTCTATTCAACAAATCATAAACTTTGAAGCAACAGAACAATTGCTGAGATTGTCACATATTTGGTAAAGCACAGATTTTTAAATATTTTCTATCTGTTTTTAAATTTGACATATAATACTACCTGTCTATACTATATATATAATTGGAAAATATGTTACGTCAGACTCGGAGAAAAGGGGTGTCATAAATTTGACCATCTGTGACTATGACAGGTGGAACTGGAGTAAAATAACACAGAATTTTATGTGACGTAATTTATGAATGACTTCATGATGCGACTATTTAATACTTAAATAAATATTTTAAAATTTTAGATTTACAACGTGATGGCTTTGAATCAGACCCACCTGCATTCCGATGCCTGGTAGCAGAACTTTTTAAGGAGGAAAGCAGTGTTATAGTAGGCTATGCTCTTTATTTTCCAATATATTCAACTTGGGAGGGCCGGTCTATGATGCTAGAAGACTTATATGTAAGAACGAGTGAGCGCCGTCACGGAGTTGGTCATAAATTATTCAATGCTGTTGCTAAAGTGAGTTTGTTGTAACTATTATGTTACTTAACAAATAAATAGATTGTCCTTATTTCGGCGGCTATTTGGATGCTGATAAGCAATAATGTGTCAACCCACAAAAAGTCAAATTTAGAGATATTGATGTATTTTAATAATGCATTTCAGACTTACATTATACAAAAATTGAAGCCTTTTGAACTAAATAAGTACAGGAAAAGTTTCTTAATGAAATGTTTAGAATATTGAAGTGAGTCCCATATTTTGGATAATGCAATAATTTAATATATTTAAAAAACTTAATTGTCTATGGGTGGTAGTGATCCCTTAACATTAAGTGTCCCACCTGCTACACTACTATGTGTTCATACTATTTTCTGTAAAAAAACAAACATTAAATGTTTAAGTCTTTATTGCAGGAGGCAAAATCTGCCAGTTCTTGTAGGGTAGACTTCCATGTCTTGGAATGGAACGATGCCAGAGCTTTCTATGAAAGCAAGGGAGCCGTTAACTTGACTAAATCCGAGCAGTGGTTTATGTATCGGCTGACAGGGTGTGCACTAGAAGATGCGGCACTCTCAGGGAAAATTAAATGAAACCAGATTGTCAGTGCATCAATATATTTCATATAGATAGAGTTTTACATCACATTCTCAATAGCTTCACAACAAACGAGGGAACAATTGTTTAATAATTGTTTAAATAAAGATTTGCAAAATGCACTACCATGTTTTTAATTACTAAATTTATTATTTACATCTATCAATAAATGCCATTCTCTTACATCTAATTCATAAGTTTGCTACGGTGAGTGAGTGAGACTGAAGTGAAAAATGATGTGTGGAAAAATGTATTTACATATCTATTTTTGATGTGACAGCGTTTTATTGGTATAGTAATGGAAGGTCCCACTACAAAGATTCGCCGATGGTGGCGCCACAAGTGCAAAACAATATAAATATTCTTAACTCGTGTCGAAAGTAAAATTATTTATACAAAGAAAAACATGTTCTAAAATAGTTGATACCAACAAGTTTTACTAAAACGTTCTGTAAGTATTAAAATATAGCGCATTTACTTCGACGCTAAGCGCTGACAGCGATATTTGTGCTGTTTTCGCGTGAAACCTTCCATTATATCTTTATTTTTGGGTGAATTAATATTGTACATAAAGTACCTTATTTCTAAGACGTTATTTTAATAGTCGAGTGAGACTAGTCGCTCTGTAAAGATAATGAGGCGAAGGAACATTGCAATTGTATTCATTGTTCATAATATAAATTAACACAAAATGGCAAGGTCTAGACGTATCTAACACAAGGTTGTACAAATACGAACTTCGAAACTATTTTAACACTACGCAGCCCCGATATAAATACACGGCGATGACTACTATTCAGTCGAGAACACTTAACATATTTACATTCTAAGTACATTAATACCTACTTATCGTTGAACTGTTCGTACTAACTTAGAATTTATTTATACAAGTAACTATGACACGTAATAACAAACTAGACATTCGAATGACTAGCCTTTACCAACGAGTCCAATTGTGCTGATGTAACTAAACTAACGCAAATACTCAAACGCTGCTTAATTTTAAGATGTCGTTAAGTTTAAGTAAAGAAGCAGGAAGGTTATTAAATATTAATAACATTTGCAGCACTAGATGAGTCAGGTGTTGCCAGCTTTCTAATGATGACTATACTCAATACGGACAATATCACTCATTTTAAGGATTACTTATATTTAAGCAGCGTTTGAGTATTTGCTCGTAAAACAGATATAACACTACCGATCGTTCTCTAAACTCGTGAAGTATGACCTTCATACTCAGAGTAACTAATAGGGTATAATACTGCTCACTGTTGTTTTAACTGACTGAGCAGAGATCAAAGTTACTTAAATCGACAGTTAGCCAAAACACTACCGCGGCTTCCGGCCTCGGGCAGTATTGATTGTAAGAATCATTCCTTGTGCATGAACGCGTGCTACGTGGAGGCCATGAGCTTGGCGTGCGCGGTCACGTTGCGCTGGTGTAGGAAACCGCTGCCTTCCTCTTCTTCGCCATTGCTTAATCCATACTGTGGAAATGAAAATGTGCCATTAGAGAATTATGTTTTCTTTAAAAATGCCTCCATGAAATGAGTTACAATTAAAAGATTTACATACATTTTAATTTTGTAAAAAGGTATTCTCGTACAACTACAACCTGAATATCATTTTCATATAATTACATCGTTTGTAAGCTATAATATAATAATATTTAAGTCTATTATTAAATGTATATTAAGTAGATGATAAACATTGCTACAATAAAAATTCATTCTTAAACCTTAATGCAATGTGCTAATCGAGTCTTAAAATTATGTTTTCTTCTAATTATTTTTAAATGAAATAAGACTTACAGTACAATTTTAATAAGCGTAACTAATGCTTGCTATAAAGATTTATTACCTGTAACGCATGCAAGTAATGCTGTTGTGAATGATAAGGTCCATTCGAGCTGGCATGGGAGCCGTAGCCCTCGTAGCCGGTGGCGGCGTTGGGCTCGCTCTTGATGTTGAAGAGCGAGGGGTTGGAGAGGAAGGCGGGTGCGGAGGGGATGCCCAGCGGGTACTGCGAGTTCTGCGCGTGCGCGTGCGCGTGTGTGTGCGCATGAGCGTGCGCGTGCGGGGAGGGCGTGGGCCCGACCGCCTCGCGCGGGTTCTTGCTGGCGGCGTGACCCGACATCGTCGCGGTCAGCGGCAACGGCACCTCCGCTATGCTGGGCTTGCTCTCTGTAATAGTTTTGTAAAATTGTAGTAAAGTGATACTGACGGTGTCGAGATTTTGTTATAGAGGAGAGAGAAAAGTTAATGGAGCTTGACGAGAATCAATTTGTTGTGTAAAGGCAAAATGTCTGTTAGGGAAGTGGGCCACCCAATACTTAGACATGCTAGATTTTCATGAATATCATGTGAAATCTCCGTTATAAAGCAATTATTTTAAGAATTTCGACACGACAAACACTCGAAATGATTAGACAATTCAATATGTAACATTTTGGACGCAATAGACGAAAGAATTGAGCCTTACTGAGTCTGTTTCGAAACCTTTTATTTTATTTAAAATTAAATAACTATTTTATATTAATTTAATTATAACGTCGAAAAGTTTTTGCGTTTTGTTCGTGGTAATTTCAGCATCTATCTAATATAGGTATAACTTGAATTGTAATTGTCGAGTTTGTTAGACAAAACAATTATATGATTTCATATAAAGTATGTTTAAGTCACGTCTACCGGTCGAATTGAATTATTTCCTCCTATAAAACTTTAAAGAATATCAGCAATTAAGAATAATGGCTTCTCACGCTGCACTTTTGTAATTACTACCTACTTCATGAATTATTTCATACTATTTATTGGGTTTCGCGACTTTACGTTAAAATTTGCATCTTTCGATAAGTAGTAATAAATAAACAATTAAAAGTAGCAAAGTGTTGTCTACCGTTAAAGAATTCATTTTAACGTGAATCTTTAAATAGTTATTAATTCTAAAAATGCCACGCTGACTTATATAAAAAAGAAAACATCATATAAAGAATTTTGCAGTGTGCGTCGTATAGCTTATATGTAAAGCTACTGGCTCGGAATATAGGAAGGTTCGAGTTCAATCCCGCTGTGTAAATTTTTCATTTGATATTTAAAAAATAATATAATATCCTAATCCATATTAATTCTAATCTATACTCATCGCGGGTTTTGCTAGTTTTTTTATAAAAAACCTCACCGTCAATACTGGGCGAGTTCTGGCCGTCTTTCTTGGCAGCTTCTTGAGGGGGCTTCACACCATTCGATGATTTCTTCGGCTTTCGCTTCCTCGTTTGAATTCCATCTTTCCTCATCGCCAGGGGTCTGGAAATTATAATTTAAATAAATTATAATTAGCGCACAAAAATATGTATAACAAAAGTAGTGTTCAAATATACCTAATATGAATATTATACCTAGGTACGAAGTCGACGGTATAATTGAAATTGATAAAAAAGATCTGTAAGGCACACGAATAAGAAATAACACCGTGGTAAAAATAGAAAATTTGTGTAAATATTATGAATAATATAATTTTTTAGAAACTTTGTATAAATGTTAGAATTAGTTTTGTCACAGCTCTTTACTAAATATTCTTTGAAAAATATTTAAGGAGGAATTTGAAATGGAACAATGTAGAGATTTTTCAAAAAGTTTTTTAGTCAAAAATGTCTAGGTTTTATCGTCATACGACTAAGCATATCGTCTTACGTGCTGATGACAGCAATCGCAGGGGTTAAGTGGGTATAAATCTCCACATAACCCAATCTTCCCCTCGGCAATCGAGTATCTTTAGGAGATTGAGTAATAATAAAAAGATGTAAGCATATTATTACCTGTTGATGCCGTGCAGCTTGTAGTAGAGCCCGCAGGCGTTGCACACCGGCTCGCCGTCGTTGTTGCGGCGCCACAGCGTCGTGTTGCGCGAGCCGCAGTTGGTGCAGCACTGCCCGTGCCGCCGCGCTGCCGACTGACATCACACTCACCGTGACTACCACTCTTTGATTTATACTGTCTGCATCAGGTGCGTTCGGAAATACAATCCAGCATACTTGTCACAATTCAATTATTTGGTTATTGACTTTGATTTGGCGTCGATTCAAGGTCGTTAAGACTGGTCTGCTGGGTTGTATTTCGGATCATACCGAATAGTACTAAAATCATGCGTTGCTATAAATATTTAGGTAGGTAATTTGATTGTTGCGTAAATTCTAGAGTTATCCTTCATTATTTCATATTACGTAGGTTCTAATATTACTTAGCTAGGTAATATAAAAACATTGTAAACTAATATTAAAAAAATAGCAAGAAAAAAAAGTGCTTTGAATGCAGTGATGTGTTTACACAATTACAAATGAAAAAAAATCAACATAAAATTAATAGTAGTTACACTATATTGAGATAGGTAGGTACACTAATATCTAACTACAGTTTTAAGCACTATTTCTACGAATATTCTAACAACTACATACAAAAAATTACAATATATGTTATGCATTATTAAGGTGGTAAAAATAGGTGAAATTTGGTAAATTATAATAAAAAGTTAAGTTTATTATCCCTTTCAACTATCTCATGTTTATTTATTAAATGCAGGCAAAGAGCATTATGAATCGAAGAGAGTGAAAATTTGAGTACCGTATAGTATCTTCCCTCCACCATGTTAACCATTATAAACCGCGCAGCCGATAATAGGAAGACATGCATATCTATAGATGCTCCACCGCACCACGAGTGGTATCATTGTCCAATAATAATGGTCGGCCGCGGCGCCGCAGCGCGCAGGCGGGGCGCGCCGCCGCCGCTGATTGGACGATGCTACCCGCTCGCGCCGCGCATACATAATGCATGCCCCATGCTGCGCCCGTCTCCGAGATAGCTCATCGCGCGCGGCTGCGCCGCATCTACCGCTCGGCGAGCCGTGTTCGCGCATTATCGGCCGCGTTATCTCGCAACTCGGCCCCTTCTCGATGCGCTCGGCGATTAACGACTCATTACGCGCCACGCTCGCGCCCGCCGCGTAACGCTGGATCGGAGCGGCCCGTCTGAACTCGGCCGGACGATTACTCGACGATAAGCTATCTCGGTAAACGGAGAACTTATTCTAATTACGTATCGGGAGCATAGCCAGGAGTAAATAGATCGGTATTAGAATCGAACAGAGCGCTCGAGGCGGCGCCTGCACCGGGCGAAGTGGGAGCGGTAGCGTGTAGTTCCCTACTCGGAAGCGAACGCGGCGAGATGGGATCTTAGAGAGAAAGAAACGCGTGCTGGGTGAAGGCGGGGTTACGTAGCGGGGCGGGGCACATGCACTAGTCTACACGCCACCGACTCACCTTCTTCATGCCCCTGGCCATGCCCTCCACACTCATCCATCTCTGCACGGAGCCGTCCTTATAGAAGCGGGTGAGCAGCTCCGCGTCGGCACCTGTCGCAACAGAGAGGGTTACTGCGGGTTCCAAGGACACTCACCAGCCGCTTGCTCGGCTTCACGAGCGGGCGGTTGACGCCGTTGATCTTGTGGTAGAGGCCGCAGGCGTTGCAGAGGTAGTGGCCGGTCGAGTCGCGGCGCCACAGCGGCGTATTGTTGGCGCCGCAGTTCACGCACTCGCGGCCCTCCTCGTACGCCTCCAGCACGCCATCTGCGGCCCACCACACGTCACCACACGACTCAACACGACACCACACATGCCCTACCTACCATTAAATAATATATACTGCCTATGTAATAACCGACAAGCGATCTTATCGTTTTGAGCCTCATTCATTGTAACTAAATCTCTCGAATAAGAAAGCTAACATTGTTTACTCCGAGACTGCTGGGCCAGCGTTCCTACGCCGGTGTGACGGCTAGCGAGACGAATCTACAATGTTGATTTTCCGTTATCAGTTCCGAGAAGCTCTGGAACAATAACAAGCGAAGGTGCGCTGCCACGTCGCTATCGATATCCGCCCGGTAGCTGCATCTGTTCGCTAACCCGAATCCATTAATTTGTATATTGTTCATATCGCTCGCATTAATTGTGAGCGCACCGAGTCATTTGGGTGCCTAATATTAGCGATATTCGACACATGGTTGGTGCGATAACGGAATTAACATTCCTTATCGTCGGTATCCTCGCTCGGCGACGTATTATAATTATCTACATAATAGTGGTACCTATTCCTTATCGCCTCCGTATTGTAAAACAAAGTCCGTTTGCACTTCGCTGTAAGTAGGTAATTACTGGTTACCGTTGAAGGGCGTTGACAAGTCGCGATTAGGAGTGAGTCGTGACAGAAGGACGGTATCGGTGGCGGAGGATAACTGGCGGGATACCGGCCGAGTGATGCTGTTGCGGTCGGGGAATTACGTCTAACACTGCATTATTTGATATTAATTTTCCTATTGTTATTTGAAATCTAAACAACTAAAACTGATTTCATTATTACAGTTATAATATCCTTTAATTGGTACCGCAGATAACATAGTGTACGCTTATTTGGCCGCGATGATTCATTTCAATATAATCTTATCAGTTGGAATAATAAAAGGGTACATAAGAGATAACGATCCGTACAAGTAGGTATATTTTTATAGAAGCACCAGTCGGTCGCCCGCTTTGGTCGGTGAATGATTGTGATTGATAGCTGTGGTTTGTGAGTTCGACTTGAGTAATTGTTTGATTTAGCTTCGATAGAGTGCCGATACTACTAATGTAATCGTTTATAGAAAGCTCCGAGCACATTGCTTGTGTGGCCTTAGAGCACCCGCAGGCTGCAGACTGTAGGCTGACTATATACCGTATATTGACTTTCGAGAGAAATTCGCTATAGATAACAAAAATACTGCTTGACAAATATCACAACCCCACTAGCACCAATTTAATTAATCTTGTCAATTAATCGAGTTAGTCTCTTAAACCTTGTCATGTACCCCAACAAATTTTATCGTTCCATACCAAGCCATATCTAATAATGGGGATATGTGTACATCATAATACTGCTAAAAAATTCAATAAATCCATCGTCCGAAAGTCTATAGTCTGCGTAGGCTGTAACCGTTTAGAACGCTGTTTCTAATAGAGTCAAAATAGATAAATGTTAATATTATAACACAATTAACGATTGCTTTGAAATGACATGAATAATGTTAGGTATTTGTTTTTATAATCGCAGTACGAATATAGAATCCTCGCAAATCTGACGTCAATACAAACCGCGTGAGATAATGCCTGATTCATTGATTCAATTTAACAATAAATAACGTTTATTAGAACGCGCTCGTGGGAGAAGGAATTTTGAGTGTTCTAATTGTTGAGGATAATGAGGAAAGTGCTGCGTCGTGTTTCATGTTCCTCGAAACGAGGAAATATTTATATTAAGCTTTTATACACAAAATTTACATTTGTATATAGGTGGCGTAAGTAGCACTGAAGTATAAGACCATATGTATTGTAGGAAATTACAATTGATTAAATTTTGAAAACATATGAAAATTGCACGAGCACCTCTTAGATAACACGGCTAGTGCTCGGCGAATAAAGCTAAGTATTTCTGTATACAAATGCCTTCTTGATTGACGTAAATTTTGAGCAGCCATGTGTCTTCATAATATAAGATAACGAAACTTCATGATATAAATCTTTAGCGAATCCAAAGATATCTTAGATGTAATAATGCAATACTTAACGAGAGATCTTTCCTGTTTTCAATCCATATGTATTGTTTCCCTAAGTGTGGATTTATACGATAACAAAGAATATATAGAATATTATACACAACAATGAACACGATTACCTAAATATTATCAGGATATTGTACAAGTTCTACCAACGGTTGTGTAACTAGTGTGGGTGATATCGCAGCACACATCTAAATTAATTCACCTTGAAAACAATAAACTAAAGAAACCCATACATACATACAAAGTCACATACCTATGCATATGTATACATGAACCCTGAAAACAAACCCACTCAAGGCAGTCGTGTGTTAAATACGTATATCTCGATACAATAGATTTGCAACAGGTATAATATTGCTAATGCTGGTCTCGGTAGTCTTACCATACGCGGGCGGTCGCTGCAGAGCATCGTACGGCGCGCACCAGGAGCCCATCACCATGTTCTGGCCATACAGGCCGCCGGCCACCGAGCCGACTCCACCGACGGCGCCCACGCCGCTGCCGCCCGCTGCAAGAACGAAATATTGGTTACTATGACGACCAGCTGTTTATAAAATTATCTATTTGTTTATTGTATAAACACCAATAAATGTACATATACATGTGGTGTTAGAAAAATAAAAAAGTTAATTTTGATAGCCGAGTGTGTAGCACTACATGGTATGTTTAATATAATAAATAAATAAACAATATAAATATACACAAACTCTTAATTTCTAAGTACTTTTACCTTGTTCAACGTTTTAATAAATTAATGTGAAATTTGTTTCATTTAATGTATAAAACCGAAGAGGAAAGTAAACATTTATTTGAAACAGATACAAATTGAAACTCACCATTGCATATGCAAATAAAAACACACATCATTATTTAAGTAACTCTATTGATGGAACACAAAAAAAGCATGCACAACAACAGAGAATTACAATTAACGCTGATAACTTGATAACACGTTTAAATAACGATCTATCTTAATGATATATTAACAATCTACATGTTACAAAAAAAATCCCGTGCGTTAATCTCGCAAACTCGAAAATGGCTCGACCGATTCAATACTTATTTTTGTTTTGTTTGCTTCCATACTGGGGTAGGTTAGGAAAGAGAATGTTAAAAAAGAATCTTAAGAAACAGCCGATTAATTAAGACAATCAAAACATTTTAGATGTTACTAAGTTCACCATTGGACATATAATAGATAGTAGGAATCGATCAAACCTGCTAGTAAGGCGATGTTCTGCAGCCACGCTTGCGAGAGAGGGCTATCCATGCTGCGGGCTGTGTACGACTCCGCGGTCAGAGGTCAGCGCGCGGACTGACGGGGCTGCGCGCGCGCCTCTCGTGCGCTTATCGGCTGATTCACGAGCCCTATTGTTACGCTACCGAGTGACGCGCTCGATTTGATTGTTAAGGGTCTAATTGTAAGTTTTATGTGTCTAACTCACTAATATTATGTAACTTAAGTGGCTGAGACGTGTTACAAACAAGAAAAATTAGATTATGAAAAGTAACAGATCGGTTCAGTTGCGTTTAGATTTTGATTTTGACTAGTGTGTTGGAAAAAAACAATTGAAACATTGACGGTAAAGAATCTAATTACAGCAAATTCGAAAAGATTAAAAGGTACTATGTCACACTTAGAGATTATGTTTGTTACGTGACCGCTAATCGCTTATAACTTCAATCGTTTGACCTTAAAAGTTTAAATCAAAACAGATTTGTCGAAAACAAGTCGTTTATCCTGCGGCAGGGAAAATCATATCGTTCTGGGAATGACCGTCGATGCCACCATTGATTCACGGCGTCGCCTGCGGTCGCGCATGCGCAAGCGACAGATAACGACATCGTACGTCCATGTCCGAGAAGTTGCTCCATTTTTGTGATTTGCCAATCGCTGCTTGAACAATAAATGTGTGTATCGTAACTCAAAACATGACATGTTCTTTAGACAATGTCTGTATTCAATAGTTGGTAATACATTAATTGTTTTAATTACACTATTAAGTAATAGCGCCTAGCGGTTTTATCTGCGTTTTTGTGTGCACATGCTTTGACATTTATAGTCACAACGCAACTCTGTAGACCGTGCTATCTATAGGGTATGTTTCTTGATATATTGTAAGGAAAAGAAAAATAACAGCCTGGAAATGTCCTACTGCTGGGCAGAGGCCTCCTATCCTTGATATATAATGCCAAGATATATAATAAAGTATAATGGCCGGTGTTAATGACATCTCGAATAGATTTTTATACGTATAACGAGGCGATTCGGTAAGTCAAGTCAAGCTTTCATGAGGTCTGATTAGCACTCTGGATTTTATTCGGAGTTATAAATATATAATACATAGTCTATTACATTTTTATAAACATTTTTGTCAATTGAATCGAACTAGGATAACCAGAGATTAACGCGCATAAACTTTTTTTCACAGATAATAGGTGTTACACTACAATCTCAACCGATGTAAAGATGCAGTCGAGAATGCAATCAAAATGAATTAAGATGATTTATTTTAATGGAATGTGTTTTTATATTTTTACAGTTGACTCTACAAGTAATGTGTACGTAGTTTTGTTTATTGGTTAACGCGCGTGCTGTTATTGAAAACATACTTTACAAACAAAAATAAATAACAGTGAGTGACGAACTGTCTACGAGAACCTCATTTACTATTAATAATAATATACCGTTGCTGCTCATTGCAGTGATGTCGTCTCAGGCACAAGATATTCTAATAAATTATTTTAACAAGGTAAATTCGATATTCTAGTGCGTTACAATTTTTTGTTTTGAAACTTATTCAGGTAATTGTAAATTTCCTGTCCATGTTTTCCTTTTCCGTATGGAATAAGATAATTAAATATAAGTGTTTATAATCAACAGAACAGTTTTAAAAAAGTCGCATAACGTATACGCAAAAAAAATCTACTCTTTTTTGAAACGGGATAAAAATGTAAATTATATTTATGAGTATTATCACGATTAATTTATGTAATTTTGATTACAAATCAGCAGCAAGTAAACAGCTGAAGGTAATCGAAACCTTAACAGCAATTAGGTATGTTATATTTATATCATATAAGTATGATACAGAATGAATTTTCTAATAATATTTGTAATTATGCAATTTGAGTATTGTAGCAAGGGTAATAAAGGGATACTATTTCTCCGAGGAAACCAGATGCATTTACGGATAGAGCAATTCTAAATTGTAAAACCATTTTTACTTAAAAAACCATTTTTATCTAAGATAAAAAACTGATTTTTCGTGCAATCAGATGGTTAAAATTGCATATGTAGAGCTAGTAAAAAAAATTATAAGAAGAAAAACGAAAACAAAATTGTATTCGTGATTTGAATCAATATTTTGGCTCATTTCAAACGTCTAAAGAGCTGGATTATTGTGACACGACATTGCAATATTGTGGGTTGGCGGACATGCCTCTTAGAATATCTTCTACATGAAGGTTTCCTTGACAGGTTTTCCTGAGAGATGGAAGTAAATAGTTATAACTAAAATACTCGGAGTTACTCGCCCGAACTTGAACTCAAGCACTGCGGTTGATTCTCATTACTCATTCCTCATTGTATACTCTATACATAGTTACTAGCTACGAGTATGTCCGCAGACGGAATTACGTTTAGCTATACCAAAATGCTACACTACGTTGACAGTTGATTTTTGATTATTGTATAAAACGTCTCTTTTAAATGTCAAAAAATTAAAATTCAATTGTCAGTTGATTTCTAAATAATAAGGCCCGTGTTTAGAGTTCTCTTACTAAATAGGGAATTTTAGCTCTTTTCAATTACTTTATTTTTCTATTCATTTGCAGCGCGATGCTATATAGTCTATAATATGCTTCAAAAATCGAGATATTTAACACAAAAATATTTTTTTCAAATTTGCAAAATTAACTTCGGAAATTAAACAACAAACCTGCAAACAAAAAATAACTTTACCCGCATTAAAATTTATCTTATAATATTGCTTATAATTTAACTTTTAAATGAAACTATTTAAAGATTAGAAAATTTTATGAACGTTTGTAATATATTGTATTTCTTTATGACCTTCGTTATATAATTTATAAATAATATTATATATATCAACTTTTCCGTATTTAGTTTATGATATAATGTTATACAGCCTTCTAATTACCATTTATATTGTAAAACATCAACGTGCGAATATTTATCAACATATTTAAATTTCAACGTTTTATTACACAATTTGCACATAAAACTGTTATTACAATGTACCAGTCTATCTAATCTATTATATATAAAAGATTAATGTCTCTATTCATGGAAATCTATAATAATATAACAAAAAGTGAGCAAATTTTTTATGTGCGAAGTAAACGCTGGAAACACTGGACCTGTCTCAAAAATTAAATTACATAGTTCTAGATGGTCATACAATGTATTTTATATATCTATTATATTAAATGTAAGTCCTAGGTGAAATCCTAGTTCCAGTTACTTAGTTTAAACACCAAAGTACTGATTTTGAAAATTCTATAAAACTAATATGTAGATAAGCATATACTTTTAAGTAAAAAAATATAATTTTCAAAATCTGTTAAGAAATGATGGAGTTCTGGGGTATCAATGCAAAATAAAAACATGATCACCATGTTCTTAATCTGGACATTAAAAACCCGTTGCAACTCTCCCCCATTGTCAATGCTCGTGGCATATAATTTAAGAATTTTGACGGCGATAGTTCATAATAATAAGCCCTTAGTTCTTTTAACTGAAGTTAATTTTAATCTGCCAAAGACTAGAGCCCATGGCTGGATGCTCCATTAGGTCCTAAATCCAATTTTTTACTTGAAAAGAGGATTTTATTCAGCAGTGGGAGATTTACAGACGATTATTTTGTTTTTTCTGTATGTTTTTGTGTCAAAGGTCGAAACTAAGTATCATGGGTAGAGCGGTTGGTGTAAACATATTTGTACAACATTTTTTAAAAATATTGTTTATGAATTCGTTGTTCTTGCCACAAAACATCCTAGTTGTTTGTTGTTGGATTGTTTATTATGTACATATATATGAAAGAAATTAAATACTGTTATTAGATATTATAAAAACAAAAATACATACATATTTTAACCTAAATGCATATCGAAACTTAAAATAAAAGCGAAATTTTTCGTCAAATCAAAATAGAACAACGCTGACTTAACTGACTGACTAACTGGCTTTAAATGAGCTATTCTTATTTATATAAAAATATTTTAAATTGGCGAAGGCGACGCTTCATATACACACCAAATTTCTTTTGCGAATTAAGATATTCCTCCTTTTATATAGTTTAAAAATAGAGAACACTTACTGATTTCCCTGAATCACTGTAATTATTCCCCGATTTGTTAATAGTGTGAAATAAAATGAAATCATTTAAGGTAAATCATTTAAATAATTAGATAGAGTCAACAAACTCGACTCAGTTTGGACAGAATGACCTATATTATGTATATTTGTAACGCGTGAGAATTTTCGCGTTGAGGTATCAGGTGTTATTGAGGTATTTTTGCGGGAAAACGAATGACAATGGAAAACGCATGTGTTGGAAAGAGTTGCCATAGCTTAAGGCAAGAATTACACTTACAAGTTTTGCTTTCAGACTTTCATAGAGATTTATAGTCAGCGCCATATTTTTGACAGACTCACAGCTTTCGTAAGGCCACCTAGATAACTTAACAGGCTACAGAGTTATTTTATATCACTTGCGTTGTGTTTAAACTCATCTCGAGCCGAGAAGAAGGAAAATATCGTGAAGAAACCTGCATGTGCCGGGAGAAATTCTGACACCTGTATATCCGCCAACTCGCAGTGGAGCAGCGTAATGAATTAAGCTCTAAACCTTCTACTTAATAGGAGCTGGACAAATGCCTCCTGCATTTGTCCAGCTGTAGGACATTTACAGGCTGTTACTTCACTTTTACGGGATGTCTATATTGTATTATACTTGGATATACAATTATACACCTGCCTTGAAATATATTTATAAAGGTTACTTAGTGTTTAGTAACGTATTTAGATGATCTTCTTCTTCTTCTTCTTCTCCTCTAAAGCAGGTTTGGAATTTTTTATCATTGTTGTACAGCTAGTAATTATCTAGTTAGATTGATAAAGGTTCTACCTTATCACTATAATGTTTTTTTTAATATAAAAATAGTGCGTAAACGAGCAGGCAGATCAACTGATGAAATGTACCTAATCATCGCTGCCTATGGACATTGCCACTAAAGCCTTGCCGGGTTAAAAGGGAATATGGAATGAAGAGTTACGCTTTCAGCTCGCGCATTAACCGTTCAAAACGCCTTTATCAGCTACTTTACAACGATTTTCTTTGAGCATGCTAGGTATATCGTATAATTACACGTATTTTTATCTTATTTACATATAAATATGTTTACGTACTTATATGTATGTATATGTCGTATGCTATTGCTATGTATTTTATACATTTTTAGGTGTGCACCTCCAAACCACTTTTACTGTATAATATCATCGTGATCACGAACGCTGCAAAGTGCTCGAAACGTCGGGATGATAAATATAATTAATATACGCGATTTAAATCCGTTTAAAATAGTTTTATTTCAATGTATTATATCATCTTTCTTAATTTTTTTAAATTTATTTTAACATAGTATGCAAATGAACTGGTGTGGAATCAAGAGTGTCAGTAGTCGGTACCGTAAGTGTCGTGGTGCGCCGCGTGGTGGTGCCAGGTCTGGTGCGGCGCGAAGTGCGCGTACTGCTGAAGCCGGCCGCCGCCCGCCACGTAGCCCAGCCCGTAGCCGTCGGCGCAGTCGCCGCCGTACGCGCCGCCGCCGCCGCTGCCGCCGAACATCTTGAGCTAGCTGTATCACTGACGGAGCTCGGGCTTCAAGCGATCATTTGATTTGTAGATCTGCGAACAAATATATTTGTTATTAATTGAATACTCATAATTGTTAAATAAAAATTTATATTTAACGCCGCCTTGAAAAATTGACTAATTGTGGCAGCTGGTGTATTCTAAATTATTGTTTATTTCCTTATTTATTTATTACAAAACCCGTAGCTTTGTATAAAGTAAATAATAAAACAAAACAAACAGGCCAAACATAAGCCAATTTCGGTTTCACATTACATATTTATCATTACTAAGTGTAATTAATGAAGTTTTAATGTTATAGTTCTTTTTAAGTTGTTGCAAGGATCTGTCTAATCGACTCGAAATTTACTGTAGTATGAATTATATTACAAAAACATAGTTGCCTTGACTTGGTGCTGTGGAATCGTATTGAATCGGAAGAATACACAACTCCTCACCAACTTACATCAGAAATGGACGTTGATAAGCAATACTGTGTCAAGCCACACGGACTGAATACACACGGAAAGAGTTTTTCAAATATTTGAGATTATTGTATAAATTGCAAAATATGGAACGCACTTGAAATTCGAAACAATTAATTAAGAAACTTTTTTCCGTATTTATTTAGTTTATATGACTTAATTTTTTTAATAATGTTAAATAGGTGAAGCAGTATCAAAATAGATCAATATCTCCGAATTTGACTTTCTGTGGGTTGACACATTATTGCTTATCAACACCCAAATATCGTGTTGGGGCTCTTTGAAATAGTCTCAATGAGTAGATTGTAGGAGTTTTATTTTCAATTTTATCAATTACATTATTTGTGTTCGTTTATGTTATTCCCGTAAATAATAACAAACAAAAAAATTGACATTAATGTACCAAGAGAAGGTATATGTACAAAGAGGAACTTATCACATAGAGCGGTGTTACGTTATTATCAAGTTAATTATAGCTTCTTATCAGAAATCCAATTTATTTAGTTATACTTGTCATCATTATGTATTTTATATACGCGAATAGAATATAAAATTTTTAGAGTATATATTATTATATTATTTTCCCTCAATTATTATATCTGAAGTGTCATTAAAACTTTGACATAAAAGATAAATCCGATATGAAATGTTAATCCAATTAAAACGCTCCAGGAACGAAGCTCTCCGATGGTTCACATTACGAAGATACGTTGAATCATGTTGTAGAGATATGAGCAGTTTCTTGGTGCTTAGTTAATTAGAACGGGCGATAGAGCGATGGCGCACAGTATATCACACGGTGTTGATAGTTGCGCGCGCGCAGATAGGGCACGCATGCGCTCGCACGTCCACTTACACTTGTAATAATTCATTTCACACGATTCGAAGCCTTATGTAATCGTATTAAGAGCTATGCTTATGTTCCACAGGTGTTATGTACTCTTGAAGAGTCTTGCCACAGTGACTCAGTTTCCCAATATCCTAACATTGAAATCGTATCGTTGCGACAAGTGTTGTTTTTATAGTTAACCAATTGTTCCACTAAAATGTGTTTCGAGTTATTCTAGGTAATTGTTTTGATAGCTTAAAGTTTGGTATGGAGCGGGTTTGATGTCGATTGCAGTCTTGCGAAACTGTTGATAAATGACTGTAGATAGTAGACGAAATATCGATATAAACAAAATTTTGTTTACTATTACCTAATATGAAATAAATATTATTGTAAAAAAATTAATTTAAAATCAGCTTTTAAAATCAGTTATCCCTTTTTAAGTCTTGTAAGTGATCGTTTTAATTTCTTTAGTAATATTGTTAAATGTTAGGGTTTAGGGTAGGGTTATTCACATATATTGGAAAAAAGTATTTACAATTAAATAATGGATTACTGATGTGCTTAGAGTTTTGACGATAGATATATATTTAAAATGTAATAAACATTTCTATAGAATATTATAACCTCTTATTTTTAGTCTCGAATTGTTACACTGAATAAATATTCTGGAAGTAACATCTTGATATTTAATAATATAAAAACCTAGACCTGAAGGCCAGGTGATGCCGTTTTAAATTAATTTATATTTTCCTTGCAACCTTCAATTAAATAATTGTTGTCTATTTTTGTTACTTTCGAAATGATTTCATCATTTATAAAGCACCAAAAATTAATAAATTATTTAGTAAAGGGAGCCACCCGCCTGGTCGTTTGTCCATGGCTACTCTTCTTATGAGTTACAGGCTGATGTGAGGTAGCCTATAAGTACCAGCTCACAAAAGTAAATGTCCCACTGCTGGGTAAAGGCCTTATCTCCTATTACAGAGAAGGTTAGAGCTTAATCCCCCACGCTACTCCACTGCGGTTTGGCGGATATACATGTGTCAGAATTTCTCCCGGCACATGCAGGTTTCCTGACAATATTTTCCTTCACCGCAGAGCACAAAATGAATGTAAACATTTAGCGCTTGAACACTCACCGGGGTTTGAACTTGCGATTATCGGTTTAGACCGACGTGTTCTAACCGCTAGACCACCTCGCCTCATAACTTATATCGTTCCTCAATGACCGGGTCATTTCATTCAGAACAATGTTTAAAACGGATAGAATATATTTTTTGATTTTAGTGTGTAAAAATAAAGTATTTTTTTTTGTTTATGTAGATATTTGATGATTTCTTTGAAGAGCCTTTTCTTAAGGTATGTTTTGGTTTAAGTCATTTTAAATACGTTGCTAAATACTGATGTTCGTGATTGTATTATTTTGTCAATATAGCAGCAGTTCTCAAGCCGTGGTTCACAGAACAGCTCCAGGAAGCTATTTTAAAATTTCCACTTGAAAATTAAGTATTTTAAATAACTACATACTTATCTTGTAGCTTTTGTTAGCTACTTAATTATTTAATTAAGTACCTATTTAGGTAGATATTCCTTTTCTGTTGGCTGGCAATTTTGCTTTGCAGCTTAGTGTTTGTAAATAGGTAAAATAATTGTCTCTTTTTTGCCCTCCTGACACTATGGAGAGGCCTTTACATTTAGGTGCTTAGGAAGGCCATCGCAGGGGTTTTAGTGGGTACACATCTCCACATAACTCGATCTTAACCCCCGCCCCCCCTGGAATCGGGTATCTTTTCGAAGATTTCCCCTGCGTAAACAGAAAAAGACACATGTTCATAGTCCTTATTCTTTTAAAGAGTTCGACTTATGGTTATAGTTATTATTATAACGATTTCTTCATATTGTATTATGTAGATTATTATAATTTTTTATTCGAAAATGTCATTAAGATAATGCAAAGAAAAGATAGTATAGAGCGGTTTAATTTCATATAATGAAATACTAAAACCGAAATTTATAACAAAACACTAAACACACATAATTGCGTCTAGACGTTTTTAAACTTTCTCTAGCAACAATTTTGCACGCCAACGTTAATGGCGGTACAGGGCAGTTAAACACGAAACAGTTACGAATGATGAATGCAATCGCTAAGTAACGGTGCGCCCGCCCCTACGCCGCTATCACCCAGCTCCGGCTGTGGCTATATTTCAGCGGTATCTAATCTCGAGGCAGATGGCGGCACGCGCCTTTTTTCCTATCTCCCCACCCCGCGATACTAATGACGCTATTACGATCTATGTCTAGATCGAGATAAGATCTGACGTTTTATCATTCACTCATTATTGGCGGTCATTTGCCATCTTTCGTTATTTTATTGGTGGTGATTGGACGCGTTGATACAAATATGGAATTTGTAGTAAAATAAATCGGAAGTTGTATATTGGATACGAGTTATTAATAAGTACGCACACATACATAATTTGGTAAAAAATGGCGGCTCGATTGATTCGAATCGATTCGATTCGATCGGCACTATAGTGTACAGTTACTGATTGAAATCCCAGAAATAAGTTAAGTTAGTTAAGTAAAGTTAAGTTCTCGATACGGATTATAAAACGCTGATCAGTTCCGCATGAGTATCTTCTGCCCTTCTAGTGCCTTGCTCCGGGGCCGGCGGAGCTCACCTCATGAAGACGATGTCACTTCTCCTACAACTATTTTACTAATAGTATAAATTTAAAAGTAACTCAATCTACCTACGTTTAAACTGTTATACGAATTTTTGTATATAAATCAACCAGAGGATGCGAAGGACGTGTACGTGTGCCTACAAAAGCTACATTTTTTTACGAAAATAAATTTATATGGATCCCCTAGTCTTTCAAAGAAATAGGTTATTCAAAATAGTTATTTTACGCATACAAAGTCGTGGGGACCAACCGGTCTACAAAATATCAAAGATATTTTTTGTTTCAATAATATGTAAAGCCTATGTGCAAGTGGCTCATTTAGCGTTTTATGGACAGAGCAAAGTATCTTCCGTTCGTGGCAAATAATCGTGTAGCAATTAACACTTTAGAGGCTCTTCCCCGAGCTACTTGTAAAATAGAATTACGACTAGAAGATTCGCCTATAAACAGTTTTATTATGTACATTAAAGAATCATAAATATATTTCACAAGACACATTAAGGAAGCGATGCGGTTGTGTTGTACGTAGAGGCATAAAATTTGCAGTGCTTGATAGTTTTACGACAATGTCATATGGTAATGGGTTTTGTATGGATGCGAATTCGAGTTTAAAAAGTCCAAGTTTGTAAAGCATAGATTTTCAACTTTACGGTACTATCCCCTTGTGCACACTAAAGCCTAGAGGGTGACCACAGGTTCTTTAGTATATGGCATGAGAATGATCCAGGGGTTTTTCAGTTATAGAAGGAAACAATAATATACAAGTAAACAACAAATTTTTCGTTAATTTGTGCTTGGATAAGAAGTAATAAGTGTGTTTAGTATTAAATACTAGCTGTCCCGTGCGGTTTCCCTCGCGTTAATCCGCTCCGCTCCTATGAGTGGTAGCGTGATGTAATATAAATAAATAAACTAAGTAACACAAAAGGGTTTTTTTTAATTCTAAGCAATAGTTCTTGAGATAAGCGCGTTCAAAAAAACAAACGAACAAACTCTTTAGCTGTATAATATTAGTATAGATTACAAGACATACATGTGTTGTTGGCCAGAGCTTTTTAAAAAATAAAAAAATTGCTTAAAATAAATAAACATATATATGAGTTGTCGATTCTTGCAAAAGGGGTGTCGGCTATAAAGTTTGGGAAGTTATGGTGTAAAGGTTGGCTGAGACAAAAACTGGAGTGCGTGGATGGAGAGCGTGCACCTGTGCGGGCTGCGCGTCGCCACTTGACACCACATGCGGCATCGAGTGCTCCGATCCCTAACGCGACGGCGCAAACGCTGGCGATCAGACCTTGCGCTTACCAGACTTTTTGTGTGGGAACTTCTACAGTACCGTTATTATTGTAAATGTGTTTTTTTCTCTTGAAGACCTTTCTTTACAGTAATGGCTTTTTCTTTCGTATCAACTCGGAATGTCACATTTCTCCTACGATTCCATATATCACAGATATACTGAACCGGAGGTAGTTACATTCTTATACGCGTATCGCCTAACGATGCATTGAATCGAATTACGGATTCGGATAATTCTTTATCGATTTGTTTGACCTTGTCAGTGAAGACTTACTTGCCGTGTATCGTCCGAGGCTGTACTTGTATTATATTTAACTTATAATAACACAACACATAATGTAAAAACATCTTTGCCATAACTTCTCTATGAATATGGGTTTCCAATTAAACGAAACACGAATAAAACAATCGTGTTAAACATGATAAGTGCGCAATTTTGTATTATTTTCTGTTTTATACATTTTTAAATGACTTGAGAAAAATGTAAGCTAATAGCAAACATGTAGAATTCGTCGGCTGGTTAACACAGATATGTTAAGACGCAGAAATGTTCGTTCTTTAAACTATTAAACTCATCAATCATTTATTGTAATAACTTTGATATGAAATCGAATTTATATCTGTTTATCGTCATAAGATATAATGCCACAGATAGAAATGTGAATAACAAGTACTTAATTGAAAAAATCATGAACCCGACTGCACAACAAAACTATAGAGAACCTATAGAGAACTAACCAATTTTAAATCGTTATAGATTCTAAACGGAAATTGTAATTAAAAAATGATATAAGAAACCTAAAAATGATTTTTAAATACCTATTCAACGATACCCCACTTGATACAGGTCGTCCATTTTGATTTTATTTCTTTTTCACAATTTAGCGTCCAAAATCGGCCATTTTAATTTTTTTTTCAAATTATTATACTTTCTATGACATTTGCCCCATTATGACGAATAAAACGACGTCATGCCATTTATTAAAATCGGTCCACGCGTTTGGTCTAAATAGTGCCATAAAGTTACAAACCCACATACATACATAGACTGATAATAAACACATTACCCTCCCTCGCTTCGCGCAGTCGGGCAAAAATAATACAAGGATCTATCTCCCCTAATTTTGCTTCTACGAAAGAAACTACCATATGATATCCTTTGATCAAACGATTCTCAGTAAGTACAAGATGAGAGAACAAACACAACTGCACTCAGTAGTTCCATGCTCACTCGTACGTTGCAAAATAGATCGCAGCGGTATCCGGTGAGTGAGCAACATTGATTGATTATCGAGAGCGATACGCCAGATACTGGATCACGTCACCTACCGGTAGGGTTGGCGGTGTTTAATGACAACATATACATAAAATTAATTACTGTAATCAATGAAATTGCAGGAATTTCTGAAACGAAAATACTGCGGAGAAATTATCTTTATTTAGTTTACTTTTCTCATGGTTTATACGACACATGATATAAAGATAGATTGGACCACCTATCTTTATACAATAAATACCAAAAGATTGGTCCAATCTATCTTTTTACAATATATTATCAAAATTTGTTTTGTGGTTTAAGCGTGAAAAGGTAACAAATAGACAGACAGATAGAGAGATTATCAAAATTACTTTCGCACTTTTATTAGTATACTTTATTCCCAAGAGATCACATGAACAGTTCCCTCTTTAACTTAAGGGTATATGGAGTACTAGCCCAGGGCTACTAATCTTATAGGTGTCTCGAAATATAATTTACATTACTCAAACAAAATGTTAAAATTGTTCGATTTTTCTTAGTTTCCTAAAGGGTCTCAAATACTGTGTTTGTTTAACACGCAAAAGATACATATATATTATCTAAAGTTCCAATAAATATCTACAAACCTAAAACTATTACTACCCAATTTTTTGATGTGATGTATTTAACAATATAATCTTTACTTGTTTTTATAATTTGCCTATTTTTATAATGTACCTATTACTGTACTGTTACTTTAATATATAAGCTACAAGACGAGTACAGTTTCACATAATAGCGTTCCGTAGGTTTTGTTTACAAGAGTACCCAAGTATCGATCAACAACTTAACAATAAGCATATATATTTAAATGAAGAATGAAGCCTTCAGTGTTGCCACAAAACTAATAATGAGCAGGCAAGGCTGTGTAATGATGCATCAACGCGTGTGATGATATTAATTACTGCAGATAGGCGGCCGGGCGCAGGTATCTGCGTTATAAATGTGGCCGATAGCGAAACTTAGCGTTTCAGAAGGTTAATTTCTATTGAAGAAGTTACAGCGAATGTAGAAATATAATTGACAAGGTGATGTATTTTATCGTAAGAGTGAAGTGAGTTTGTAGCACTTGTTACCCGTCTTCGAAAATGGAGGAGGTTTTCGATTAGAAAGAAGGATAGAAATAAAACAACGTTTATTTTGAGTCTCAGACTACACGAATGAAAAAAATAATGTAATGTAATGGGTATAAGAAAAAAAAAATATTACAAAATAAATTAATTAGTATTTACTTAAAAAAATAGGGTAATATATAAGATTAATATTCGGCCAAAATTTTCGGAATTGGATGACGGAACACTTCAACAATCGATGGTGAATTGCCCATACAATCTTTAACACGTTTCATTCAAGAAAAATGATTAATAAACTATCTTATACTATCGCGTTACTAGGTTTTTCTACACCAATGTCCTGCATAAAATGCTATTTTATTGGTGGTTAACTCAGACAGGTTTACCGCCCACTCATGACATTCTAACACTAAACAGAAATTTTTATTACTGTTTCAATGTAGAAGTTAAAGAGGACTGCAGCTATAGACAGAAGTAGTTAACATTCTAAAGTAAAAAAAATAACTACAAGACCAAGATTTTGGATTTGAAATTAGAAGATCGAGACCTAGAAGATAGCTGGTCAGATAATCGACAAACCTTGCGATGCGAAATCATGTAGTTTTCATTTGTAGTAAAAAAAATATTTATGCAGAGATTGTAGAGCTATAAGTATAACTTTTATGCCTCGAAAAATAAAAAACAAATGAAATAGTTCACGACATCGTCACCCCTGCGGGCTGGCGGCTGAGTGGTGCGCCGGCGCCGCCGCCAGACGGCTCGAGTGCTCTAAAAGCGCCGCCGCCTTGCCCTAGGTCAGACGAGCAGGCAGGCGGGCGATACAAATAGTACAGCACTTATCGACTCAATTACACCTTGGACACTTGCCTGGTATTTGGTTCTCATCAAAGGGAGTTACGAGATTGAGCTAGGTCTAATTTTGTAATTATTACGTTTGCCCCGCGGGTTTACATACTGATTATACACATACATACATATATACTTGTCGTTGTTTTCGTTAGCACTCATAGGCAACAATATTGGAACAGTTTGCCATATTGAGTTCAAAAAAATAGAATGTTTTCAATTCGTGTGTATGTTTTTTTGAGTAAGTTACCTTAAAACTCTTTCATTTGTTAATCGGATTTTTTTATCTGAAAGAATAAACCTTCAGGTCCATTTCATCAAAATCGGTTTAGTAGTTTTGTTGTAAATCAAAATATCTGAAACAGTATGTCATTCGAGTTAACGAATTTTTTCTTATGAAGTTAGTTCCTTTTTTAAGTCTTAATTACATAAATACATACATCGTTCTTACATGCAGTAGAGCGATGTTATATAGCGTATAGCCTCTTTCAATAAGCTAGAAATCGAATTACTAACGATTAGCATTTTCATTTTCAAACATATAAAGTCTTTAGCTTCATAATACTAGCGTACTTTAAAAGAAAACATTATTTTAATGTTAAAAAACTAATTATACCCGAGTCTCAATTAAAGACCGCTACTGTGTAACACGAACACAGTAGCCATTACTTAAATATATTTATCAAGAATTCACACAATCAACGACTACGCAGAATTTACCTAAAATGTATACATATGTAATAATTCTGCATTTAGTTTTACTTAAATTATTCCAACTAGAATATGACGTCTCTCTTCAACGAACTAGACACTTCATTTGAACGACAGGGAGGGATATATTTTAGTTAGTATAGTTTCGTGGTTTTATAATTACATTAATGGCACTTCCGCGTTCTATTGTCTTCGCTAGCTCAGCGAGCGTTGAAGTCCCGCTGCACCGAATGCGAAGATAATTTATTATATACATTAACATAACATGTAAATATACACTGATTATTCTGTCACTTCTAGATAGATCGTTATTTATTATCTCTTTGTTTCGTAATAATAAAAGTATATTTAGAAATCATAAAATATAAAGCACTTTTCTCTGAGATAAAGAAATAAGTTAATAAGTGTTTTAATATTTCATTTCATGCGTTGATATGATATTTTTAAGTTCTTTTTTATGTCATTTAATGATAGAAAAATTTGCTATGTATTCGCCAATCCTCTGTAGAGTAGCGTGACGAATTCCTTTCCATATTATTCTCCTGTTTATCCTTATCCTAATAAAATAGGCATTTACACTAATATAGTCTATTTTTCTTTATTTGTGTTTATTTGCTAACCAACCGAAAGAAAATCACGAATTTTCGAACAATTTTCTTTTCATTATAATGTTGCATTATAAAAAATGATTCAGTTTAACCATTCAATCGATATTTTTTTATTTAACTCTTACGTGCGGATAGAAATCCGCCATATTTGTTTGCTAAATAATACAAGTAAAGATAAGTAGACTATACATTTACAGGGAGCTACTTCACCGTGTAATGTGTGCGCTGAACCACAGTTATCTTCACTGTTAAATAGTATATTCAGTTTACATAAGCTGTACATATATTTAAAAAAAGTTAAAAATTTAATGGTTCATTAGTCGAAGTGTTATCAATGAATATTCTAGATATTAAAATTAACCTATTTATATCATTAAACATTTTAAAAGTCATAAAGGTTTTTAATTACTGCTTAAGTTGAAATAATTTGGTAATACCACTTTCAATAGCGCAGTTATCTTCTCAGAACTATCTTTATAGAGCGATCCACGTGTGTTGGATATGAGAATGAAAAACAAAAAAATATCTGTATACATATTTTTAGTGTTACGTACTTTCACATGTAGGTACTCCATTTAATTATAAGGTACACATATGCGTCTATAATAATGTTTGGTATGTAAAGAGTTTGTTCATTTTTGTGGAAATGATTCTCTCAGAAACAATTTTTCGGATTTGAAAATATATTTGAGGAAGATTAAAAACACCATACCGCTCATAGTATTAGAGCAGTGACCGTAAACCTCAACCAACTGGGTAAACCATCGGCCGATCTCAGGTGAAGCTGCGAGCCGCAGCTAGTATGGTAATAAAAATGTAAACGAGGCTCTAAATATCGGACGTTGCCCGTTATGCGTGTATTTACGAGTCGGCGCGGGCGCAGCGTAATGTAAGGCCAGTGCATAATAATTTTTGGGAGGCGCGCATAAATCGCGGCGAGACCGCTGCCCGGCCGCGCTAATGCACCGCATAAATCCGCCCTAGGCGCGCCGGCCGCTAGGCCTCGCTAACAACTTTATGCTTTTGATATGTTCGTCCGTATTATGTATAAGTTTATTGAAAATGAGAATTGCAATATTGTATTTATTCTTTGCTACATGTATACTAAAAGACGTAAATTTTATTTGTATGCGGTAATACCTGACCCGATTTAAAAAATATTTTTGCGTTGAACAGCCTGTTTATTAAGGCAGGTTATAGGCTATATTACATCACACTACGACTCATAGTAGCGAAGCAGTAACTCTAAACGCGAGTGAAATCACTAAGAGCAGCTAGTGTATTATGTATAATACTTATTTTTAATGAACTAAATATATGCCGGGCCTTTTTCCCCACTGGGCACCCTGGACAAGTTCCTAGGGAACCAGTAGTTTAAAGACTACCCTGAACAAATAAACAGTTCAGCAGAGTTCCGAGTTTATGAATTACTGTACCTACAAGTCATGTTCAAATATTTTCGATTAGATAACAATTGTTTTTGCTTTATTCTAAAAGATTAATTGTATCTAACTATCGTTTCTAAAAAATACGTTCTGGATTATGAATACAGATTCTTATAAAGTTTAGTAATATCAACTATATCATTAAATATCAGGAAATTATTGTTTGATAATAACCTTATTTATATACATATAACAAAATCATCATTAGGTACCACTTATTCTTAGCTATACTATATTATATTGAGAAAAATTAATTCTAAGATCAACGAACAGAAATGACAAACAGTTTAAATTATTAAAGTAGTTATATAAATGCCCGGACTTTGTGAAGGCTTAACAGAGTGCTCTCCACTCCACTGGCATTGCTGTCAAGGAATATTAATTTACATTGAATTTTAATGTCCGAAGAATAAGTTACTCAAACTAAACTGGATTGGGACAAAATTTTTGTCTTAATATTTACTTTTGATAAGTAAAATCCTTCTAATAGTACCATATAAATGTTAAAACTATTTTTGCAATAAATATAATTTGTAAGTAACCAACTAAATCGTAGGAAGTAGGAAGAGAATTAAAGTTACTTTAAAATAAAAAACATTTTCGAAAAACTCAAATTAATGCGACTGAATCCGCGGGCGTGCATTGGTGTAAAATTACACAGGTATTCGATTCTAGTAATAAAGCCACGTGAAGTTATGAGGAGAATGTCAGGAATGTCGCTATTATGGAACGGATTCCTGCAGGAGGTGTCGGGTGTCCGTGATTAACTGCCCTCAGTGTCACCACCCCGTCTGGATATATACTGCTATATACAGGATGATTCATCAGAAATTTGACATTATTATGACATGCGCTGACTAGCGACTTTAACTGCGGTACTTATGTCTGTCACAAAGTAAAAGCATCGTTCGTAAGACATTTTATTCACCACAAGGTACTTTTCGTCCCTGCGTTATGCGATACAATTCTCGTTCTATTATGACGGACAAAAAATTACCATGTCACTGATTTTGAAGTAATGAAAAGCTGTATTCAAAAATTTGCAGAATAACTCCGTACATCTGAATCAGCCTGTATACTTCCATTCCACGTGACATTCTTTGAATGCAGTACGAGGTGCTTATTAAGGTAATTGGGTAAATACATTGAAAGTATGTTTTCATTAATATGTTTTAAGTGAAGTATATGTTATCTTTATTGTATATGAAGACATGCCGTGTGTTTGTGCTCTGTTACAAATTAAACGATAAGCCGAAATTAAAGAGTTTTTTATTATATGCAGAGTAGGTACATACTGCTTTTGTATACGTACATAGAACCATTGCATGTACTGTGCATTAAATTAAATGCTTCACGTTTTGAATACATAAATAATATTTGAATAATCAGCATGAGTTCACTCATTTATTCATATAATATTTCCTAATTATTCTAAAAAAGGAACGAATTTCGAATTTAAGACAATTGATTCAATTCAATTTCCATTCTTTGGTTAATAGCTTTTTGTTGTGCCAATTAGACTAAGACAATCGATATTGCCAAATTGAAACATTGATGGGAGTTGCTTAACACAACGTAACAGTTTAAAAAATGATTATTTTTCGCGATTACTGAAAGAGGGTTATGTTTTTAACCCCTGACCAAAAAATGGGGTGTTATAAGTTTAACGTTTGTATCTGTGTGCTTGTGCGTGGCATTGTAGCTCCTAACGAATAAACCAATTTTGATGAGGTTATTTAGTAATGATTCCTATTTATAATTTACGAAGCTCTGTTCAGACGTTGGAGGGACCTGAGCAACTTAGTGGTCTAATCGACTCGAAATTTACTAAACTATATATAAAATAACGTTAAATTGTATAATATTTTATTCGAGCGTATAGCGAGGTGTGTAACATATTACTTTGACACGCTCTACGGCCGAAACCGTTTGACAGATTTATAAATATTAGCTGTAAAAACAACGTAGGTTTTTTTAAATCAAAAATTACTGTGTGTCATCTAAGTTAACAGAATGATTTTTTTTATGACGTATGTGTATTTCTTATTATAATATCACTTATATCTTTTATTACAGATTTTAACGTGTTTTAGCGACACTTCTCCATTGCGCGCACAGCGCACATGTGCGAGTTTTTTTCGCGCACATAAATCCGATGCGACGTCGCACTAATAGCAACAAATTTCACCGACACCGACATGTGTCGCAGGCGACGCCGCGTTATGAATAGCTTCGTGATAAATTCCTGTCACCGATATTTCATACGCCGTAAATTGGGGTTAGAGGTGCCGAGTTTTAGTTCAATATCGGGTGATGGATTATTTGTAAACATATTTGACATTAATGATTCGTTATAACAAAATTTGAGGAATGTGGTTATATAGAAACGTTTTCGGCTACGAAATTTTGATGATACTGCGATAAAGTATGGACGGGGAAAAAAGTGTACGTAGAAGTAGGTAATAGAAAAACTAAACGGCTTATAATATCTAACAAAGTATAAGGTTTTATAACCATTAAACATCTATTTATCTTCTTACAAGTATGTCCATGAAGTTTTCATTAGTTCATCTGAGAAAATTTCCTAGAAAGTTTTATAATGAGCCTCACGCTCATTGTTTGTCTGTGTATTTATTTTTAATATATTTACGTTTTAATCGCTCAACTAATTTTAATGAATTTTAGTATGAAAGAAGATTATAGAATCCTCCTTTTCCTTCTACTTTTTCCTCCTTTATCCTCGTAAAAAAAAGCTGAAGCGAGTAAGGCTAGAAATACATTTGTAAGTTTTACTTCAGTGAGTCACGTAAGACAACTCAGTTACTTAGTAACACATACTGTCATAAGTAGTTACTAAAGCTGTAAATGTCAAAAATAAGGCACTGATAGTAAATTCTTGGTGTAAAAAAAATGAGAAATAACTTATGTAAATCTTTATGAAAGTTTGAGAGCAAAACTTATAAATGTAATTTTCATCTGATAGGTAATGGAAGTTTCTATGGAGAATCCATGGTGGATCCTCAAATAAATACACTATTTGCAATAATTATTCTAGGCAGGCAAAGACGCGGGAACTAATTAGAATAAATCTTATATCACGAAGAAAATCTACTCAGTACCAAATATACGCATCGCCTCCCAGCGTCTTCCACTTAGCTGTACATCATCATAAACCCAGGCCTGGTTATCAAATCATAAATGTACCAATTACAGAACAGCCGTAAACCTGTAGGCTTGTCTTTACGCTTGTTAGCCATTTATTGCAGCAATTCCGTCTGTCCGTCTGTCGCTAATCAGCTACTGGTTTTTAATTTTACTGTCGCTATTGATGGTTTTATGTGGTGAAAGATTTATGACAAAATTGTTTATATTAGACTTAAAACTTATCTTTGGAAACGTCTATTAAACGTAATTGATCTAGCAATAACCGTTATTCAATTATTCTTTATGATATCGTTATTTTTGTATAATTTATGAATTTACAATAGATTTATTTACTCAAATTTAGAGTAATCTATATATTTTCATTTTCCAAAGGTTTTTCCTCGATATGAAATATCTATCTTAATATTGCATCAAAATTAATGTTTGATGCGCCATTTTAATGACGCAAATTATTTAAATATATAAATCGTTTTTATTGAAAAAGTACAGTTTATATTTATTTTGTAACTAATTACTTAGAATGCGAAGTGTTCGCACGGGTCACACAGTTTACAAAAAAAGAATGCTTGCAGCATTTTCTCATTAAATTGTGATTCCGTTTCTGTGGACGAGAACATTTAGTAAATGTTTTAATGCTTACATCTATACAAATATATAAAATTGAAGTGTCTGTTTGTAATCAAGTGCACAGAAGAATAAACAGCTTTTAACTAAATGCATATGAAAGTATACGCGGTACTTACAAAAAGGATTAGGCGAAAACAAAATTGAAACCAATAAAAAGGTAAACAAGTAGAAAATTTAAACATTATATTTTTCTATTTAATTTTTCTTCTAAAAAACGCGGGTTTATTAAGTTTTATATTTAAATTAACCTGTACTGCTTACTTGCAATACAAAGGAGTAGAGAAAATTAATGAGCAAAAGGGTCGCTGCTTACCTTCACATTTGCAAATACGTTGTCCCTACACACACATGAATATTTATTGTTCGAAGCGACTATAAATTTGCTCGAGTCTCATCTTTTATGTATACGACTTAAATTAATTATAATCTGTACAATAACATCAATCAATTTCAATTTCCAAACAGAACTACTAAGTACTCGGTAGCTAGCTCTTACAACATAACACATTTTTATGTAATAAATTAATAGAAGGCATTGTATGTGTTTGTATATATGTTTTATTACACATGTTGTAAGCCTCGTAAAATTTCAAGTACAGCGCTGCAGTCTAGCAAGCCGCGCGGCTTTCATTAGCTATACATTACTAACTCCAGTTTACGTTCGCTTTATGAAGCATTTGATTTACGGCCCCATAACACTACCCGCCATTAACCAGCCGAATTATTAATAATTAACAAATAATCTTTACTAGACGGCTAGATAAAGAGCGTTTGATAAAAGTCGAATTAGTATGCAAATGCGTTCGTAAAAGTCAGTGAATAGTTCGGAGTGGTTTCGATCGTTAAAACATAATGGATAGCAACAACAATCAATTTTAATACACTCGGCTTGTCTCAATGTTGCGTCGCTCGCATCATAGTTTTTATGAATCGTGAAAATTTTATGAACAGACGTCTGTCTAGACGGGCACCGTTAGCTCAGAGCACGTAGCGTAGAGTTTAAAATTTTGCCATTTATATTATCTATACTGATATATACTGATATTAAAATGAGGTTTGTATGTAGACGATAATCTCTGGAACTACTGATGCGTTATGGAGAATTATTTTTCCATAAACGCAAGTGAAGCCACGAGTGTAGCTATATTAGTGTACCTTTTTTTTGGTTTATGCAGGGGAAATCTTCGAAAAGATACCCGATTCCTGGAGGGGAGATCGGGTTATGTGGCGATTTATACCCACTAAAACCCCGGCGATGGCCTTCCTCAGCACGGAAATAGAGAGGCCTCGGGATCTCTTGCGCATGCGCATCTGCTGCGTGTCCTCCCGTGCGACGCTGGCTGGCAGAGTACGTCTCAGGAGAGCAGATGTTAGTATACTTATATGAGGTATATTTGTTGGTATGAGCCTCTCTTAATACTGCATGAAATTCATATTGGATACGCCATTTTGAAGTGAATATATCGAAATTATTTTTGTCACTAAAATTATTGCATATTATAACAGTAAGTATCAACATGTAGTTCCTGGGCAAGAACTGCACTTGTATATTACAGACACTGACATTAATTTTTTTCAGATGTAAAGCAATGACAAACAACATATGGATGTTGATAAGCAATGATGTGTCAACCCATAAAACGTCTACTTCGAAGATATTGATGTATTTTCATACTACGTTACCTATTTAACATTATTCAAAAAAAATTGAAATCATATATCCTAAATAAGTACGGAAAAAAGTTTCTTAATTAATTGTTTCAAATTTCAAATGCATTCCATATTTTGCAATTTATACAATAATTTCAAATATTTAAAAAACTTTTTAGTATATAATACATATATAAACTATATCAATTTGCTTTTAATTACACCTTTTTTAAAAAATAAAAGAAAAATTGGATATATACTTCTATAAACAAATTTATCAAGAATAGGTTTAACGTCTTTTGACGCCATTTTCTCAAAATGAAGTCCGTGTGGCTTGACACAGTATTGCTTATCGGCGTCCATATATAAATCTTTGTGAAAGTCTGAGAGCAAAGCTTATAAGTGTATTTCTCGCCTTCATAAAAAAATACACGAGTCTCTCTAAAGATATACAAGACGGTCTGTTGCCTGCTAATAATCTATTTTCGAATTATGACTTGTAATGAAAGTGTAAGATTTCAAAATAATTTATAAATTTGGCCCTGATTACGTTTTTTTATTAAAATCAATAAAAAACTGTCGTAATGACGCTCGGACTAAGCAACATTTTTTACCACTATACATATAATTAATGAAAAAATATATATTTCCAGGTATTTGTAATTAAGCTAATAAGCACTTAATCTCACTGCTCAATCATTTCGTCATTACATTACTATATATATTTATATATATATTTACTAGGTAGGTGTACCTCAATATTATTTTGTATTTCATAAAGGATTTATTATTTTACTTATTAAGAACATACCTTTCGATGTTTTTAATGGTTTACCCATGTTTTTCATGTAATTAGTAAAAATATTTATTTATATAAAAAAATTCAAATGATATGATCATTCAATAAATCATGCAGTAATTTCACGAAGTTATTTCCGACGAAATGAACCACGAACAACATGTTACCATCAAATAAAACAATCGTCTTATCAGATGAAATGTTACTGAAACAAATTACAGTACACCTGCTGTACTCGGCTGGTACTATTATTTCTTTGAAACCGAAACATAAGGCCATATTGAAAGTATATAAATGCTCGTATAGTGTTGTAGAGCTCGGGGCGCGTAGAGCCTGCGCGCCGCCCCGCCCCGCCCACACGCAAGCCCCGCCCCTACAGCCTTCGTACGATTAATGGCGATACGCTATTGTCGTAAGTTATCGTGCGGGTAGGGTGACCATGCGAGCCCTCTTGCGCTCCGTACAATAAGAAATTAATTTATTTCTACGCCGTCACTGTCGTCCTTTGATGTCCGATTAAGCTCGAGTGGTAGTGGTTTTTTTTGGTTCCACAGTACGTATATTAATTAATAAATTGTTGGAAGTAATGAACCGCTCCGTAACGCTTTATCTCCGAAGTGACACTTGTTCGTATTTCATGTCACTCATACATAATTAACATTGTTAATTAATACACTCAATGGCCAATTAGTAAAAAGAGGCGAATGTGTTATACTTTTAATTGTCATCTGTCATGTTAGGAAGCTGACGTTTTGCTTCAATTATTGTGTTCTATTTTCAATCTGTAGTTTGATTTCTGTGAATCATTTCGGCTCGCTTTTTATCTATTTGGATTATTTTTTACAACACAAAGTTAGTGAGGATAGTTGTTACAATAGTATCTGTTGATAGTGTAATGAGGATTGTTCGATTCGAAATAGAATTGAAATAGTAACGATTTTAGATGTAATTATTATAATCATGACTTTTGTAAAAACACGTATCAAGGAAATACGTGATTATGATGTTGTATGTATGAGTGTCTCATACATAGAACAGTTCTCAGTATCATTATTGTTAAAGATTTTTTATTCTGCTGTTTTTGGTTCCTTTTTTTTTAATTAGTGTCGCATCAATTTTTTTACGTTTGTACTTTTATATAGATATAGAAGGATATGCTTTATAGTTTATACTGTTATCAATTCTATAGAGTACCTGCTCAGGTTATTGGGCAATAAAGGTGAGGCGAGCTCCGCGCGCTACTTCTATTGAACGCGTTGATATATAGATATAGACTTGCTTCTAAGAATAACAGTATTTTCATATTCTTCCAGGTTAGAACTGTACAATTAAAATATTAAGTTGCGAGCATAATCAAGATAGCATTTAAAACAGTGTTGTTTAACCACAATAATATCGACAAACAACGACTAATCTATAAAAAAATTAATCCACATATAGAGCAACACGATACGCTCTTATGATACAGATAACAAAAAAATACGTTACATATATTTTTAAATATCGTTAAAATTACAAGTGCACATTGTCACCCTAGTTGGCGCTGTATTCAAATGAGATGCATGTTAATTACAAGCCGGTGTGCGTGTTAATTCGGCGGTGTGGGTTCACAGCGGACCGGTCTCGCGGCGCCGGCGGCGAGCGCGCTCTTACAGCTCCAGTGACTACCAGGCCTTTGTCTGGACAGGGGTATATTGAAAATAGATTAATTTTAAGTATATGTAAATGAAGAAAATTGTAGTTTTTTTTATATTAAAACTGTTTAGTCTTAGGTATATCTATGCATAAGTGATGCTGTATACGTTTACGTTGATACCAAACATTATTATGGTCAGTGAAGTTTTATCTAACACCAAAATATGCAGCTTAAAAGTAGAGCGGAAAAGCTATATAATTATGTATAGACAAGATTTTGAGATTTTTACTTCGTGTATTAAAATTAAATTTATTATTTATTCATAATGGTGTCTGTGTAAAATTATGTACTTTTTGTACCCGATTTAAAACTGCTAATTTTGACTTGCGCACTGTTAGGACTTCACTGATGATAGGCTTCTGAAATATTTTGTGTATGAATTTGTTTTAGGTTTTTTATTAATTTAGATTTATCAAGAACCTGTTTTACTTAAAATTTAACACTAAGGATTATTCTTAAATTTATTTTGTTTATATTATAAAATTAACCAATAATTTTAGAACTTTTTTACTTGTAATCAAACTCTACGACAAAATAACTTACATTTTATCCATAAAGTAATAGATTATGTAGAGTCTACAAAATATTACACCCATCACTGTTGTACACAGAACCTAGACTTAATTCTCTGATGGTATCGTACTTATTCAGACAATAATGTCTAAACCAACATTGAGAAACGAAAGGTTTAATTTCTTGACGAATGGTTAGCTCTATCTATGTATTTAATAATTTTATTCATCATTTGTAAAATTATTCTGTTAACGATTCTCTTACTTCAGCTTTTATCAACATTACCCTCTTTTTAAATACCATTCCACGCTCGTATATTTTTACAGCCCGCTCTGGAGCCACTGCCCCGGCGCTGTTCCGTGTCAGCGCAAGTATGAAATTTAATTGAGTCTGAAGCAAGAGAGCAGTCAATTAAAAGTTTATGGAATGATTCTTGAGATAAAGGAGGCCTTATAGTTAACGACGCGCCGTACATCGTGTCGGCCGCGTCATGTTTAACGGCCTGTGTTTGAATAATTAGAATATAACAAATTAATCCCAGGTCGCTGATAGTGCTGCGAAATTACCGCGTTTTATCTATACGTGTTCAGTTTTTATATCGTTTTTATTATTGTTTTATACACCGATTTTATTATGTTAGATCATTAATCTTAATGTCGGTAAGAAATTCGGTTTAATTTTGAGGAAATTATGAGAGATTTCTCTTGCATATTCTTTATCTATATTAGGTATATTTGTACGTATATACGCATATTTTTATTTTCCTTCCTTAGAAGATACCTTCTTTAATATTTTTTTTTAATGAATCGGTTTTGAAAAATATACTTATTATTCGGTACAATGGTGACATAAAACTAAGATAAATATTTTGATGAAAATAATATTATATATATACGTACCTAATATAATGTATTCCACAAATAAATATAATACATTTTATAGTTCTTATTTTCTATTATTGTTTATTACCTAGGAATCTAGTAATTGTAAAAGATTCCTTGTGTTGAAATTGTTTCTACGCGAACCAAAGCTTATCTTGTAATTAATAAATATATTCATTCGGAGGAAACAGGCTCGACGTCATTTAAATATATTGAAATAGCTTTCCCACGTATACACACATCTATAGAATTATTCTCACTAATATCTGGCATCAATCGAAAATATTAAAATAATTTTTAGATGAGGAATACTTTTCTTTTACAAATGTAAGTAGGTACTTAAGAAGGTTCTATATTTGCGATTTTGACTGCATACCCCTTATTTCCAAAATAGTATTTAATATCTATAATTCTATATGACATGTTAAGCATCTAGTACTTATTAGATCGATTTTGATTAAATTATGTTAAATGATATTCGCGTCCATACAAAACAAATAGATATTAGATTTAATTACGATAACTGAAATATTTACTTGCAAATCATAAATGTAGTCGGTTGTAAAACACATTCTACTATATAAAGCTTCACTGGGTTGCATGTCGTTGCATGGAAATTTAAAATAAATATACCTAATGCAACAGCGAGCGTGCGTTTCATTACAGGTCATGGAGACGCTTTCATTAAAAAATTGTTTAACTATTAATCTTTGGCGTAAATGTAATTTATTAATTCAACTTTATTTCAATGAGAGATCAAGGGAGTGAATAAATAAAAAATCTTTTTAAACAAAAAATATTGATATTCAAAATTATATACTTCTTTAAAAATATATACCAGTAATTCTTTAAGTACTTACAAATTGTCTTTTACATCTCATCTTAATTTTTGTAAAACTATCTTCAATTGTTTTTAGAAAATCGAAACCAAATACGTTATGAAAGTTAAAAATACTTTTCGCACAAACAAACCGATCATCATTATTAGTAGATACCGGTAACGGACAAGCGCGGTGTCGCGGACACGCTGTCGGACACGCGGGCACATGTCCGACGGCACATTTGCATTTTATGTGCCCTTCGCCTCTAACTCGCGTTATTACAGCGCTCCGCCGGAATTATTATGCACTCTTGCTATACATTCTCTCCGCGAGATAAAACCAGTCGATGCGGCTTGTAGCACTACTATATTCGTTTCCATAAAATGTATAATTGTGTATTCTATCTGCAGTTTTGTTATTGGATTTTTAGAAGAGTTCAAAAAAGGATGCGGTACTCAGTTCGTCGGAGGCTTTTTTATGTATGTCTTCCGATTATTCGAAAACAAATTGGTTCAATGTTTTTTTGTTTAAAAGTGCATACTTGCTTTTTATTGGTCCGACAGAATTTTCATCAAAATCGGCTTAGTTGTTATGGTTTAAAATAAAATAACTGGAATAATATTTTTTTTTAAGTCTCTTTATCACTTGCAAGATGGCGGCGTCTATGAATGTCACGTAAAATAAATGTTCCTTTAAAATAAGTTAATACATTGTGCCCTTAACCGTAAAAATGAATAAATATATACCTAGTGAAACTATGTGCGAGGAGCATATTAACTTTATTAGTACCGCATTAACGTAAAAGTGATCGTTTGTGTTACAAAGTTGCAATTAAGAAGTAGGTAATTAACTAATGTATACATTTATGCGAATATCATACTCGAAACTAATATGATGGAACAACTATATTTAATTAATTTGAATGACTCTATGAATGACACATTCGATTTAGTTTTATTTTTTGGTAAGCCGTTCAATATGTTTTAAAAAAATTACTATGGAGGTAATTGAAAATCTAGGAAAGTATGTACCATTTTTACCACTAGTGGAGTGATATATACATTAAATTATCTCAAATACTCAAACCGAAATTCGCTTTAGTGAGACTGAAGCTTGTAAACACTCGAATCGAAAAAGCGGAGAAAAGCTTGTAAACTCTTTAAGTCTTTGAATCGACAATTTCAAAAATTTCTGAGTTTATCGACTTTTGATATTTTGTCGCGGATGAATGTTTTTAATGTTACGATAATTAAAGATTTTATATGATTTTCAGATATTCAGATTCCTTATAAGTTCATCATTACTTATTAATATTTAATAAAAAAAGTAAAATAAATTGCCTATAGGCGCAATTATATGTAAATTGTATTCATCTTATCTTTGAGAAGACATTTTTTTTATTATCCGTCACTTGTTAACGAAAATAAGACTTAATATTTTTTATAATAATACCATTCATATAAAACTATATAATTTTTTTCTCCGTATAACGTGTTATCATCATAGTACAAGATAATCGCATGTTAACAAATTTAATCTCTTATTTAATCTTTACTTTAAGTAAAAAAAAATGAAACTCTTATAGGGTAAAAAATGAGTAAAATTTGAAAAATATCTACTTATCTACTGATGGTGTTCTGTTGGACGGTCACTGGAGTCACTTATGAAAGCGGTGTATATTATATTATTTATTTAAACGGTGTATATAAATTCATAATAAACTAAATTTAAATATATTTTTTTAACAATATACAGGACATTTTACATACGTTAACAGAATCGATATTTAGAAGTAAATAACGGAATTAACATCATTTTATTTAAAAAAAAAGAAACTTTTTAAATTGAAAAGTTGGATCTTGTAGGCTCGTGCAGATGAGCTATCATTTATGAAAAATAATTTTAAGAAAAATTTATTCAGTTTTTTATTTTACATTAATTATTAACGCTGATGAAATTTCCCACACATGCCCAGCTGACATTCTGTATACGACACAATGCCTGCAATTTTATATGTATGAGTTTCTGCTAAAACATAGACTGATGCATAGCAATATGTTTCATAACTATAGGTAAGTTACGTTCATACGCTTTGACGTTAACAATCTAAATTCAATTCCAACTTATTTGCATTTAGATATACCAAAGGTACAGTACAGTAAACTTAAAAAACACAATTTTTCAATTCAATTCAATTCTTTGGTTAATGGCAACGCAATTTTTAAGCTTTGGTTTCCTAGAATAACGTTGCCTGTCATCTAGCGGCCGCTTTATACAGTGAATAATCTAATAAACAATCCGGTATCCTGATCAGTCTTATTGACACATCATTCATCATTTCATTCATCGACGCTGTAGTACGGTAAAGTAATATAAGTACTTATATGGGATATAAACACATTAAAAAAACTATTAATTACTATGTACTAGTTGACGTCTAATTAAAAGTGTTAAAATGATCCTACATTTAATTTCCTCTGAGCAAAATGTTATATGGATGCTGATAAGCAATAATGTGTCAACCCACACGGTCTTCATTTTGAGTAAATGGCGTCTAAAGATGTCAAACCTATTCTTACTTAATTTGTTTAATGAAGTTTATATCCATCTTTTCTTTTCTTTTTTCAAAAACGTATAATGAATTAAAAGTAGATTGATATATTGAATATATTATCTAATAAAAAAATTTCAAATATTTCAGGTTATTCTATAAATTGCAAAATATGGAACGCACTTGAAATACGAATCCATTATTAAGACACTTTTTTCCTTACTTATTTAGTTTATATTACTTGATTTTTCTTTGAATAATGTTGAATGGGTAATGCAGTATCAAAATACATCAAAATCTTCGAATTTAACATTTTGTGGGTTAACACATTATTGCTTATCAGCATCCATACCCATTATACCTTGAAATGTCGTCACTCATTTTGTAATGAAACGATACGGCGGCTTACCTATAGAGCGTTTTTTGACATTGTAAAGTTAGACTTTGTTGACGTCCATAGCATTTCGCTTGCTATATTACGTACTGTAGCATACCAAAGCATGAGCCACGCGTGCCCACTATCGCCCCACCGAGCTCACACGCCACGTGATGTGACTTCGTTGTTTAACATACAAAGAGATTTCCCTTTACTAATCTGAGACTAAAACCATTCAGCGAGTCATTATGAAAAACCTATTATACGGTATTAGCTATTAAAGTTTAAATATAGTAGTAACTATGTTGTTTATTGAAGTTGAAAATACTGTCGCTACACGCGAGCGTGCGGTAGCGTTAGGTTAGGTTACATGATTTTTATTCGCATTTTAATTGCTGAAAGGATTTTAGTGCAATTAAAAATACTTCCTTGGGACTTCCTTTACATGAGAATCCTTCATAATTATGAGTAGAAGGCTGTATTTAAGAGACATTGCATATGGGTACAAAGGTAATGGCAGAACACGGCAAATAACTTTTTACAAAATTTGTTTTGTGCTTGTAACTGTTTATACGTGTTTTTGTTCAGTTTTGCTTGCAGCCTCAATAAATACGGCTGGGGAGAATTGTCTTTAAAAGTATCCATCAAATTAAGTTAGTATTATATAGTAAAACCTATATAAAATCATGCACAGGTGAGCTCTAATGCCCATCAACGCCATCTATTAATGAACTGAAGAATTGAAAAACGATATTGATAATTTTTTTTGTTTTATCTTTTTGGATTTTATTGTTTTAACGATTTTAATAAGAGTAATATTAACAATATACATTTAAATACTTTTAAAATTTAATTAAAAAATACGTTAATTAAGTAATTAATTTTTATACCGTACCGTAATTTTGAGGTTGTTTTTTAAATGAAATGCTTCAAACCACTTCACTTTACATACATTTTATTGTATTATTAAATATACTCGTATATAATATTGAGTATTAGATATTTAAAAGTGTAAAAACCGCATGCGCCTTGAATTAGTGAACAGATTCCGTTCATTAGCGTATTTAGATATATGTATATACTTATCAACATATATGTACATATGCGTATGTAACACTACACGTCGGTTATTGTTGAAAAAATAAATATGTATATAGTTCTGTACTGGTTTCTTAGTTAAAAAAATAGTTATGTCATATGATAAAATCGATTGGAATATATTAAAATCGAGTATATAAATTATTTGTAACAATCTTAACACCGAGAATACTTTTAGATTGTGACTGTCACTTGTCAAAAACCACTGAAAAGTGTAAAAAATAGATATTATAAGTGATTAACATTCCTTAACAGTCTGTGCAATAAATCAATAATCGCGTGAAGGTTTTTTTATTAATACTTTAATGAATTTTGTGTTAATAATTTATTGAAAAATATGAAATGAAATTCTGTTAAAATTAATTGGTTCACATAAACATGTTATACCTACACCCAGTTTATTTCATATATAAATAATATGCCACGCAGACAAAGTTGCAGCAATTACTAGTATTTATAACTCAAAGATTTTTATGTTTCAATACTCTTTTTACGAGTCTGGTGCTAAGTGCTAAGTCAATAATAGTAACGAGCAATAAACAGTAATTTATGCATTACAATTTCATAATTACCGTACTCACTTAAATTAAATACGAAATATTGTAAAAATATAAATTTCTATTTGGTCATATGCTTAATTAATAAGTTTTGATTGATCACTATAGCGTAAATAGTAATAATTAGTTGTTACATGCAGCTATGATAAAATTTTATGTGTCTTTAATTCTTATTATATTCTCACGTTAATTTATTTTAATCGAAATTTTAATTGCGTAATAATTTTTCACAGAGAAAAAGTTACCTTGACTATAAATATCGTAATTATGTAGTATATATACATATATGTATATATATTTATACATAATTGATAAAAAAATCTACTCACAAGTTGACTGACTTGAGTCTTCTACAGGTCTAGACTCGTGACCACGACGAATGCAACTTCGTCGAAACGTACGAAATAAAAAAGGTATTACTACCAGTTATTGTTAAAATTACCTAAAATTTTATAATGATTATTACAATAATAATCCAAAATTTTGTACTATTATAAAAATATAATAGAACTTGTTAATAAAGATTCAACGCCAGTGCGTTGAATCTTTATTAACAACAACAACAGTTTGTTAAGTATAAAAAACCACACATACATGACACACTGAAACCATTGATAAAAAATCTACTTCTGTTTAAAAAAAAGGCCAAAATTTAAAATTTGATCATATTTTCTTCGTATACATATTATATACCTATCGTTAAGTTATACAATACGAAGACGAGAAAGCCTTTCACTGACTAATATTTTATAGAGAACTTATCGAGCCATAAACGCCGCTATCGCCGACACCTCTCCTATCCTCATATTATTAAATCTCCGCGACACACGACTACCTATGTGTCTGCGTATCTGTAATGTCTAAATTCGATTCATAAGCTCATCAAGACACATGGAAATGCGACACAGCAGAGGAATTATTGTAACGAGGCCCTGATATTGGCCGGGACACTTTCCCATGCATCTCCTCTTATCGGCGCCTGCATTAGTGCAGCCCCTCCCCGCGCCCGCGCGCCCCGTCCCTCCGGCCTGCGCAGGCGCGGGCGAGTGGCGCCGCCGCTCTTAGCCTCGACAAGGTCCGTGTTTTTTTGTCAGTTCTCGATGTGTAAAAGGTAATTAATTAGGGCGGGCCCTTTGGGAATTGATACCGGATTGATTCGCGACCTTCCGAGGTGGTGTCATGGCGACTGCTCGTATGAGATTGTTCACTGGCGATGCGCGAGCATGATGCCTTCCACTGTTTCATTAATAGCACGGTAACATTACATGCACTATACGTCTTATAACAACGACAGCTATGTAGATATCCTATAGAGATAACCGAGCAAGTATTTTAAATCTCGACCAAAGCTGACGTAGAAAAAAATGTGCCACAGTCTCCATTGTAATATATTGTTAAAAAATCCGCTTTGTTTGAATTCGTTTGTAAACAAGTGCACGCACCGGTGCGCCCGGAGCCGTCCACGTCATTGTCACGCAGTGTCACGTCAGGGGGCGTCCTCGCTCGTCTCGACGATTAGGACTCTACAAATGACTCCCGGAGATGCGATAACGGAACGAGCGAGAAGCAATTAATGTCCAGGGCTAATCTATGGGCTCGTCTCGCATTGACTTGATCATTTAAATATCATATCCGCAGCGTTAACTTGAAAATCGATTCCATCTCACTCCGACGTGAGCAAAAACGTACGCGAGCGAGCGAGACGGAGCAGTTGCGTTGTTTGGCTATTAATAACAGAAAAACAAGGCAAACGGAGTGGATTAACACATTAACAGGTCGCTGGCATAAAAGCATTCCCGGTGAGTGTCGGGCCGGGGACGAAAAAATTTGGTGACAAGGCTCTTAAGAGCGGATCGGCGCGGGCGCAATTAGTAGGAGTCGTAACGAAGCCGCGAGCGCCCGTCGAATCCATTATGCGTTACGTCACTGCGGACTAGACAACGATCTTATATTACAAGTTATATTGTCGTTACGAATGAAATTAGCAAACGATATCGATTTTACGCGGCTTAATTTGTTTGTACAAATTACTGTTACACGAACCCAACGATAATGCTTTAGAACGCCGCGGCTGTTCCATTACCAATTAGCTCTGTTTATATAATTGATTGTCTCGTTTTCGAAACAGCTTGTAGACTTCGTTGAAAATAAATATATAAATAAATTCTAAAATATTCATTCTTTACATCGAAGCCTGAGTACCGAGCGATGTAATTGGATAATTATAACATTAAATGCCATGAAAATCTTATCAAAATCAATTTAATTATTTAATAAAAAGTAAATAAACCACATTAGGAAGTGTTCGAGTCGCGAACAACGACCGGCATCTACTTATTCGAGTAAATTTTAATGATATCTTAAAGAGCTACAAAACCGCTTACATTTTTATTACCACGAAATGAAATAGAATTTAAACGTATGTTAATGTGAACATTTAACGGAATCAAAACTTTCCGACCAGAGAGGTTTTTATTCGAATTTAATGGACTTTTCACACCGGCACAAAAGAGGCTACACTGGTGTGTCGTCATTTATTATTCGAAATAAGATCGATTCTAACCATTTTAAATAATTAGTCCGGACTCTCGATCGAAACGTAATTACAAGAATTTGATTACAGCGAGTCACGAGTTACATACTTTCCCAACTAAAATGTCAATAAGTAGGTAGTATTGAATTCACCGGTGCTGGCGGGCGCGGGGGCGGGTGTGGGGGGTGGTCGCGGGGAGGGGGCGGGAGGGACGCGGCCGCGTCCGGAAAACGGAACACGGAAAGGCTTTCGAGGCGGCGCTTCAGAGGTACGCGCCGCCGTGTTAGTCCCGGGGCACAGCGAGCTACCGGCGCCGGGACGACCTACATACTCGTGACAGTGAGCACTCTCGACTGCTGCCTTTGGATCGAAAAACAGCAAGTTTACGATAGGGTTCAGGTGCAGACGATTAGTAAGTCCTTTTATTTACAAAAGCTGGGACTCTACATTCGTAGTTTAAAAGTTGTACATAATTTACCTGCTATTTTTTAGTCAATTAACCAAGTGGACTATTTTTAGATGACATTTTAGTTTAATCATTATTTTATAATTATTTTCAAATTAATGTATTATACTCTCAAACAAATATCTAAAACATTATCATAGCATGATAAACAATGGAGCAAACCCTGTGCAACATGAAGTGCTACTTATTTCGCCAACACGACGATAAAACAAACACATCACGATATCAGCCGCAAGGCATCAGCTGGTCGTCAGTGCCGGTGTGCCGGTGGCGCCGGCGCCCGCGCATTACGCCCAGTGTCCGCTAATGCGGCCGGCGCTGTCGCTTCGGCTTATTAATATGTTAGCCAGGGTTCATACTCCTAAGAGAGACTGGTGTCGTCTTGGATCAATTTGGGATACTTCGTTATTTACTAATTAAGACTACTTTGTAAGCAGGTTTAAAACTTAATCTAGGTTATTGTTTAAACATCATGTGTGTAGTGTTTTATTATCATCGTAACATTTTTAACAAATAAAATTATTTTCAAAAGACTCCACTTTTATGATTAAATTGTGTTCTTTAAAATATTGTTGTTTTATAAACATAATTGTGTATAAATCGTTTCTATTCATTTAATTAATCTGAGCTCGGTAAAAATTCGCGCATAAAACGAAATAAAACGTTATTTAGGAAAAAATTGTTAAAATGTACGTAGAATATATACCCAAGGTATTTTATTTTATGAATTTAACGTGGAATTCAAATTGTATTAACTTCTGGAATTGATACTATGAATTTCAGCAAGCAAGTAGCCAAGAAGTTTTGGGTGGCATAATACATGCGCTAATTATAATTGAAAAATGTCATTATACACACCACATCACTTCAATGTGAAAAATTAGAAAAAAAAACTCTTCAACTAAAGTACTCTTTTGGTTTAATGATTTACGTTTTACCATCTCAAAATAGAATCAGAAATATTGGTCACCTGCTCATGTCTGACGCGACGGCAACGGTCCGCGGCGAGTGGCCGCGAGCGCCTCATTGTCACCGTACTAATAACCCTAACAACGCCGCTCACCTTAATCGATGTCCCCGGCGTGTTCGCGCGGCTCGCTTGAAGGCGGCACCGCAGCTTATATTGTATTCCGATGTACCGGCGCTTCTCTTTTTGTGACCATGAATCATCGGACGAAATTGATTGTATAAAGTAACCAGTTAAGTAGATTTCTCTCGAGTAAGACCGTACGTCTCTCCTCTGTTTTTATTAATGATTCCGATTTTTATTAACCGACGCTCAAAAGTAGGTTCTCTTTTTTAATTTTTATTTTGTTTTATGCTATGTTATGTGCTATGGTTTCGAATTGGTCGCATTGATCAAAATATCCGTTGAAAATCATCTTCATTTGAAAATGGAACTCTTCGACGGACGACAGACAACTGTTGGTAACTAAAGCGATAGTCTTATAAAGAGATAGAGTTTTATTTTGTTTATGAAAACATCATTATAATTTGGCTCTTTGTCAATGTGTGTTCATGGATTTACCATAGAGGTCATCTGTGATCTGTGAACGATTTAATATGACGATATATTTGAAATCAACATTTTTAGCTCTAAAACCTTTTGTTTTGTTGAATAATAATAATTTGAATTCGAACGTGCTCTTTGAGGCACGTGCACCGCGAGGAGGAGAATTAATTAGTTTATTTAATAAGTGATAATTACTACTCGCTTCGAAAATGCGCGCTCTTCTAATTAATCGCCGTCGGCAGCTAACTGTTACGTTGTCATTTCAACGTAGTGTTTGTATCAGTACATGCGGGCGAATAGCGTTCTAAATATTGGTAACTGTACTGCGATTGAATTTTCAAAAATACTGTGTAATTTTATGTTGTTATATTTTGTGCGGTACAAAATTACGCCGATTGCTTCAAAAGAAACTTATATAAATTTCTCCAAATAAAAATGTTTGACCCAAAGGAGGGCAATTGTTCCTTCGCCAGTCCATAGTGCGTGTTCACACTGAATTTTACAAGTATATTGACACTTAAATTGTACTGATCTTTATTTGAGATCGTCGGCTCGAATTAGTAGTAATTGTGGATTGAATTCGTTAATTACATCGCCGTCGTTCAGTGGAGACGTGTCAAGTTCCAGTTATTACGAGATTTTTATTAAAACCAGTTCTTGAGCTCGTGTCTATTTACAAGGGCTTCAAAATAATGAATATTTATTTTGAAAACCAAATTTATCCCAAGATAAAAGAAATCACATAATATATACTCAAAAACAATCTATTTCCGATTATCATTGAAATTAGTCAAATAATACGAGCGTTTGTGCAACCAGATAATATTTTAAAGGTATTGTTTTGTACTGTACGTTGATAATAAAGTTAGTCAATATAGCAAATAATCGTTTAAAAATATTAAACGCACAGACGACGTTTACAATTTTTTTATATGTATATTTTATTTCCTAAGAAATGTAGCTATTAAAATTACATATAAAATCTTTTTATATTTTTATAATTGAATAAATTTAGTTGCTTAAAATATCACGCAATCATTTTTAAAGTAATATTTTTATAACTATTTAATTACGGCAGACCATTACAAGTATTTTGCGACAATTTTTTACTAAATTACCAGTCAAGGTGTAGCAAGCTGTAATATCCACTCTATTTCATTTAAAATATAGAAATACTGCAAAATATTTATAATTTTAAGTTTCTAGAAAGAAATTTCAAATCTCAACAATAATAATGCCTCAATAAAATGACAAATTTTATGAAATGAAATCAACAAAGTTAGTTAAAGCTTTTTTTGAGACTACGAGATTTGTGTCGAATTCTCAGACATTGGTTTCGGTAATGTTCACACTTCGTCCGCCCGCGACACTGATAGACGTCACAATAAATTTCAAACTCAAGACACTTTCTACTAAACAGTAAATGTGTACACGAATTATACGGTGTACCGTAATTTAAATATTTCATTAAATAAAACAGGCACTTATTAAAATTATTTTAGTAAATATTAATCATACAGCGGCGAAGTTCAAACGGTTTTATATATAATACACATTTCAAAAAATGTTTATTATGATTTTTGTAACTATATTTATTCGCTATGAATATTCAAATCGCAGTGCTCGGAATCGCTCGTGAGAATAATTATTTTGAATTCCGACAATTATACTTAAAGTGTCAGAAGTAGTTTTAATTCTCATATGTTATCATAATATATTTATTTGATTACAAGTTTTTGATCGTGTACTTCGTATTGGTTTGTTCGAGAATGACGCAATTTTTACAGTTTACAAATTTATTTGTAAAATTTTAAATATAATTAAAATATCGTTAATAGCTAAAGCGTATTATTCTGTTCAAGGAAAAAGGAAACAGCCTACTTGCATAAAGTGTTATTTTAATGATGATTATAATTGAATCGATAAAACTTAATAATAATAACTTACTGATTTTTATTTGTACACACAAGTTAAAATTAGTATTTAAAAAATGTAAAAAGATGATTACCCATATATTACTCTTCGGTATATTCGGCTCATATTTTTTACAATCGGAATACACACAGCCACGTTCGTGTTACCGTCAGTACGGACATAAAGTTTTTAACTGCTGGAAATTCCCCGTTTTACTTTTCAGGACGAAAAGTTATCTATATGTATACAATTGCTTGTATTATATAAAAGCTATAAATGTTAACTTTTTAATAATTCATAAGTGGTTTTTGAAAATTTGTTTCAGTACAAATAAAATCAACTTGTGACACGACCACGCTGAGTTTGAAACAAAGACACAGTCATTATTTTTTAAAATTTATACTGATATTATAAAGCTGAAAAATTTGTTTGTTTGTTTGTACGCGTTAATTTCAGGAACTACTGGTTCGAATTGAGAAATTCTTTTTGTGTCAGGTAGTTTATTTATTTTCGAAGGCTACAGGCTATATTACATCACGCTACGACTCATAGCAGCGAAACCGCAAGGGACAGCTAGTTGTATACATGAAGGAACGCTGTAAGCAATACTATGTACCGAAAGCCACATGGACTTTGAGAAAATAACGTGTAAAGATGTCTAGCCTATTTTTAACAAATTTGTTTGAAGAAATCTATTCTTTTCTATTTTGATAAAAGGTGTAATGAATCAAAAGCCTATTGGAACTATAAATTTTTTTCTAATAATATTTTTTTCAGAAATATGAGATAATTGCATATAGCAAAATTCGAAACATTAAATTAAGAAACTTTTTTCCGTACTTATTTAGTTTAGATGTCTTGAAACATTATTGAATAATGTTAAGTATTTGATGCATTATCAAAATACATCAATATTTCTGAATTTGACATTTTGTGGGTTGACACATTATCGACATCCAAATAATCCTTGCAAAACCTATGTCGCGTTTAGATACCCGTTTACTAATATTATTATTTCTTAGTTTAGATAATATTTCATGAGCTTTACACGACAAAGGTTTAGTTAAGCGCTGTCCCGTGGGTGTGAGGCTGTTAGGTCGCTCTACAGTCTACAGTTCATAAACTTAGCCCACACGCGGCCAAACTTAAAGGCGATCGACTTATGACTGTTCAACTGTTCTGCACTATCTCCTGGCACTGTTAGTGCGAGTTGACATCCGCCTACGTCATACATACGCCATTCTCGACGCCTATTGCAATGCAATTAATCGTATTTAATAATTGGTAGTGTGAAGGAATTACAATAATATAATGTGTTCCTATATGTAGGTACAAACATTCGCATGTTTTATGCTGAAAGTGAATAAAAATAATATTTTATATTCGCTTTAAGCATATCAATTGAGTAAACAGACACAGCCACAAAGTTGTATAATAGTAATGGGCCATACGTATTATCTTCTATACTTACTAATAAAATAAAGAGGGAACAAATTTTGTGTGTAAAGTTAATTCGAAACCACAGAACCTATTTTAAAAATTATGGTACCATTTGAAAGGTATATTATTCTAGATGGCCATAAACTTTATTTTATCTATAGGTATATGGATATTATTTAAAAACAAAAACTCACTTTAACACGAGGAACGCCGCCGCAAATCTATTTAATTAGATAGTCAGTACTGAAGCTTTCAATTGGCAGTTGTTACTGACCGAAGCCGTTATTAGATATATTTTGACGTTATTGTTAATGTTTTCAAGACAACATGATAAACAATAATGTGTCACGCCACACAGACTTCATTTTGAGAAAATGGTGTTTTAAGATGTCAAACTAATTCTTAACAAATTTGTTTCAAGACGTTTATCCATCTTTTATTTTCTATTTTGAGAAAGCTATTATGAATTAAAAGCAGATTGATACATGTAATGTGGTATCTTATAATAAGCTTTTTAAAGATTTGCAATTATTGTATACATTGCAAAATATAGGACTCACTTGAAATTCGAAACATTAAATTAATAATCTTTTTTCCGTACTTATTTAGTTGTACCCGAATGCGGATAAGCCCAAAACGAAGATTTATTTTGAATATCGCAATAATTTCACGGCTAAACCGATTTTGATAAACGAACGTCATTGGCTTAATCTCGAGGGGGCGAGTAACACTGGGTACATAAAATTCTTTAAAAATACATATATATGGCGGACTTAATTCGCTTTTATTAGTCGAGTTTTTAATTTTTTTAATTACGAAGTCTCTTTTCTATTTAGTCGATATTTTAGAATGTGCTGCTCAAATGTACTTGAAATATAAATTGCGTGTTAATATTTTAAAGTAATTCGGACTTGTATTACTCAAGCGCAACTCGTCAGTGAATGGATTTCCTTAATTAAGTCTAGGTACAAACGTTACTGCTAGTTTTGTAACTCCACATGCGAAAAAACTAATATTGATTACGAAAACTAATAAAGTGCATTAGAACGAGTAATTGTAATTAAATTTATTATTTTAAGTGCTATTTTCAAATATCGTCGACATTTATGTATCTATTACTAGCTTTTGCTAGCGGCCCCGCCCGTGTATGTATATAAAATATAACTTATGGCCATTTGTTGTATATATAAATATAGCTGGCAAACGAGCAGGGGGCATGCCTAATGTTAAGGGATCACCTCCGCCCATGGATATTTGAAGCACCAGAGGAGCTACAAGAGCGAAAGGGAATAGGACGTAGGAAAGGATTTGGGGACGGGATTGGGCTTCCTGCTCTTTCACTCACCGGTACGAAACGCAGTTATTTTAGCAACTTTACGTCGATCGTATGTGAGAGTGAGGTACTGCCACGTCCTGTATACGAGCTGTAGTCAGTAGGCTACGTCTACGCTCTACCTCAGTAAAAGACTATCTATTCTTCTATATATTTTAGTAATAAAATAAAAAGTCGCTTAGGTATGTACATAGGTACGCGCAGAAAACTAAACACTTCTTTTTTTGGACCGTTATTTAAAAAGTCTTAATGATAATTTTTTTTACTAAAGCACGAGGTGAATTAGATACGTATTAAGAGCGTAAAAAAAGCCGGTCAAGTTCAAATCTGTCTACATCAGGAAGGTTCCGTACGATCGTATAAATTATAAGACTGTGTACATAATCAATACATTTTAAAATAAAATATAGAAAATTTTCTAAAATCCGACCCATCAGTTGTTCAGTTTCTACCCGACTGCGCGACGCAATGGGCCTATGGACCTATTTTATCAGCCTATGTATGCATGTATGAATGTGGGTTTGTACCTTTGTGACACTATTTAGATCAATCGTCGTTTAATTAGTCATGCCGGCGCGAATGACATAGAGAACATTATAAATTTTAAAAATCAATATGGCCGATTTTGAACGCAAATCAACGAACTATGTCAAGTGGGACATCGTTGAATAGATATTTAAAAATCATTTTAAGGTTTCCCAAATCACTTTTTAACCAAGAATACCGTTTAGAATCTATAACGATTTAAAGTTATTTTATAATGATTCTCACTTAAATAATTCAATTGATTGCAAATGATCTTTTTTGCGCAGTCGAGTTTTTGATTTTTAAAAGTAATTTATCTTTAAAAAAATAAAGCAATAAAAATACACACAAAAAATTTCAACTCTACTTATTAAAGTTCATGAGTCACAGCCTGCTGACAGACGAGGGGACAGCGCAGGCTTAGGTTAGAGTACGGAACTCTAAAAGGCAGTCACCATAAGCCCGTCTAGTAGTCTTGGTAGCATCATGTGTCATACAGGGTACATTTTTTGATTCATAAGACATTAAGTGCTACTAATAAATAAGGCGTTAATTAATATTTTATTAAACCTAATTATGGTTTAATTTCATATTCGCAGGAAGCCGCTCCGAAAGGTCGTTCACTTGTTTTCCAGCTAATAAATATGTATTTTATATCAAGTACCTATATTTAAATCATGAGTTGATTGCAAAACACGTGGAGAAAATGTTCGGAACACTAACTGCTTATTAATACGGAAATGAAATTTGTTTGGCGCTAGGAAACAATAGAAATGCAATTATTTATTCGAAATATGAGTAATAGCTTTTGAAAATATTTTTTTTTGTTTTTCGTTACGGCTATTATTATATATCCAACATTAGGTAATTATAATCGATACATATCATACCATTTAAACTGTTCTTGGACAGTTGTGATAAAAATTTATTTATTATGATATATTTCTATTGCGATATTATGAAGAAAAATAGAGAAAATTGAAAGCGTAAGCGATCTAAGGCTAGATAAAAATACTTTGATATAGTTATGATATTTGTTAGACAGGTTTTTTATTATCACACGACTACCAACACAAAGATAGATACTACAGACAATGAAGAGAAAGATTTCGATGATATTGTATATAGTATAATTATAAATATTTAATTGTGTTTATATGAGTTCTTAAGAGATGTACTTAATAACTTAATTTTAATTTTTTAATTCGATAGAGAACTTTAAATGATTTCATAACAGTATTAAATAGACAATTATAACATATTAATAATGTATTTCTAAGATTTGATAAACAACCACACCGACTACAGACTCGTCTCATCGTCCCGCGATGACGCTAAACGAGTCAATGTCAAACATCAATAAAAGTTTAATTTGCTCCATTTACGTAAAGTTGCGACGAAAGTATTACCATTTACTGCTCGGCGCGTAATTAATGTTAATAACGAGGTAAGGTGCTCCGCGAACGACTAAATATTTCACCTCGCACGGCTAATTAGCCGGCCGGCCGCGGCGGCGACTCTCGCCAGCCACGCAGCTCCTTCGACCTTAAAACTTAAAAGAGGACGTCACCTAAAGTGACTTTAATCATAAACCGGGTTGTAACATATAAATTAGACTAAGCTTCTTAAGCGAACGAGAGAGGGCCGACGGTATCGCCGCTCGGTGTAATACGACGTGGGGCCTATCAGCGCATTTATCGGCCGGACACGCAAATAATGCAGCGGGGTGGCGTCTCGGCCGGCACAAGGGTCCGCAGGAATGCCATTAGCGCGGCGCAGGCGCCGGCACGAGCCACGCTTGCGCAAACGTCACAACAGAGCCCGGCAAAAAGTGACACTTTGTCCCCTAACAGAATTATTGAGCTGTCGCTGACGGGCGAGCGGCTAATTGTTCGCTAGACAGGGACGGGTGTAGCGGAGTGGCAACAGAGCGAGCGAGACGGCACGCAACCCTAACAGCACCACTATAAATAACCCGGCTCCTAATGTACAGGCGCCACGTTCGCCCCTGTACTGCAACTGCCCCTACTTAATCTTTGTTATTATTTATTTCTTATTGTCTTTCGAATAATTTACAATTGCTGTTTATGTAGTGCACTGGCTTGCATCGAATCTTTGATCTCTATTTATTTATTTTATTATTAAAATAAAATATTATAATTTTTATTTGCATTATTCCTTTTGTTTTAAACCAAAACAAATGTTCTTTTAAATACTCTTATACGGCGTGGACTGCCAAGGAAAGAAAAGGAAACATCAGTTCTGAATATTATGGATAATACTTTGTAAAGTCGACACATTAAATTAAATCGAGCGTATTCCGAAATACATTGTACCCGATAGCGACGTCGTAAATTGCGCGTATTGAAAAAGGTTGTGTAAATATTTTTCACGGACCTCATTACATGTACATTTTATCACGTCGGGCGACTGAAAAAAGGCGGTCATAACATAGACTGTTTATGCAGTGACGTCAGACATGCTAATTTTATAGTTTCGAGACTGTCGGGTCGCGGTGCACGGGGCCACGGAGCCTAAGTGCGAAACGTCTGGCCCCCGCTTTTTGTGTGCTTTACGAGTCGAGGCGCGGCAAAAACGAGCTAATGCGACTCTCTGATGTATCAATGACGCGGGGGCGGCCGCGCCGGCGTTACGCTGCACTTTGTTATTTAGCTGTATTTGTTTACTCGGCATACGCCTCCTTCCACAGCTGTCCGCGCTGATGCCATGCCTCCGGCGGATCGTCGCTCCGATATGAACTATTAACGGAAAACGAACACTATCAATTATTTATTAGTATAAATTGCCCTTTTAGAAACCAGTGAGCTGTTTCTACACTCGTTAGACAGTATCGGCGATACGTGCGAGTTCACATATAATTAATTTTGAAATTAAGCTTAATTTATTAATAGTTCGTCCCGACGCCGAGCGGAAGCTGTATACCACCGATAATAATCGGAATACATTTGCTTCGTAAAAACCTCATTATGTATTAATCGAATTCACTAATCGTTTACATATAACAATAATCACCTGAACGATTTTATATTTTGACAAATATTAACACGGCCCCATTGATGTTGAGCGTTGGTACCGACTAGCTTTTGGCCGCGGCGTCGCTCACGTTCATGTACATTATGTAGTGTTGAACGGCACGGTCTAAAAGTTACATTTTTTCAGAACAATATTTATATGATTTTCCCTATGCCCTTTACAACGTGTAAATAGCACTATGAAAGTTTGAGTAGTAGCGTGAAAGTATAAAAAAACAAATTCGCACATATAAAATTTATTAAGAATTTTCGCGTCTCGACGACGCGTAGCGGGCGGGCGGGCAATTTGTTGCGGTAACGATGCGGAGGAATGCGGCCCAGCGTCACAGATGCGGAGCCGATGGCTATCTGATGGAGATCGCTATCGGCGGCGATAAGAGGAGCCGAGCGGAACTGGCCCCGCGATATATCACCGCCTTGATGTCTTCGCGACACAGCTGTGAGATGGCGATGACGCGATTATTGAGATTCATAATTTATTATATTAGATGTAATTGCCGTAATTACGTGCTAATGATCGCGTCTTTACGCGGGACGGCCGTTTAAAGGAAGCCGTTCGCCGTCTGAATAAACGAGGATAAAAATTGCTTCACAGCGTGAACGATGCTGATACGATTTCGATATGAGTTTTTATTAATTAAAATGTTTGCTTACAACGATTAATATATCATGTAAATTACTTTAGTAGTCTATTTTTTCATTTCTTAGCAGTCGACCACGACGGGTTAAATGCGGTAGCGTTGAATACATCCTTTGCTTCATAAAAACAAATATATATTCTTTTTACATTATACGACTAGCTGTTCCTTGCGGTCTCACTCGCGTTAATTTAAAGAAATATTATTTTTATATAATGTTTACCTTCCCTACTTGAATCGGATATTTTTCACTATTTCATTGGTTTCGATTTTGTTTTCGCGTAACACTTTTTTATTTATTAATTAAAATGAAGTAAGCAACCTAAATCTTTATTAAATTAGCTCTGTGAGCGAAAGTCCTGTTAAAATCGGTGCAGGTGTTTCTGAGATTAGCCGTAACAAACAGACAGACAAAAATTTTAAAAATTGTGTTTTTCATGTAAGTAGGTACCGTATATACTTTCATACGCATTTAGTTAAAAGTTGTTAATTTGGAATTACACACATGCACTTTAATTTTATTTAGTTGTATATAAATAGTAGGTATTTCAATAGATTTTTTGTATCGTCAAGGAAGTGAAATCTTTATCAAACAAACATATCTGTGGCGTCGGACAGGTAGACGACGAGTTTATGGTGGTCGTAAAGAGGACACGCCGGGCGCCGCGCCTTGTGCGAGCGAGTGCTACTGCGGCAAACACCACAGTGCTTATAAACAAACATCCTCGCATACGTGTCATGATAGCTCATGATCGACATAACTCAAGTTCTTTCATACATTTTAGCGAAAGCAATTCTGTTCAAGATTACATAGATGATAAAGATGCTTGGATTAGTATAAGCTAGATTCACACAGGGTATAACAACTATTTAAAAAAGTAACTATCGAGATTCTTGCCGATCTTTCTTGTAGAATTTACGTTCCGAACTGATGGTAAATTTATCAATTTATTTATTTTTGTTTCTATATTGATTCAAAAGTGCTTGTAAAAATTATATTTAGATTTTTAGGAAAATGAAGTAAAGATTCTATTATCAAAAATATTATAAACAGAAATCATATTAATTTACAGTAACTACAATAAATTACAAATATTTAACTTTATCTGGGTATATTTCTAAACACGATCCCGCATCCTGGTTAGAGCTAATGAAATATCGTATTAATTTTGTTCTAGATCGCCCAAAAGGTCAACTAGTGCAATTCGAGGTCGACACGAGGTCATTAAGAGTGCTGGATTGTATTTCGGAACTCACTGTCAGATAAATATTATATTGTATTTTATTTCCTATACCATATAGAGATATTAGGTAATGTTACAATTCGGACTGGGTTCGGTAGTCGTGGGCGTCCAACGCGGTCGGACGAGATCCACGCAATACTAAACATATAAATTCACTGCATTGCCTTGAACTTGAACACGCCGTCACAGGTGACGCATCTGGCCATCTATAATGTCACCAATAAAACTTTTCCTGTAGCTGGCCTAGACAGAGCTATAGCGATTGATAAATTCGTCTGCAGACTTCTCAAATTGTTTAAGTTGACTTAAACAGCTTGAGTCACGTGATCTTATGTTATTTTCATTTTGTTTTGTCTACAAAGGAATTTGTCAACCGTTACAAAAGTTTGTCGAATTTTGAACGAAATAAAATTTGAAAAAAAAAAATTGAAAATGTACAATTTACATAGGAGCTATCATATCATATACCTACTTATTACAAAATATTAAAGCCGAATGTTAGTGAGAAACACGAAGCATGAGACGACAAATATTATTTTACTACATGATACTATACTAGCCCCCGCCGCGGCGTCGCCCGGGTCGAACGTAGTAGAATGTAGCCTTACTGTTATTTCATATCAGTTAAATACTTTTTAAAATAGTCCGATGAAATTAAAATTCCGACTTGTAAAAATGTCGTTAAAACTATATTGTAGCAACATAGCTTCATCGCAATATTTAATACTAAGTATAATTAATAAAACGAACTTTTCTATTATATTAATACAATATTCATTTGGTTTTAACATAACGCTCCTAACAAACAGATGTTTGATCCGTCGCCGCTCGCAGGACCTGAGTAGGTGAAGCATTTGAATAATGTCTTTCGTATGTAAATAACAATAAATAAATTAACTTTAGTGTTTAGTTGAGCATTTGATCTAGAATTTATATTTGATCGTAAAATACTTATCCATTTTTGTTTATTTTATATCTTATCGTACAAGAATCCATCATTTACATGTGTGAATTGTTTCAACTGATGCAGACAGATTATTTATTATTTATTATTATATTACTTTTTATGAAAACAATTTTCACCTTTAACGGGAGTTATATTTGTAAGTTTTAATTTCGTAATTGGCATTAATAACCCTGTAAACTAGTAACAGTTAGGTAGGTGAACTTACGAAAGTCGTGCTGCCAAATATAAAGGTACTGACAGTAAATTCTTTCAGTGTGAAGCAAAGACAAATTTCTTATGTACTCGTAAATCTATGAAAGTTTGAGAGCAATACTTATAAATGTAATTCTCGCGTTATATACGGTACAGAACGGTACAAAACATGTTATGTACAGACGCGGCTTCGTTAAGCCTTCTTGTGTGTATAATGTATATATTTACATATTATTAACACATTATAATTGTGATTAACATATACAAAATAATATTGGGACATACGAATATCGGACACATATGTTTAAAGAAAGTCAACAAACAAATTGTATGTTTGTTTGTTAGAATAAATCTATTAGGAAATTTCGTTTAAAATCATGAAAGGTGCTTAAATATTTAGATCGTTGAAAGTCTAAATTTTCAGTTATAACGAAATGTTGAGTTATTTTTATCGAGGCCACTTTTTGCACTCGAAAGAGGCGTATTTAATTTTTAAATTAAAATACATTTATTTTAATATTTATAGTTACAGTAAGAACTGACTGCGACCTGCGACTTTAGCTTGGGTTTGTTATTCGTTTACGCATTAATGGTCATTTTCAATAAATTATCTATCTGTAATTACTTAAGGAATTGTAGAATTTATACAATCTATTGATACAATCTCCATATAAATTATATAAAAAAACCATCGCTATTATTACAACCCGCAAAGTCACAAGTTAGTGTAAATGAGCATAAGTCTATATTTCATTATTAGAGATTGCTTATTTTAACCTACATGCAACAAACACTATTGTATATTTATATGTAATTTTAATGACTCAGGTAATTTAAACGAATAAATGAAATCTTTGAAATATATTAAACTTCGACTTATTTACTACTTTTATGTAATAACAATTGACTCCAGTAGTAAACAAAGGCGTGCTAATGAGTAAGGGGTGCGCTATGTGCGGAATGCGTGCGGCGCCGGCGCAGGTACTGCAACCCTGCGTCACCGGCCGGAGGCGACAGTGACGCTGGTGCGCGCTGCACCACTTGCCAGAGCGGCCGAAGAAATTGGCTTGTGGTGTATCGGAAATTCAATAAAAAGTAGGTATAGGTTACAAAACTAAGCCTTTATTATTTCACGAATTTACCCAAAATTTCGATAATTCGACATTTTTTTTCATATTGAAAATAAATTATAACTAAATAACAAAAAAATAGTCTATCAAATAAAACTGAAAAAAACCAGCGATTTTATATAATTTTTTAAAATTTTCATTCATTCATTTCGTTTCATCACAAAATTAATAAAACCAATTAAGTATAAATTATCAATTTAGTCCTATTTTTTGCAATACCTATATAACGTATTTATTTCATCTTAAAATTTCAATCTAATTCACAGGTGATAATTATCATTTTATTATTTAATTACGGAACGACGATAATTTAATTATTCCAATAGGTTCCGCAGACCAGGTTTGAGCACAGGTGATTAAACGATCCACTTATTTTTTGAGTACGTTCATCGGTCGTTGATTAAGTAGCTAGTGACGGAGATCGTTATCGATAACTTATCGATGAAACGACGGCCAGAGATAAAATCTGATTTAGTAAATATGTTGATTAGTAATAAATACATAAGTAATTACAATTTGGCGGGAACTGTTTTATTAATTCGGCGTGGAGATGTGATCGCGCTTGGTGTTATATTCGTCGGTAGAAACGGTATTAATTAACGATTATTTTTTTATAAACAAGATTAAATTTGTATTCGACCTCAAGAAGATCAAGAGTCAAGGGAATGGTTACGACACGACACGATTAAAATTAAAGAAAAAATCTAAAAACTTTTATTTTAATTTTAAAACTTTCGTGTGATTGTGCGTTTTTAAAAAAAAGAAAAAAAAAAAGATGGAGATAATGAAATAAAATTTAAATTATTTTATCAAAATATCTATTTTTATCTTGTTTTTATCTCAAACTATTATTAATTTTAGATAAAAACAAGATTAAAATAGATGTTTATCTATATAGATATGAGTATCTCACATATTAATTTTCAAGGCTACGCTTATTGTTAATATAAACACGTCCTTTACGTCCTTTTCGCTGTCACCTCGCCTTCTAACTATAAGTGTAGGTCCAAGGAACTTTTCTAATCTGGAGAGATCTGTGCTGTAAATTAAACCACTAAATATCGCTTAAGTTCTTACATGCCATTTGTATATATTAGCAGCTTTACAGCAGAGCGAGAAAATGGTATAATCACAGACACCATGATAAATCAATTATTAATCTAATTTTTGACTCCTATAAAGATGAATTTTGAATTATGCGGTTTCAAAACTCAAGCACTTTGTTAATGTTGATATCGAGTATCGATGCAAACGCATGGCGAGTCACATCACTAGCCGTATTTATTCGTCTCTGTACAATCTCAATCAATATCGTCTATCTACTCATTATCATTAAAATCTGTTAACTGGAATATAAAAAGCGCCATTAACTTTGCGATAATAATTCTTAATATAAGTAGTATATTTTTCGAATGGTCAATTTCCATAAAAAACTGGATGTGAGCATTTTAATATACTCATCGGGCAGTGTTGCTAACTTACAATTTTTTCCCAAAATAAGGAAATTTGTCAACAAGAGATATTTTTTGCACTGATTATTATAAATATTTTTGAGTAAAAGTTTTAAGTTTTTGATACTAGTAACTATTGGCAAAATAAGGCTTGTGTTAGCAACAACCCATTCTATACAATATTCTAGAAAATAAATTTATTATATATTTATTAATAAAAAATGTTTTTTGTAATAAATGTTTACGTAATTGTATAAAGTTTTTATAAGTTTTATTAACGTTCGAATAGAGAATTTTTTATTCAATTAAAATGGATTTTAAAATAGTTCATAAAGGCAAAAAATTTCGTGTGATTGGTAACACTGTCAGCCAGTCGACGTCGGAATCATTTTGCATAGAGCCGTCATCTTACGAAATAGCTTCGAAATTTACATAAAGAAGTGAGGAGCGTTTGTTTTCTACATCCCGAGCATGTGGTAACACAAACATAGTACTAATGTCTAAGGCGAGAATTACACTTATAATTTTTGCTCTGACTTTCATACACATTTACATAAGTTGTTTGTCATTGCTGTACACCTGAAAGATTTTATATGCCTAATTTTTGACACTTTCGGATCTACTTACTACGTATCTGTTACTAGATTACAGTGTTTTTAGATCAATTACAAGAATAAATCATACAAGTATTCTTGTCTAGTATTACATTAAAAATCGAATGTGAGAACTGATGTAAAATTGTATATTTTATACTTTTTCCGATGTTCGGAAAGCTACGTATATATAAACCATTTAAATATATAAGCTGTGGGTATTTTTTAATTGCAAATCATATGTGAATACCTTTGAGGGTATCTTTATAAATGGAGCATCAGTCTACCCGTGACCACGTTGTAAAGCGTCCAAGAGGTCAGACTGATGAGAATAATTAATATATGAGTCCTAAATCCGTTTACATTAGTTTTATTTCAATTTGAAATAACCGCAAAAATGGAAGAAAACACTACGTAAGTATACCTTTGTGAATCTATTGTGTTATTTCTATGGATAGGAAGTAACCCACATACTAAACGAAGGTAAGTTTAATTCTATTTTGTATCTGTTTATTCATAATTGTAGAGTTGTATTAAGGCAAGATTTTTTATGGTTTATTTTTAATATGAAATAAATAAACCTGTCTCGTATTTCATATTAAAGTATAATAACAATGTCTCAATTAAAATTTTTATTTTATCAATGTTTACATTATAAACATGAAGAAGTTGAACTAATAAAGCAAATTAACATATTATTAACAAATAATTTATACCGCTTATTTATAAATTATACAATTTGATACTAATTAGATTCCCTTATGTGTCGAAATGTAACGATACGACCGGCCGCGAACACATAAGAAGGAACTAGCTGTCCCTTGCGGTCTCACTCGCGTTGATGGTTACTGCTCCGCTCCAAAGAGTCGTAGCGTGATGTTATATAGCCTATAGCCTTCGTCAAAAAATAAACTATCTAACACAAAAATATTTTTTCTTTTCGAACCCGTAGTTCCTGAGATTAGCGCGTTCAAACAAACAAACAAACTCTTCAGCTTTATAATTAGTATAGATAAGAACATTTGTTTTAACGGCGCATCAGGTGCCGCGCGTAATCTCTACGCATCAGAGTAACGGATTTTTTTGCTCCTAATTAATTCATCAGAAAATGGACTCTCTTTATAGTTACTTTCCTTTTCTACGAACGATCTAGCTCCTCGTAGGTGGCGGCGCAAGTGGGTCGGAGCGGCTCAGGCTTGAAACATATTATTGGACACAATTTAAAGTCGCGATTTGACGACCCCAAAGTCGTTGTGTCGGGCATTTTGTTCGGACGTGTCTAAAAGATGTCGACTCTGACGAAATACTCGCCATTTAAGTTCAAGAGTCCGCAAATCCGTAAATTATTGTCTAATTTTTGTTTTGTAAAAATATCGGGTTAACGAACAGACGAATCATCTGATGTTAATTGAATACCATTGGTCATGAACATTTACAACATCAGATGAGCTACAAATGCGTTGCCTGCTTACGAAAGAATACAGGATTTTAAAATAATAAGTAAGCCCGAAATAGGGGATGTTAGGCTTCCAGCTCTCACTAATTTGGTTACCCGTAATAGTAACGTCCGATAATATGTCACAGGCTTTACACTAGCGATTGACAACGCTAATGTTCCCCTCAGCTAATAATGAAGTGAGAACTTTTAATAAATAATTCTTCCATCAAGTTCGGAAGGTCGTTATTTGTAATATCTGTTATGCAAATGTAATCCTTATCGATAGCGTATAGGTGTTATAATGGAGCGTTTGTGTTTGGTGGTTGGTATGTTTGAAATCGAGGTGAATTTTTTCGTGCAGAGCGGTTCCGCGCGGCCGCGCCTCGTCCCTAGTTCCTCCGCCGGTGGTTTCGAATTAAACGCTTTATATTATCGCCGCTCTAAGTATCCGTAATGAGTAATATTTAGGATACACGCCAACGTTATGATTTTAAAAATTTAATTTCATTAAAATTTTTGTGTTTTAATTATAGACGCGCGATAAAACTGTAGAGGTCATTTTTGAAAATGTAAATGATTTCTGTTGATAACAAAACAGTTATCATTACTCGTATCGTAGTTACTGGTATACTCTTCTCTGCTATTTAATATTATTTGATATTTATTAGTGTATAATGATAACAGTTTTATTGCTTAAATGTTACCTATATATTATCCACTTGATGATGATTTGAATTTTTTGAATACATATTTTAATCATTTAAATGTTTTTATCTCTAAGATTTAGTTAAAAACTCTATTCTTCTTTCAAAAAGCTTTAAGCTTAATCTTGAAACTTACATGTTTAATACTGGGAAAGCAGTGAAATAATTTAATTTTGTTGCTTCAATGTAGATGCATAAAACACTATAAAAAAGATGAAAGAGTTTTGCAAATAATCCATTTGCAAAGGCACCTGTAATTTTTGTACATATTTAAATATTCATAATATTAATTCGTATTAAAATCACTACGGTATCTCGAACCTTATTGGGTTTTGAGACTTGTCTTAATTTTGAAAACAGTACCTGGATGACCGGTATTTTTTTTTTGGTTTATCGTCTTTTTCGAAAATTGTATTTAAATTTTGTAGTAAATAAAAAAAGTATTAGTTTTTCATTGCCTAAAAATACGGATAAAAACATTTTCTCCCGATGCCCACTGCGTACCTAATTTCATGAAAATGGTTGAAGCTTCCGAGATTTAGGTTAAAGGTAGTATATATTTCTTTTTGACTACTGCGTTGCAGTTCTGCGTCGTGACAATCATTGCAGCGGTGTTCGGAAGTATGTCGATCCTTTATGAGTTGTGGCTCGTAAGTGTAGAAAGTGAAGTTTTCAAAAACGGCCGCGGAGCCGCCGACTGGTTCTGTTCTGGCTCGTTTAACTAACGAAGTCGTTTCTCGCTCTGACGCGTCGGTACACTCGATTTATTCGACAACTTCATTCCTTCAAATATTATCAAACACGACGCAGCGAACGGATAGACATAACGGCCTTACTGTACCCTGTCCGAAGTTCATTCCAATATTACAACCTAACACACAGGAAATATGAATAAATATGTATGCAAAACTATATTAACCGAAAAATTGTTAGAAAAAGATAAAATTAATTTTTGTAATTCTAGAAAAAAAGTGACCGTATAAAAAGCAACTTTAGTAATGTTTGTTTTCAAAACCATCCATCAAAGCAGAATTGATTTACTTCACTACAACTAAGTGATCTCATCTGATAAGATCGAAACAACAATCTATAGATATCGACGATCTTGTTTGAGATAATAGAGATCATAATGATGGAAGACTGGATGTGTCAGTTATATGAGAATGAATACAAATTGGTTATTGTATCTACCTATGTAATACATAGGTACCTGGATTATATTACCGACTGTGTGATGATGAGCGGTATACAAAATTCCACCCCTCTTTGGGCACCCTTAAAGGATAAATTTTCAATGTAAAACTTATATGCAAAACCCTTATATACAAAATATTATACCACACCCATTCAGTCAGGCGTTTGGCTATGTTAATGCAATGGGTATAGGATTTTCGTAAAGTTTACACGGCGTGTATTTGCGAAATACGTACATAAATTATTATTGTAGATTCTAGAGGGTTATCATCGGAACACTAAAAGGTTAAGGCATTAATAACACAGCGAATATAGTGTTATACAATACAAGTAGGTACATATAAGTATACATAGATGAGTAGATACGCATCGCCATTTAATTTAGGCCTCCCTAAAAAGGCCTGAAAAGTAGGTATACAAAGGGCTAATTCCGTTCATCGAGTTAAGCCGTCTATTCGCAATTTTGGGCGCTGCAGAATGTTTACAGGTTCGGATTTGTCAACATTATGTAACTGTTACAGCGTTGATATTCCACAAATATCAGCGATAATTCGATAGCGCCTGTACGTGCAGACGGTTTAACCCGACAGATGAAAGGAGGCCTGACTATATCCACATTAAGAGGTAATTCGTAGATTTTGAGATAAACTTTTACATACAAATAAACATTTTTCTTTATTGTATTATATTACTCCCCCACCTGACCCCGCACGGATTAAAATGCGGCTACACGTCTTATCATACGCTCTACACATACTTTCTCATATATTTTTTAAAATATTTTAAATATCTCCCACAGAGGGGTCCTAAATTATAAATTTAAATGGCCACTAAACTAGAAATACAGACTACACACTCTAAGATAAGCATTATACTAATAGTTTTAATGTAAATTTTGCCCTTTATATCTCCTTCAAAACCTAACTACGAAACTTTAGTGAGCATCGCTATCCGTTCGGTTACCCGTGGTGACAGTCTGTTAAATATAAGATGTATGAAACCATTTTAATGCAAAAGAAACAATGTTATATTATCCAACCAAATAAATAAGGTTGTAATGTCAGTAAATGGTTCGACGGGAAACATAACTCAGATGGCGCCACAAGCTCATAATATTGTATCGCCAAATGCCACTTATATCAATTAAACCTTTGGATTCAAAACGAATCATGGCAAAAAGACTGTCGAAGCTAGCATTAAATATGTAATTCATTGTATAAATTGTTTGCCATACAGCGTTGCTACACGAAAAACATTATTTATTTCATAGAATATGATCTAAAAATAGAATTCCATGTTTTTGCTCGCGGCTTTATTCGCGTTGTTTGTTATTATTCCAGACGGCTATTTAAAAGTTATTTTTCTGTCTGGCCGCTACGACACACGCGCCCCCTACTGAAAGTTCATTGTACTATGTCTTATCGCAAGTGCAAACAATAAATTGACAAAGTATTATTGCAATCGGATGAACGGTATGACAGCATATTAGTAATCAACAAAACACAATTATTTCACGTTAACGCTGGTGGCGCCCCCAACGGTACTTCACGGTGAAACTTTCATAACACAATTGGACGCTGATATGCAATACTATCTCAAGCCATATGGTCTTCATTTTGAGAAAATGGCGTCTAAAGATTTCGAACCTATTCTTAACACATTTGTTTGAAGAAGTATATATCTACCTTTTCTTTTATTTTTTGATAAAAGGTATAATGAATTTAAAGCGGATTGATATATTTAATATATTATCTAATAAAAAGTTTTTCAAATATTTGAGATTATTGTATAAATTGTAAAATATGGAAATTAGGAATTAGGAAACTTTTTCCATACTTTTTTAGTTTATATGACCTTACATTTTTTTTAATAATGTTAAAAAGGTGATGTAGTATCAAAATGCATCAATATCTCAGAATTTGACTTTTTGTGGGTTAACACATTATTGTTTATCAGCATCCAATTAATACTTTAAAAAATCGTCCTCAAAAGCAAAATACGCAATTTCGTTTGCTTGCATGAATTGATAACTCCAGTTATTTCGATTTGAAAACCAAGAGGTAATGATAATTGATCATTGAGGAGGTAACGCCAGCGTTTTGGGCACCTTGCCTCACTTGACATCGATAGTTACTGAGGCGTAATATCGTTATTTTTAATTTTAATTCATCTTTTAATTTTTAGTAGAATTATTTCTTCAAATAACAATGTATTGTTTTTAAGTAATATTATATAGGACCAATCTGAACCACTACGTCTTGGTTAAGGTAAAGGCTGCCACTGAGCACACCATCGCGGCGCCTCACAACAATGGTGATTCCTCTTTTATGCGTCACTTTTCTTTAGATTTTTTTTTCTTTATTGCTATGAATGTTTGTGCTATTGCTCAAATATATTAATATCCATAGACTTCTGTTGTTTAGAAGTATTATAGAGTTATTTTTATATATTAGGTCCATATATTCTTTGATTAATTATTGTATATGACGTGCATTAGTTTTGTTCTTTTATAAAAACTATTAACAACGTATGTGTAAAATAATTTTGATATTACTTATACTTTATCTCTTTTGTTTATATAAAATTAATAATAAATAAACGCTGCACACTCAACGGCCCCATTAGGGCCTCAAAATCCTGTGTCGGAGGCTCGGAAGCACACAAAACATAAACACAAACATTCAGACCACGACAAATGCCCATATGGCCAATGTTTGTAATACGTTTTAGCAAGAGCGGGGCTCGAACCCGCGACCATAAGAGTTTCAGTCAATTTCACTAACCACTGCGCCAACCTGTCGTCGAAATGTTTTTAGATTATTGTATATGCACAACAAAAACCCATGCTTGACTAAAATATTTTTGGTCAAGTTAGTTGTATTACATTAGTAAAAGAATTTTCGAGTTTCTTGTCGGTATTCTCATTCCAAACTGTTCAATATATATTTAGTTAATAGTTTTTAGTAAACTAAAATACTACTTAATTCTCTTGTATGTTCTGCTAACTAATATTCTTGTAAGAGACTTTTACAAAGTGCCTATAAAAGTAATTACTCATAAATGAACTCTCATTATATACGTAGGTGTAGTAGGTATATTTTGAATAACTAAGATAAATTATATATACATAATTTAAAGTTATATAATATTTTGTATATAATATAGGTAAGTTATAGTAATAAGTACGTCATGGCAATGAACTTTAAAAAGGACGTCAACAACGATATTTGTTAACTATACATAGTTATGTTACTCAATCGACAGCTAGTTGCTAGGCAACGTCGTCCAACGTGATTGATATTCTAAATGTCAAAATTCATGATTTTGTACCATATCTATAGTTATTAGAACTAAAAGCCGTTAAATAAAGAATTGAATTGAATTGTTTTAATATTAATTTTTATGGGACGTTAAAGTCAACACAACTGGTATTAAAATGAAGCTCGTCCAACTCTACGAGTATGTAGTTCCGTCAAATAACAAGTTCAGCCATTCAAGTAACCATTTGAATGTTAAATTATTAAGATAGAAATGTTAAAGTGTATGTCCGTGCGTTCGCTCACATTATCAGAGACCAGCGATCTGTGTTAGAGTGTTTTTCTGGTTTCTGATTAGATATTACGTATATTTGGTATATAAATATTATTATTTGCCTATCATAACGACCTTCGAGTGTTCCACAAAACCGTTTTTGATATATTCCAATGAGTCTAGACATAATCAAGAAGTTCTAAGTTAAGCCAATTGCAAGGGAATGACCTTGTTTGATTGGTCACGTGGTCAAAGTCACTGTTGGTTCGAACTGTCCATAGATGCTATTGCGAAGAGCTCGCAATAAACTCAGTATTTGGACTCATTTAAGTATCTACTTACATTGTGATGGATATATTGATATTGAAGGAAATGACCTTTAAATGCAGACCCTGTGGCAGACTGATATAATTTTACTAACGCAATGCAGGTTCCATTTTTAGTATAAAATGTTTGCACCTTTAGGGTATTTTGCTTACTCAAAAAACAAAAATATTTAGCATAAGAACCTATCTGTATGTTCTTGCTCTTGTGATTAGCAAATAAACGTAGAGAACTTAAGAATGGTACTTAGTTTAAAGATTACAAACGAAAATTTTGTAGTTCCTTGCCGTCGGCTTTTTGCCATAGCCTTAAAAATATTAATATACGCAATTTCCTAGACAAAATTTGAAACCTTTACATGGTCATGTGTATCGTAAGAAGAACATTCAACACACACTGCAAATGAGAGAAACGAACAGGTAATACGTATGAAAATTAAACTTACAAGAATACGATGCGACTCGACCAATAACCCTCGTATCAGGAAATGCAAGGAACTGTCACAAGTGTTATATATCACCAGCACTGCACGTGTCACTACCGGAGCACGAGACGGTACGAGGCACAGGCGTGCGTCCGAGCGGAGGCGCGGGAGGCTACTGGCGCTGGCGCGGGCGCCGGGGCCGCCGCCATTGGCCGCCGGGGCGGGGCCGTTTTCCCGCTTTTCCATAAATTAGCGGGAGGGCGGCGGGCGGGGAGCGGGCGGCGGGGCGGTGGGCGGAGATTTACGAGCGGGGTCAGTCGGGCCCTAATGGAACCGCGGGTCGCGGCGGGCGGCGGTTGTTTATGGGTCGCGTCTCTCCGCTCTCTAATTAATTGGTGAGCCTTGCTCTAAATCAATCGGACTTTAATTGCGCTCGGCTAATAGCGGCTACGGCGTAGCGTCGCTATCGGCTCCCGCTCGTAGTCGCCGCTCCGCAAGCTCACGTGTCACCGATATCGGAACAACGAAATGCATGCCGGTTGTCTAGCGATCGGTATCTCTTTCAGCGCTCTCAGTAAATTGTACTTGAAATTAAAACGTTAATTACTCGTTCTTACGAAGGATGCTACCACTTTCCATATGAACGTAGTAGCGCAGTCGCTCATTATGAGATAAGTATTATAAATAGTAATTAATTGACGCGAAGAGATAACAATAAAGTTTAAAACGATATCGATTTTTTACCTACAACAGTAAATTGCTTAATGTATTTTAGAGTACGATATAACATATTATGCTAAATGTATAACTGTAATCTATTACAAGCTAACTTATAGGTTTCCTAAATTAACATTAAGGAGAACCTAGAATACATTTAAATAAATAAAAGTTAAAATACAAATTTTAAAAAATTATACAGAAATATATTTCTTTTTAGTCCACTTGCTTCCCTATACCTATTTCTGAGAACACATTACGTTCAATAGTGCGCTGTACACAGAACTATGACGTCACTACAAAGACCCTTTTGTGCAGAACAAGAACAAAGCACGAGGAGGTATTATCTACAAAATATACTTATGTATTCCCGGTAACTAGTTAATGGGATCAACGAATCCGTGAGAAATTTTCAAGGTACTAAGTTATAATATTTCAACGAAAAGCGCTTTTCAAAGGAAAATAATAATATGAAAGAGTTGATTACAGTATTACAATAATAACAGATTCTGTGCTATTTTCCAAATTTAGCTGTCTACAATGCGATTGGAAATATTAAAAAAAAAAACATTAATAGTAAAATAAAACCTACCTAAAAAGCATTCACGCAAAGAATACCTTTATTAAAACGAATGGGAAATTTTTGTGCTCTTATCAAACAATATGCAGAAATAATAGGTATTAAATGAGTCAGTCTTGAAAAAGTCGATCCAACGATTACTTCAATTTCGTTTAATTATACCTATCTATGTAAATTATATAATTATAAAAACGCATTAAGAAACTATAAATAATTATTTTAGATTTTGCATTTAAAGAAATGAAAAGGTTAGAATAAAGCTTTTTGTGAATTTTTTTTTGAAGTGACTGACATTAGTAGAAATAAGTTAGTTTGTTCAAAACTTGCGCTAATAAAAATAGTGAAAGGAAAATTTTCAACAAAGTGTTCCAGAAAACAAATATATTATGTTGTCTTAAGACCGTTTTTAACCATATACGATTACAAAACAACAAAACAAATAAAATCACTTAATTTTTTTAAGGACGACATCCTCGACACGACCTGACGGCGCCGTTTATTTTAGACAAATTGTTGACAACTGTCGCACTGTCTGCTTGGAAGATACACACAAATGCACCTAAAACTAAATCGTATGCTTTTTTAACCAGGATCCATGCAAAAAAGTTTTGTTTATGTGCTAATTATATATTTATTATAGACCATCACACACAAAAAGAGATTGTTCTATAGCATGGTTCTTTTATGCCACACTTCCTCTATTATCTCAATTACTATGAAATAATTGATATTTACCTTTTATTAACAATCAAAAGGGCTCAAGTAATTTTCGGAGTAAAACACTTTAAGATGTTTTACAATATTATGTTATTACATATCCTACACGAGCGTAATGTTTAGTGCCCTAAGTTTTTTATAGTATACGAAATCCATTTTTTTCTAAGATATAATTGAATTAAAAGGCTAAAAATGTTACTTAATTAAGTTTTTTCTTCAAAATGAAATAATTCTGACTCACAAAATGGTAATCTGTTGTTGAAGCGCGTCCTCCGTGATGATGGCCTATTATTGCGTTATAAAACTATGTCTGTGATTGTATCTGATTCGTTCGACTGACCAATTTATCTCAGCAATCGTTCAAAGAACTCTACACAATAGCATTTATTGTGTAAAAACCTAAATGTGGCCCGCTGCATACAGTACGCGGGCTGGCTGGACCAGTGAAATACCATACTCTGTAAAATATGCGTAAAGTAAATAGAATAACTGTGTTTCATACGTTTAGTAAGTGAACCAGAAGTATACTTACTTCCACTCCCCAATCCGAGGAAAGATCTTTTCCCATTATCTTTTTAAAGCCGGCAATGAATTTGTGCTGGAAATGAATTTGTGCTCATGAGCGGCGGTAATTATTTTATACAGAACTAGCTGGCAACGAGCAGGCGGGACGGCTGATATTAAATGATCATCGCCGCCCGTAAACATGCAGCACAAGAGGAGCCACCACCGCGTTGTCAGCTTGAAAAGAATAAGAGATGACAGGATATAACGTGCAGTCAAGTAATAATGTGTAATAGCCTATTAAGGAGCCTCCTCTCTTATTAAGGAAAAGCTTTAGAGCTAAATTCACCTCGCTCCACTGCAAGTTGGCGGATATACGTGTGTCAGAATTTCTCCCGGCACATGCAGGTTTCCTCACGATGTTTTCCTTCACCGCCGCGCTCAAGATGAATTTTAACACAAACAAACAAAACAATTCTACACAATAAGAAAAATGTATTCGTATGAAAGGTACTTGAACTTTATGCATAGTTACCCATCAGTGTAATCATAATTAAAATGTAATTATTATATTAAATGCCTGGACATTGACTCATTTCTGTCTGTCTTTTGTCTGGAGATAATCTTAATCTAGATAAGCTATATTATATAAACCTCTTTTAATCCTAACCTTTAGTCGATTGTATCTAATAATAATCATTGCTAGAAAAAGTATAATTTTAATTTTAATGGCTATAACTCGTAAAATACTTATTTAAGAGTAAGTAAGTTAATTATTGCTCTAACATTTTTATAAAGATTTATATAACGGGTGAATCAATCGGATGGGTCAGCAAGGAGAAATTTAAAAAGAAAAGTATAATATTTTTTTTTTTATGTTCTTATAAAGCAGTAAATGTGGAAATTAAATAAAATATTTTTTTTCCATGTAATGCTATTACTTATTTTGTACAGAAACTGTTTATCTCTGTTCGTTGATACACACCACACAGTTGCTATCAGGTAACAAAGTTGAAAAAGGCCAGCTAATATATGTACAAAGGTGCATTATACACACAGGCATCGACACAAAGATATTTAAATTAACTTAAACACTCGAAACTGAAATCGGATTAGTTACTTCTTAAAACAAACAACAATACGGCTCGTCATGACATCGCTAACATCTGAGGGCTTATCGAGTATCCGCGACAATGGCTCCGGGTCAACAATGCCGGGCAGCCGGCTCTATCTTACACGGAACTCCTTCAATAACAATCATGTAGGGATACTACCGCTATTGTTTAAGCTGACTACTGATCCACTTTCTCACGCATCTTAGTTTGTCGTGTTAGCGAATTGTAGATTATTAAATAGCAATCATTAAATCATGACATTTTATAAAAATCTGCACTCATTTCCAACTTTGGCAAGCTCGTCAATTGACTTGTTCAATTCAAATCAATTCCTTGGTTAATGGCTTTTAGTTGTGTCAATTAGTCACATATCGACTTGTTGGGTGAAGATTATTCTTGCGCGTCACACTCAGTCGCTAGCTGGTCGCTAGGCGATGTCGACGAAAGTCGGCATACTAAGTGTCAAAATCCGTGAATTTAGATATACAATATAATTATTTGAGAATATCAATTTAAATTAAGACAGTAATCAAAATATAGATTGTAATGGTCATATTGTTTTAGACTTTGGAATAATAAGATGACCAGGAGGCTGTATTACATGTACAAAATGGCCTACATGGTTTTATTTAAAGATAAGTTTTTCTTGCATGAAGCTTTCACTGACAATAAATTTATTATGAGCATTCACAACGTGCTTTTTTTATATAAAACTTGACGTGCCAGCGAATGTAATTATCATCTTCGATATTTTCGACTTTTTGATTATAGCTTTTTTATTTTTTTTTCCTAGACCGAACCAAAACAAAATTCAAATTGATCGTTTTATTCACTAGTTTTTACGAGACTGACGCACTGCAATTTATAATATCTATAGGAAGGAATATATTTTGCGGATAAGTAGCGCGGCTGCACGCCATACTAGAAAAAAATTGGAAGGAATAGGCCTTTTAACATAGTGGCAAAAACCATCAAAAGTGTCATTATCTTCGTTGAATCTAAAAAAAATGCCAGCCTTGTAGAATAATAATAGGTATAACTAGCTGTGCCCGCGACTTCGTTCGCGTGGATTACAGAATGCTTGGCATGTCTCCTGCAAAGCAAGGTTATAATAGTCTGCGGTGCTGCTCAAGAAAGGAGCTTCTTACTTTGGATTTGAGAACTTTCTGGTTGTATTTATAAGCAGACTCTAATTCAGATATTCCTCCACGGTTTTCACTATAAATGTTGAAGAAAAGTGTTTTGTGCTAGTCTTTAAAATTTCGACTGTATACCAGTATATTCTCGCCGAGGTTTTCCTTGTATTATATATCGGGTGACTTTTTTAACTGGGCTTGATAGGCCATATCCGGAACTTTAAGGAATCGCGAAAAATACTTAAAGGAGTCTTGTGTCCGATTTTAAGAAATCTAAAACTGCATCATAAGTTTTTTTAATTTCATGATTCTCCCGACCTGGAATTGAATCCACTAATTTAAAAAAAATACATTCTGTATTATTGCACCACCTACCTAATACTGTCACTTGTAAGAATCAACTTTTGGAAAGTTTTAGGAAAAGATTTATTTTTTAACAAAATAACATTAAATCTATACATAAATTAGAAGTTAATTAATCGATTCTATATATATTAAATATACATATCAAATATGTGGGTTAAATCACGGCTCCCGGTAAGTTTAGAAAAAAAGTCTGCATAACTTCGAACGATTCGTTTATTTGCATCAAAATGCTAGTCACCTACTAAAGTAAGGAAGAGTGTAAAGAATATCAAAAATATATAAAATGAATAACTCACAGTAACTTCTTTTATGTTTGTCTATTTTTTCTATGTGAGCTATACAAAGTAGATACAATGTGACGTTTGTTTTGGTCCCCGTCACCTACTCCGTTACCTAAGTAGGTTTAGATAATTCCTAAAAAGATGAATCAATTTATTGAAAATCTACATTTCACTGGACTCGGCTATTGTACTCACCCGCTATTAGTGTTACAACATCCCGTTATAATTTAAAAATTTCACTTTTAGGTATGATCGTTTTTTTGAAGAATTACAAAAGATTTAATTAATGTATGAATTTGATAGAATTCTGTATAAAATTTGCCCTTTCTTTTTGTTGCAGTTAACTATATAATAATACCTCTCTGAAGTTGATTCTTATAATATGTGACAGTATCAGATGATGCAATCATACAGAATGTTAATTTTTTCCAAAATCAACGTGTTCGTTTCTGTCTAGGAGAATTTATTTTTCAAAAAACTAATGAAATAGTTTTAGTTTTTATTAAAATCGGCTCTGTTACTTCTTTAATTATTTTTCGCTATTGTTTATAGTTTCGGATTTGGTCTATCATATCCAGTAAAAAAATTACCCAGTAAATATAATATTCCAAATTATTATATTTATATAATATACATATATCTTCCATATTTGAATTAGATGTTGTTCACTTTTTCATTGGTTTCAATTTTGTTCCTTATTACATTAGCTTTCAGCAGTGAAAGTTTCGTCAAAATCGGTCCAGCTGTTTCAGATATTAGCCGAAAAAAATTGAGTGACAGAAAGACAGACAAAAATTTTAAGATTGGTAATTTTGTTGTAAGTACCGTGTATACTTTAATATGCATTTATTTAAAATTACAAACAGACATCAATTTTATTTATTTTTATACCTTCCCTTCTTAAATCGGAAATTGTTCACTATTTTATTGGTTTCTACAATATTTTGTTATCGCGTAATTCTCTTTTTTACTTATTCATTAAAATAAACATATTAAAAAAAGTAGCTAAAGTTAATCCTTATAATATTAGCCATTAAATACGTCATGTTTTGAAGAACTTTTTAGACTTTGTAATATTTCGTGAATTTCTTCTTCCATCTCCTCTCCCTTTCTGGACCTCACGTGATTAATGGACATTCCCTAATTGCTTGTGAAAGTCCCATCAAATTTGATTCCGCTGTTTCAGAGATTAGTCGTAAGAAACAGACTGACAGACAAAAAATTAAAAAATTGATTTTTTGATGTAAGTAATGTATATACTTTTATGCATTTAGTGAAAAGCATAAAATACTGTTCGACGTGAACCCTTAAATTGACATAACTTTTTTTTATGAATCGATTGAAATTAAATAAACACCAAATGTTAAGTGAACCTTACTGCAATATAATCATGAAAACCACATCTAAATCGGATAAGCTGTTTCTGAGATTAGCGGGCGCAAACGCACTGATAAACAGACAAACAGACAAAAATTGTAACAATTATTGTTTTGGGTTCTATTGCGTATGTAAAGGCACAAATAATTTGTTTTTTTCATATATCTTCTATGTACAGACAGCGACCCGTTAGAATTTTTTTATATGTATAGATTAAAAATATCTAAAATAGAAGTAAGCCTAAGTCACTTCTTATAACATTTGCTAACTGCAAGTAAAAGTATCATCAAAATTGGTTCAGCCGTTTTAAAGATTATTCGGAACAAACAGATAGGCAGACAGACTGACAGACAAAAATTAAAAAATGTATTTTTTGATATAAGTACTGTATATGTGTATGTTCTTTCATGCATTTAGTGAAAAGTACAAAATACTGTTCGACGTGAACCCTTAAATTGACATAACTTTTTTTTATGAATCGATTGAAATTAAATAAACACCAAATGTTAAGTGAACCTTACTGCAATATAATCATGAAAACCACATCTAAATCGGATAAGCCGTTTCTGAGATTAGTGGGCGCAAACGCACTGATAAACAGACAAACAGACAAAAATTCTAACAATTATTGTTTTGGGTTCTATTGCGTATGTAAAGGCCCAAATAATTTGTTTTTTTTTTAATATATCTTCTATGTACAGACAGCGACCCGTTAGAATTTTTTTTATATGTATAGATTAAAAATATCTAAAATAGAAGTAAGCCTAAGTCACTTCTTATAACATTTGCTAACTGCAAGTAAAAGTACCATCAAAATTGGTTTAGCCGTTTTAAAGATTAGTCGGAACAAACAGATAGGCAGACAGACTGACAGACAAAAATTAAAAAATGTATTTTTTGATATAAGTACTGTATATATGTATGTACTTTCATGCATTTAGTAAAAAGTACAAAATAATGTTCGACGTGAACCCTTAAATTGACATAACTTTTTTATTTATGAACCGATTGACATGAAACAAACCCTAAATGTTAAGTGAAGCTTACCACAATATATTAGTGAAAACCGCATCTAAATCGGATAAGCCGTTTCTGAGATTAGCGTGCACAAACGCACAGATAAACAGACAAACAGACAAACAGACAAACAGACAAACAGACAAACAGATAAGAATTCTAAAAATCCTTGTTTTGGGTTCTATTGCGTTGGTAAAGGCCCCCAGTAAGATTTTTTTTCAAATATCTTCCATGTACAGACATCGACCCTCTAGAATTTTATTATTAGTATAGATTAATCTGAGGCGCTGCGCGTCGTGATTACTAAAGGAGAAAAAATCAGTAAAAGAGATCTAAAATAAAATAAAAAATATATATATATTTTATTTTATGTTTGTTTACCCTTGTTACGATAAACTTTGTGACTACAATTTAATTGTAGGGCTTATTCTATTTATAAGACATCATGTTCATATTAAGTTGCTTTTAATTACAATACTATGGGCGTATTTTATAGCAAAAACATTAGGATGTTTTATTACAAAAAACATTTATACCTAAAATGATGACTTTACGAAAAAAAAATACAGCTGAGTTTTTTCTTCTTCTTTTAAGGATTGGGGTAGTTTTTTACTAACCGGATGTAGGTTTTAATAGACAATTTATTTCAATTTCAATTGATGATTTAATAAAATTTATGACTGACTTGTAAATTGACTATTTAAAGCTGTTTTAAAAGCCTTCTTGCATTAAATTGTAATCATTGTAAATTATATATATAGCATAAACAAATCATCTTTAAAGCTTCATTAATATGATGAATGTTATATAAATATACGCATTTACGTACACCTACATCTTCATAAAAAAAATTGCAAAGGAAAATTGTTTATTAAAATCGTTAGTCCCGTTATCACAAGCTTCTGATAGACCCATTTACTTCATAATGTATTCTAATTCAAAGTTTTGCTGGTTCACGCGCGGTGGCGACGAGCCTCCGATGGCAATCGCTCCGTGTAACACTAATCTACAGCAATCTGTTCGATTTGAATTACACTGTTCCCCACAGCTTTGTCAAATGTCCTGATAATACCACTCCAACAAGTAACTCATTATCTTATTCAATATTTCGCGTTAATTTATACTTAGATACATAATGTGTTTTAATAGTTATGTTTAAAATCCGACTCAGAACTTAAACCTTGGAGATTTTTATAAAAAAATCGTGATGTACCGTCTAAGTAAGTTAGGGTCATTTAAGACTAAGTAGGTAATGCAATCACTTGTGTACACAAAGCTTAGATGAATTACCAATTTAGTATAAGTGTAATTTAAAGATTTGCTTCGAATCAAATTGAAATACAAATGAAAAATTAAATTAATAGTGATAAAAACCTAGTAATTAAAATAATATAATATATAAGTACATATATTTATGATGGTAACATTTTCGTTTCGAGATATGCACGTAATTATTATACGATAATTTGATTATTTTATAATATTTCATGATACCGATATCTTCTTAATGAGCGCAGATAAAGAGATAATAAGATCTAAACCACAGCACTAACTTAATATGCGGAGATAACATTAAATATTGCTAATTTTAATACGCGAATTATTAAAATGCACGTCTCCGATCCGTCAGTAAATTATAGTTCATATCAGTTTTATGATCGCCTTCATATCTATGATATATTGTGTTACATAACCACGATAATGTGTAATGATTAATGGGACAACCGTTGATTCAATAGGTTCTCAAAGTGGGCGGTGCCGCCCCCTTAATGAGTAGGTCTACTAGAACAAGTGACGCTTTCGAGGTGTTCAGGTATCGGTGGCTCCTTAACAAAATAATAGTCATTTTGTGTTAACGTGTTATTGTTGTTACGGAATTGATAGATGATCTGAGTATTCTTTTGAAATAAATATTTTTCTAAAAACTAAAACGTCATTATCTTAGTACGATTTAAGTTTTAATAATTGCAATGTAATATTATAAAATGTATTTCAATATTATATAAAACCAAACCATTGAAGGAAATATAACATTCTTTTTCCATTTTTTTTTATGCAAAGTAGTTCTGCAAACGTTTGGAAACGATTTATTATAACTCTTTCTTATTCTCATATAATATCTTAGTATATATTCCGAACATTATTCATATTGATTATATCAAGACATGCATTTTATAATTATCGTCTCGTTAAGTGGGCGGGGTCCTAAACATTTGAGAGCTTGTGACTAAACGCAATTGTCGCTTATCAGCCTCAATGTTTCCATTATGAGTAGTTTCGTGTGGTTCGCTGTATTGTTCAGCGGGCTCATAAACTCCGTTTGGACCTGATTGCGGAGCCGCACGTAATCGAAGTAGATATAGTCACGTATTGTTTGATGAATTAAGCACTTGTTACAAATATCAAGACACGCTCGGACGAGAATGTTTTAGAGGACATTTTATACAACGACCGCTCTGTGTTGTGGTACTGAGTGTGCCTTTAAAGCCAACCGACTCGATCCCCCACCATAGACCTAGCGATATTTAAAAATAGTCTGAGGAAGAAACTTATCAAAATTTATGTCGACAGACACGTTGGCGCAGAGGTCAGTGCAACTCACTGAAGCGCTAATGGTCGCGGGTTCGATCTCCGCTCACGGCAAACATCTGTAGTGGTCATACGGATGTTTGTCGTGGTCTGGTCGTTTGTGTTATGTATGTTTCCAGACCCCGAAACAGGACATTGAGATTATAATAGAGCCTGTTAAGTGTGATGCGTTTATTTATGAAGAAAGTTGTAAGATGACCTTTGTTATCTAGTAATCACAGTTAAAATACCATAATTAATGAAATGAATCAGCAAGAGAGCCGAAAGCATATTCTCCTCCTAGTCTTCCTTCCTATTCTTCTCCAATTTTCCCCATTCCTTTATTCCTTCATATGAGCCACGTGATGATTTAGCGTTAGATGACCCGCTTGCTCGTTTGTTTGTTACAAAAAATGCGTTTTTGTTTCTTGTGCAATGAAAATAAAATTATTATTTAGGTAACAAAATTATTATACATTACAAATATTATATAATATTTATCATATTCTTTTTAGGAACATTCTTATAACACTGCACGCAGCGAAGATATTAAAAAAAGGTGAATAATGTAAAAAACGGAAACAATATTGTATCTTTAGCATAAATAGTTCAGTAGGTGACCCCGGTAGGTATCGACGAGCATGGCGGCCGCGCGCCGCTCCCCTACACACCGGGGCTCCCCCATTGTTCAAACGTCATTATATTTTTTACTCAAGTCGTAGATACGTGTGTAGTGTAGGACTGTAGGTATTTGAATATTGATAACGTGTATAAATAATTTGACCTATGTATGCAGAAAATGGCAAACAACACAAAAACAACTAATGAAATAATATTATAACTAAGACTTATAATAAAAACAAGTGAATTCAAAATACGCGACTTTGTTTTCTTGGACGACACATTTATACCAGTTACTTTGATTTTAAAACCAAATTACTGAACTGATTTTGATGTAATTTCTATGGGCCGAATCTGGGAGCATATCCTATCGAACAGAAAAAGTTCAAAATCGGTTAAAAAAGAAAAATAAGAAATTCGTCCTTTTGGGAATCTTTTGAAAATAGTGTAAAACAAAATATTAATTTGCATTAAAAATATATGGAACAATTTGAAAAATAAATTTTAGCAATGTAGTGTATCTATTTTGGCGAACGATACAGAATTCTTTTTATTTAAATATCAAGTTCTACCAAAGAACATCCAAGTACAAGTTACATTTATGTTTATTTCCCATCTCGTAATTACTTAAAATTCGATGTTCCAGTAGAAACTGAGGAAGAAGAGTTAGTATCGTACAAGCTGTTCCATACAGAATGTAACTTTAACAAAAACAGACGTGAAGTGCAATTACAAGATGTAACCGAGTTTTGACATGGCGATTACGTTTTAATGGTGCAACGGGCACCATCTCGTCTCACTGCAAAGTGAACTCTATCATTTTACCATAAGCCTTAAAATAGAATACCGATGTTCTATACGATTGAACTTTAAGAAGTGATGTAAACATTTAGTAGATCTTATCTTATCGATCTATTAGATTGATTCGGATAACATCGGAGGAGCGATCGGAAATATTTGGAAGTAATGTTGCGATTAGTGGGGGAATTTGTGATTAATTTGTTTGAAGTATATTGTAATTTATTTTCAATGTTATTTATAAAGTCAAGCGCTTGATTATTATCTTAAGAAAACAGTTGATTAAAAATTGTGCGCACTATAAGATGACTATTTATTCTTTATCGAAAAGTACCAGGGTCACTGATTGTATGAACATATTTTGAGAAAAACCACTTTATTTATATTGTCTTTTTCATAATTATTTACCTAAATACATCCCATTCAGCTGTACCTATATTTCAATTATTTTTTATTTTATTATAGCCATGAAGTACTTTTATTTTGTCTAATATTATAATGAATCGCTATCATTACTCTTATGTTGCATATCTACTGATTATCAATATTATCCGTGTGTAATGTTTGATTGACAGTGACGATTGTAAACGAAATATTAGTGCGTAGAGTTCTCGTGCACAGCGAGATCGTGCACGGTGCACAGTCGTGCGAAATGAATTGAGCCTCATGTGTTTAGTCCTACCACGATAAGATAAGATCTTAATACAGAAAAAAAATCAGCGTCTTTAATTTAATGTTTCTAGATATAGAAAAATTCACTCCTTTAGATTCGATATTAATAAAATATGTGTAAATATTAGGTAAAGAATAGGGATTACACACCTACTCCTAATTTAATATTTAACTACACATTACATCAGTGTAAAATAAAAAAGTCAACATTCTAATGTTCTTCTTTAAAAAAAATCTTACAGAAGCTAATTATTGGGATACTTGAAATACAGACGTGTATACGTACAGACAACGTATTTAACAAGTCGAAATGAAGGAAATAGATTTCTGATAACATTCGACAACAGAAATATTTAATGATTCAAATACTTCGTATACTCTATTCAAAGATATAGACAATGTATTCTCAATATGTACGAGGACCTAATATTAACGGTAAAAGTATGACGAATTTGACCGTGTATATTGTAGTAAAAATGATTAAATACTTATCTCACGAACTCTAAGTGGTTACATTGATGGATTATGACCAATAGTTTAATTCGAGAGCGTCCGTGCCCACCGACTCGCCAGCCGTGTATTGATAATTAACTTTTAACTAGTGGTCGCCTGGGGCTCTATAGTCTATTTTTCTTTATTTGTTTTCATTTTTTTTAATTATAACTTTGCAATATAATAAACGAGCTGATTTTGATGAAAACTATACTGCATCATTAGTTTTTTGAAAAAATAATTTTCATAGCCAGAAATCCACTGATTTCGATATTCCTTAAAGTTTCGGATTTGGCGTACCACGCTCAGTTAAAAAATTCACTCTGTATACTAAGTTTATCTTTCTTTCCTTATACAATTCTTCTTCTGTCCTTATACAAAATTTAAATATGCTATGTTTAATGGATGTCACTTCATACCCATTTTGCATGTGTTAAATAAAAATATCGGCATTACTGACCTGGATCAACTTAAAACCGGAGTATGAATAATCTTTGATAACACTCTGCGAAAGTGTATAATATTAGGAACAAAATATAAGGTCAGTTCACAAAATTATTAAAATATACAAAAAAATAAACAAAGACGATACCGCGTTGAAATAGATTGAAGAATTAATATTCTATTATATTTTCTTCAATTCAATTCAATTCTTTGGTTTATGGCTTATTATATTTTCTTAGATTACAATTTAAAACTGTTTAAAATACTTTTTAACTGACTTCAAAAATGGCGGAGGTTCTTAATTCGCCGAGGAGTTTTTTTAGTCGTTGCCAGTAAATAACACTTTAAAGTTAAGTTAGGTTACTTGGCACCGACTTCGAAATGTTGAAGAACATATTTATTTTTTGCCTTTTAATTTATTTGTATCTATTAAATTCGTTTTTGAAGTCGGTTAATTTTTTTGTAAAAAGTTTTTATACTGTTTCAAAATCCAATTAACTCATAAGATTTAGACTTTGAATTGCGTATGTCGATGTTATTTTTAAACTTAATTGACAAATTAAGCTAAATTCCGTTATCAGCCTTTTTATCGCGTGTCGTCTCCGTCTCGCGCAGCGATGGCAAGATAACGCGGTGCTGTTGGTACCGTTGCTTTTATTGCAAACAAGTTGTTTCCACAATTTCGCTCATACGATCATTGAGGAACATTTTTTGTCGTTTTAAAAAGTCTTTTATTTTAAAGAAAAACAATGTATTATACGTGCATACTGATTCACCATATTAAGCTGCCATGAAATTGCATCCCTTTAAATATAATTTTCAGCACAACACTTAGACATTACTCATAACAAAAAACACACACACACATACTCGTATATGGACGCTGATAAAATATACTAGCCACTCCATTTTCAGAAATTGGCGTCTAACATGTCAAACATATTCTTAATGAATTTGTTTGAATAAATATATTTCCATATTTTTTTTCTATTTTGATAAAAGGCATAAGTAAATATTATTATATTATATACATTAATAAGCAGAGTGGTACAATAAAAGATTTATTTAGTGATAAGTTTTTCAAATATAAGAAATTATTATATTCATACTTCAACAATAGAGACATTCAATTAAGGTATTATTCAGTACTAGCTGTGCCCGCGACTTCGTTCGCGTGGATTACAGAATGCTTGGCATGTCTCCTGCAAAGCAAGGTTATAATAGTCTGCAGTGCTGCTCAAGAAAGGAGCTTTTTACTTTGAATCTGGGAACTTTCTGGTTGTATTTATAAGCAGACACTAACTCAGATATAGTAAATATCGACTGCAAAACAGTAAGTTCGCACCTAGGTTCTCCTTGTATTATATATCGGGTGACTTTTTCTACTGGGCTTAATAGGCCAAATCTGGAACTATAAGGAATCGCGAAAGATACTTAATGGAGTCTCGTGTCCGATTAAAAAAAATCTAAAACTGCATCATAATTTTTTTTATTTCATGATTTTCCTGGCCAGAAATAGAACCCACTAATTAAAAAAATACATTCTGTATTATTGCACCACCTAGTGTCACTTGTAAAGGTCAACTTTTGGAAAGTAATAGTAAAGGGCAAATTAAAGGAAAAGGTTTTTTTTTTACAAAATAACATTAAATCTATACATTAATTAAGTTAAGTATTCGATCCTACATAGACATAATCAAATATGTGGGTTAAATCATGGGTTCAGGTAAGTTTAGAAAAAAATGTGCGTTACTTCGAACGATTTCTTTATAAATTGCATCAAAATGCTAGTCACCTACAAAAGTGAGGAAGAGTGTGAACAATACAATCGAATATATAAAAAATGAATTACTCACAGTAACTTCTTTTATGTTTGTCTTTTTTTTCTATGTGAGTTATACAAAGTTGATAGAAATTCACGTTTGTTTTGGTCCACGTCATCTACTCAGTTACCTAGGTAGGTTTAGATAATTCTTAAAAAGATGAATCAATTTGTTGAAAATCTACATTTCACTGGACTCGGCTATTGTACTCACCCGCTATTAGCGTTACAACATCCCTTTGCTAAAGATTTAATTAATGTAAGAATTTGATAGAATTTTGTAAAAAAAAAATAGCCTTTTCTTTTTGTTGCAGCTTACTGTATATTACCTCACTAAAGTTGATCTTTATAATGTGTGAAGGTATCAGATGGTGCAATACTACAGAATGTTATTTTTTTGCAAAATCAACGTGTTCGTTTCTGGCTAGGAAAACTTATTTTTCAAAAAACTAATGAAGCTGTTTTAGTTTTAATCAAAATCGGCTCTATGACTTAAATTATTTTTCGCTTTTGCTTATAGTTTCGGTTTTGTTCTATCTTCTACTGGATATCCAGTAAAAAATTACCCAGTAAATATATTATTTTTTAAAATGATTATATTAATATAATATATATCTTCCCTATTTGAATCAGATATTATTCACTATTTCATTGGTTTCAATTTTGTTCCTTATTAAATTGGCTTTCTGCTAGTGAAAGTTTCATCAAAATCGGTCCAGCTGTTTCAGATATTAGCCGAAACAAACCGAGTGACAGATAGACAGACAAAAATTTTAAAATTGGTTATTTTGTTGTAAGCACCGTGTATACTTTCATATGCATTTATTTAAAATTACAAACAGACACATCAATTTTATTTATTTGTATAGATGTATACCTTCCCTTCTTAAATCGGAAAATGTTCACTATTTTATTGGTTTCTCCAATATTTTGTTATCGTGTAATTCTCTTTTTTACTTATTGATTAAAATAAATATATTTTTGTAATATCAGTAGCCTAATTTAATCCTTATAATATTATAGGGGCTGCTGTAATGTTTTTAAGAACTTTTTAGACTTTGTGATATTTTGTGATTGTTTTCTTCCATCCCCACTCCCTTCTCTGGGCCTCACGTGATTAATGGACATCCTCTAACTGCGAGTGAAAGTCCCATCAAATTTGATTCAGCTGTTTCAGAGATTAGTCGTAAGAAACAGACTGACAGTACTTGATGTAAGTACTTTCATGCATTTAGTGAAAATCACAAAATAATGTTCGACGTGACCCCATAAGTTGACATATCTTTTTTAGCGGGCACAAACGCACAGATAAACAGACAAACAGACAAATATTATAACAAATTTTGTTTTGGGTTCTATTGCGTAGGTAAAGGCCTCCAATATTTTTTTTTCATATATCTTACATGTACAGACAGCGACCCGTTAGAATTTTTTTCATATATACAGATTTAAAAATATCTAAAATAGAAGTAACCCCAAGTCACTCCTTATAACATTTGCTAACTGCAAAAAGTACCATCAGAACCGGTTAAGTCGTTTCAGAGATTAGTCGGAACAAACAGATAGACAGACAGACTGACAGACAAAATTTTTAAAAATGAATTTTTTTATGTAAGTACTGTATATACTTTCATGTATTTATTTATAAACACAAAAAAATGTTCAACGTGATTCCTTAAATTGACATAACTTTTTTATTTATGGACCGATTGACATGAAACCAACCCTAAATGTTAAGTGAAGCTTACTACAATATATTAGTGAAAACCGCATCTAAATCGGATAAGCCGTTTCTGAGATTAGCGTGCACAAACGCACAGATAAACAGACAAACAGACAAACAGATAAGAATTCTAAAAATCATAGTTTTGGGTTCTATTGCGTTGGTATAGGCCCCCTATAATATTTTTTTCATATATCTTCCATGTACAGACAGCGACCCGCTAGAATTTTATTATTAGTATAATAATAATAATATAATAATAATAATATAAGTAGATTATTCAGTACTTATTTAGCCTCGATGACTTAAAAATATTTCCAATTATGTTTAATATGTGATGCACTATCAGTATACATCAATCCGAATTTGACTTGTTTGTGGGTTGACACATTATTGCTTATCAGCATCCATATAATCTAATTTTTTCGATTTAAAAATTTTTCACGGTTTGATTTTAGTTTTCGCTTTGAATTAAAAATACTAAAAATAATAGTAGTTAACCGTGTTTTGGGTTGTTCGACTTTTGAAATGCTTAACATTGTAAAGTAAGAGCCTGTAAATGTCAAATTATTGGGCAGAGGCCTTCACTCCTGGATACTTACTACTCCTTACATACTTACTGTAGGCTTAATTCTCAATTCACCATCCAGTTTTCTTTCATCTCTCCTCGTCGCTATTATCTGTTAAGATCGAGGTATGTTTTATTTTGATCTATCTTTTTTAAATATAATGACTTATTTTTGGTTTGATTAAATTTATATCGAAAAATATTCCAGAAAAATGTTAAAATGTTTAAATATAGTTTTTTAAACGGTTCACTATCGACAAAGATGTCGCAGAAAGGCACAAAAATAATAAAGTCAAAATTTTATCAAAATGGGCAATTTTTGGATTTAATTAAAAATATTCGTATGGACAAAAATTAATATATTTCTCAGTTTTGGCCTTGGTATAACATGTACTTGTTATTTCACAGTATACGTTATGTACCGTATCTTATTGTTTCGGTTCTAAGCGTCTTATTTCACGTTATGTTATAATATTAACGAGAGCGAGACCCACCGCGACAGCTTTGTTCTAGAGGGAGGAAGGGGCGTTCCGACTTTATAATTTATACTGCTCACAGTAGGCGCGAGTTCATAGGCAAATTACACTTAATAATTAATATTATTTTATACCTACGTTCATCAATCACGAGTAAAATAATTATGATTCTTATTTATTTAATTAGCTTATTTAAAAATATCAAATAAAGTACGACTGCAAGTAACGAATGTATTTTTACGTATCTACTGGTTAACTATCAGTTTCTCGCGGCTTTGCCCGCGTATATTTTTGGATTTGGTAGAAGCCATTCAGACTCTGATAAAATACTGCGTTTCGTGTTTTACATTTCATTATTAGCATCAAATGTATGAAGTTTTAAGTAAATATACCCACAGAGTAAAGTAAAAGTTGTCTCCAATTTGAATTTTTTCAAACATTATTTCAAACATGCACGGGCGAACGCCTAACGTTGAGAGATATAGGTAACCTGCAGTACCAGAGGAGCCACAAATACGTTGTCAACTTAAATGGAAATGAAGGATGGATTGTAAGGAAGGGTATGGAAATCTCACTCACCGTACGAATATATACATAAGCTTAGCCCCACCAGCGCCCATGGCAGAATAAATAAGGCGCCCCTCGGGCCGTGAGTGCGTGAGATAGGTGTTGGGGTTGCGTTTTCATACGGCCCCGAGGAGAACGACAACCGGGATGGCCTCGAACTGCCGTACGCACCCGCGAAGGGTGCGGAGAGGGCAAGACCACACTTTTCCCTCCTGAGACGAGTTCCGACTGAGCCACGAGCGGAGCGTCGCACGGGAGGGGCAGCGAATGCGCATGCGCAAGCGATCCCGAGGCCTCTCCATTTCCGTGCTGACGAAGGCCATTGCAGGAGTTTTAATGAGTACAAATCTCCACATAACCCGATTTTCCCGCCAAGAATCGGGTGCATTAACGAAGATTTCCCCTGCCTAAACAAAAAAATATAACTTAAGCTACTTCTTATTAACTTTTTTGGTCGAGCCAGACCGCATATGAGGCCTAGTCAGTTGGCCACAGTCCTACTGGGCTCAATCGCAGTGTTAAACTGCGTCTTCTTATCCTCGAATGGCGATAAACCCAGAGACAACAACACTTCTTGATTGGCTAGTTGCGTCAGATCTACTCATAAAACACGTGACCGAGTTTTCTAACAATAATGATTTATTTTAAGCCAGACGCTGGTTCCACCTTCGCAATTAGTTTTTGCTGTCATTTCAAATTACTGAGCAAAAAAACTGACTCTGCAAGACTATAGTTATATTAAATAAGCTAATCGCAAAAATAATATGTGTGTTTCATATTTCACAACTACTTTCAGTGGTTATTGTAGTTTGAATTCCGGTGAAATCGTGTATTATTTTATCAATAAACTCGTATATATTATATACGCATTTATTTTTGTGATGCGCTTGAAAATTTATTCATAAATATTGTATTGGACATTAGTATAAGCATTTCTTATGATTTTTTTATCATATTTTTTGCCATTTTCACCTTCTACAATTCAGCAAGTCAACTTTTTGCCGATTATTTTTTTCTTTATATTTTTTTACTAACGTCCGAACATTACTCATTACAAATCTCAATAATTATGTATCGAACTATAATAAAAAAACTTTTTCTTGGAAACGCCTACAGCTCTGCGCTCTCCTATAATATTTTTTCATAATTACGAGCGCTATCGAACAAGATATCTTTAAGAAAGGCTTTTCAAATGAAGTCGTGGTTTTTTTCACTTTTTTTATTGCGAGTATCTTGAAATATTAAATTTTGTGTTTCTATACGAATAGCGCGCAAGCAGATAGGCGGGTCACCTAATTCTTAGTGGTCACCACCACCCGTGATCACTTGCAGGTTCAGAGCCAGTTTAGGAAGGAATGAAGGATGATAGGGAATAGAAAGTGAAAAGAGACATGGAGCCAGACTATATACGAGATGTAGTCAGCCACAGCTCAATTTTGATTTATTTTTTTAAAGGCTGTGCGCATTCGATTGTGGATTATAGGTATATTCAATTATAACTTCATTCGCACCATTTATTCGTATTTTCTTATTATGGTCCGTACTTGTGACTGTGATTATATTAATCGCAAGCGATTGATTATGTCTGTTGAGAAGTTCCGCTGCACGGTAAATATGCCATAGGATATTTATATAAGAGTATGCTGAAATCAAAACTCGATGTGTAATACAAATCTATTTCTATTAGGTTTTATTATTTAAGGTTTACCCTTAAAAAGTTCAACTCTCTATCCTTTAGGTGCGGTTAATAAGATATAGTCTGCGGACGGACGGACGGCGCAGCGTTAGTAATAGGGTCGCGTTGACACCTTTTGAATTAGGAACCTTTAAAAGTAAGATTACCAAAGAAGTTCTAAAAAATTACTTTCAAATTGTAAAATGTAATTTTTTGAAGTCATTAAACATTAACAAAACAATACCATTTGTTACTTTAGGATTTCGATTCCAATCAATGATGCACACGGGCGATTTTCAAAATTTATGGATTTGTTTTCAGCAAACACAACGCTTAGTTTAAAAAATACATATATTTATGTTAGGTACCTTGTGCTCGGTCCCGAGACAAATCAAAAGACATACATACGTATATATTACTTGAAGTCCATTATATCTATTTTCCTTAATCATTAATTCATCAGTCCTTTTAACATTCGTATCTGTTTAATAAAACGAACTTAATCCGACAGCCGGCGAGCGGCACTCGAGACCCCAAATATTATGTGTCGTATTTATCTGACTTCGCCAGAAGGAGGGTACAGTTTTTGAGGTGTCTCACAATCAAACACAAAATATACTTTATTCAAATAGACCTTTACAAGCTCTTTCGAATCGTCAATTTACAAATTTGTGATGTCAGTTCCACGTGAAGCTACCACCGGCTCGGAATGTGGACTCTACTGAGAAGAGCCGGCGAGAAGCTCAGTAGTTACTCTTTCGAAAATATGTTTGTACAATATTGTTGGATACAATTAGCTGCAGTTATCCTGCGAGAATGTGAACGCACTATTGTTCCACGAGGATTTATCATTAACTAGCAGTCCCTTGCGGCTTAACTCGTTTATTGTACTGCTTCGCCTATAACCTATGAGTCGTAGCGTGATGTAATATAGCCTATAGGCCTTCCACAATAATTCATTTATTATATATCTATCTAACACAAAAATAATTGTTCAATTGTAACCAGTTCTTGAGATTAGCGTTCAAACAAACAAACTCTTCAGCTTTATAATATTAGTATAGATGTAGTCATATACTGAATAGTATGCTTGTTCTATCGATGAATTTTTAATGTAAACTTTACATTTGTGCAGTGACAAATCTATTCATTTAGCTCGCTCCGAACTTCAACTGATTGATGGTTAATTCATAAAGATAAACAATGACGTCTGTGAGTAAATAGAAAAAGGAAAAAATATAAAAAATGTTCTCAACTCGAAGTATACATTTTTTAACGTTGGTTATAAAGGGTACTCTTTTAGATTGGTCCGATAGAACTTTTATCAAAGTCGGTTCAGTAGTTTATTTTTTAAATCGATTTTTTATAAATTTAAATAAATATTTTATTTAAGTAACTGAAACTGCGTATTTTAAAGTTGGTTTCCTTTTAAAATTAAAATTATTTTCTTATTGGCTACCCCTCGCGGTTTCAATCGCGTTTATGGTTACTGCTTCGATCTTATGACTCGTGGCATAATGTAATATAGCCTCCTTTAGCGTATCCTTTAGCAAGCATCCTTTCTCAATAAACGGGCTATCCAACGCAAAAAAAATTCTAAACGAATCAATAGTTTAAGAGAATACCCCCTACATATAAACTCACAAACAAATTTAACCTCTTCATAATATTAGTATGGATAAGTATAATTTACATTTGTCTCATTTGTGTAGAGACAATATTTAATACGAGTATTGTTTTCCTAACAACATTTTTATTATAATAATTATAATTTTGACACAAAGTACAATAAGTACGTCGTTTATTTTCAGTCGGGGTTTTGTCATACTTCTAATTAACTCGTTAACGAGGTGCTTAATATTTCAGCATATTTAGCGGCCGCTACATACGGGCTTCATGAATATGAAACGTTATCGTTCAAAGTTGACGTAACAATGAATTATATGCTTGTTAAGAAAGAAACATTCTCACCCGCTATTAATTAAATGTTAATAATACTTTATGGCTTGATTTCACGGGTCACGGTTTAATGGGAGCCTTCGTTTTATCTAGAGAAAATACCTAAAACTATAAGTTTCTGCTGATTGAAACTTGGTTCTGTATTTTAATAATTGTAACTCAAAAGTAGCGTGTGGTAGTAAATGATCACCGGAGGATTGGGCATTGCAGCAGTATTTGAATCAGTAATCAGTGGTCACTAGTCTCTACCACTTAAAATTCTTTTCAAGTCATCACTAACAAATCAAACATGTCAATTGTATGTGTATGGTAAAGCTGCTTATGCCTTAATATGTGAACAGTATCAAGAAGAGCAAACAAGAAACCCAGTAGTTACTCTTTCAAAATAATTATAACTAGCAGTTGCTCGCGGCTACGCCCACGTATATTTTGGAATTTCAGGTAAATAAATCTACCAGCGAAATTTTGACCTTTCCAGGATTTCTAACCCCTAACGTCATTTTAAGGGATGATTTTTAAAATCTGGGATACATATATTCTATTATTCTCCCTAAGTAATGTTTGTGCTAAATTTAAGGATAATCAGTCAAAAAAATACATTTTCTCCATACAAACTTTACTACCCCCTGCACCCCAGTGTGGAATAATAGTACCCCGTTTTCTATTTTATATTTCAATAATATCACAAGTATGTACATATGTGTATTGAGTTTTAATACGACCACGAAATAAGATTCTGCATACAAACGTTTTTACCCCTTTTCACCCTCTTAGGGGTGGAAGATCGAAAAACCCTTTCTTAGTGGATGCCTGCAACCTAAAATCCACATTCTACCAAAATTTCAAGTCCGTAGCCGCAGCGGTTCAGGCTCTGCGGTGATGAATCAGTCAGGACAAGTGATTTTATATATGTATATATATAAAGACTTTTACACATTAGCTGCTTTTGTTTCTTCTTTTTTTTATGATTAATTTTAATATTTTTAAATTTTAACTATTATTATTAATTTTATTGCTCTGTCACATGGGTTCACTAACCTTTCAGATCAACTGTTAAATATAAACAAACATTGCCCGCTTTATGTAATAGTATACATATTTATAAGCCGAGCTGTATCAGCTCATAAAAGGTTTACGACTCAGCGTTTATGAACGTCGTCTAATATATTCATAACATAAGGGAATGTACTAACAAATTGATAATTTTATGACAAGATTATATGCTATATCTCGCCTACGCTCATCTCTTCATCCCTTATTCGTGATTAATGACATCTATGCATTTGTGGTTCGTCTATGCTACAAATGTTCATTTGGCAAATGACTTTTCTTCTCTGTTTGTCAACCAACTTTCTTTTTTTTTGTTTGGGAGCAATTTACGTGTTTTAGTGTTAACAATATTTTTTTATACAGATAAGTAAACCGCATTTTCAAAGATTATAGATTTACCAGGAATAGAATACGAGGATTTTACTTATTGGTCATTGGTTCGAGTCCGTTCTAGCACTAAATTTTCAAGGCCTAAGGTAATTAAATTCGCCACAAAAATTTGAACTTACAGTCGTTGCTCCGCAGTGAAGCAGTGGATAAGTCTATACATCCTTCTTGTTAACAAGGAAAAAGGTTGTATTCTTTATACAGTACAATCTTAAAATCATCAATCAGTAACATCAATCATCATTATCTAAATTAAGACGTTACAAAATTTAATGCACATTAGCCGTAATTAAGCAATCAGTGAAACTCATCAACGAGCAAAAATACATGCATGAATCATATGTAAATATTTTAAGATCTTAATAGAATAATGAAATTCAGACGTAATAAGTAATTAGATGCTCAAAACGTAAATAAACAAAAAAATTTACTAATATTATAAAGCAGAAAGCTTGTTTGTACCAAAATCGCGTAAAACTACGAATACGATTGACGGTTGACGTGGGACTCGTGATAATTAAAAAAAGTTTAGGTTCGATAACATTGTCTAGTTACAAACATGTTTTGTTTTTAGATAATTTAATTTATAGTTCAAGTGAGAATAGTTTCGATGTTTAATGATTGCACTCGAACGAAGTCGGAGCCCATTGCTAGTTTAATAGTATAATTTAGAAAAATAGCTACATTTTATTATCGTCTTGGTGTTGATTGAAATCAAATAAAATTTTAATTTTTGTTAATTAATTAAAGTTATTACTTAAAACTAAGGATTTTATTTATCACAATTAACATTTTGCCATTCACAGATACGAATATATAACAAATGACGTAGGTACATCACAAATCGTGTGTCCGCTCCGTGGCATCTTTATTCTAATGGTTCGGCGAACATCCATTAAATACTCAAACGAATTTATCGAATCTTGGGTGGAGTTTAATTGCGAAACTGTCTATAAATGTGAATTATACTGCGTAAGGACGTAGGGGTGTCCAGCTTGTTTGAGTAAAATGTATTCTAAATATTGTTTTTATTATGTACTAGCTGTCCCTTGCGGCTTCACTCGCGTTTATGGTTACTGCTTTGCTCTTATGAGTAGCATGATGTTATATAGCCTATAGCCTTCCTCAATAAATAAACTATCTAACACAAAAATAATTTTCAATTCAAACCAGAAGAGTGCGTTCAAACAAACGAACAAACTCTTCAGCTTTGTAATATTATACATTGCTTGGTTAATTTTTATTCTCGTACACTCCAGCCCCCAAAGTTTGTTTGATTTTTGTCGAAATCTATACACAATACAATAAATCGTTAATCGCTAGTGATTCACCATCGTCCATCGAGTTCCGTTCCCCAGTTATGACATTGTAATCAGATTTAAATCAAATTTAGACTACAGACTTAGATTCTTCAATGACTAGCTTCAGCAGAAAATAAATATCAATCCTTTGCTTTGAAACGCATAATATTTCCTGATTTGAGCACCTCTTCCTATTCAGTTGAGATTCAAACAATAAACTTGATGGACATGCTGGTGTGTATCAATAAATCGGGATTTACGCGTTCACGAAATGTGTATATAAATAACACATTAGTCGCAGTCCGTCGCGTGGGAACGCAGTAAAAGTCCGCGATAAGTAAAAAATCGGGTTGAATGTGATTTGCGAGATGTTCCCGCTGATTAGCGTCCTCGTAACAGCGCCCTGATGAGGCTTCACTGCGTTGAAATTTTACGGATACCTTACTTTATGGCTCAACTAGCGGCCAGATATGCGGCTTGATATATTAAATTTCGTGTTTCTTACTTTGATAATGACGGATTTTCATACTACCATTAATTCCTTATTTTATCCCCTTGAGGGTGAAATTTTAAAAATCTCTTCTTTAGTAGATGCTTACAACATAAAATATATCAATTAAAATTTCAAGTATAGCAGTTGATATTTTTTAGCATCAGCGATTTAAGTTCTGCTATGAATCAGACAGACAGTCTGTCAAGACAAGTCATTTTATATGTATAGATTATAAATACCAGTGGTCGCCAAGTGGTCGAAATTAAATAATAAGCTTAAAAATTATTAAGGTTCTATTGCCAACGATTATACTTGAGTCAGACTTTAATGATAAACAAAAGAGTTTATGCAAGTGTGTGTCAAATACACGGAAGTGTTTGTAATTTATTTTAATAATTTAATATATTTTTATGCTTAATAAAAAATATATAAGCTTTCTGCACTCCTTCTCTAAATAAACTATAAGTGAGTAAGTAGTTTTATAAGTAATTTTCGTAAAAAGAGATACAATTTTTTTGCTTTTCATATAATTATATAGATTATAAATATTATGAGAATTTGTGACATCGCTGAACGCGATGGTGGAGTTGAAAATATTTCATTAAACAAAAACAATTTTAATGAAACTGTACACGCAACGTATGAATAGGTTTTACGCATAGTTTTATTCACGTGTAACTTTTGACGAGACATGTCGAGCGGTGGTATGATGTAAGTAAAAGACTAACATTAATTTGAAAAAAATATTTTGTCCATATTTTTGAATTCGGCTATCTACATACATTGCTTAAACACAATCAGACGATTCATTAAAATACAATTTTAGGAATAATCAAGACGATTCAGAATGTTTTTTAAACCCCGAACAAAGAGAGGGCTGATCTAAGTTTGACGTGTATATATGTGTATTTGTGTTTTGACCTCCTCGCCAAACTATAGCAGAAGTATTGTGTTGAGCCGAGATGGCCTAGTGGTTAGAAGACATGTATCTGAACCGTTGATCGTGGGATCAAACCCGGCGGGCACCGCTGACTTTTCAAGTTCTAAATTTGTGTTTAAATTTATCTCGAGCTCGGTGGTGAAGATAAAATATCGTGAGGAAACCTGCATGTGCGGGACAAATTCTGACACACGTATACCCGCCAACCCGCAGTGGAGCAGTGTGAGAGGAGGCCTTTGCCCAGCTGTGGGACATTTACAAGCTGTTACTTTACTTTTACTCTAAATTTAGCGTGTTGGGTCTCGTTGAAATGGTCTTAAAGAATAAATTCGGTCGGTTTTTTTTTAGTTTTCAATTTCATGGTGTTTTATATTATATTTTCGCAATTTATTTTAACAAAGTCTCCGAGCAAAGCCGCAGAAAAAAACTAGTATCATTCAATATAAAAGTAGCATTTATCTTTTTTAAACTATATATAATACATAACTTTATCACGATACAGCTTCAGGGTTAGCAAAAAACTACTTCTTTTTTTTTAATGTCACATAAATTTCAAATACAAATTAAGCATTTGAAAACTCCGAGGTAATTGGCCGAATCCGCGACCCCTCGATAAGAGACCGCACATTCGCGCCGCTTCTTAATTAAGCACATCAATGACAGTACTAAGAATAGTAACTCGTAAAAAAACTACAATTAAAACTCCAAAAAATTATTATATCTTTTTGCCAGAGTGACGAGTGTAATTTAAATAAGATATAGATTATTAGCTGCATCATATTTGCACCCATTACTTTTATAAGCAATATAATTTTAAACGCATTTTAATAAACTTATTTCTGTATCAAACTCCTAATTCCGATTATAAAGCGTTTTCGCATGCGGAGTTAAGATAAGCCGCAATGAAACGAACCCGCGACGTCTACAGTACGCTTCGTGCGCATCATCACATATCTGCGATTTGCTACGAGCGGCCGCGAGTGCGGAAGGACGCGTCCGTCAGTTCGAGTCTCTCCCAACACTCGCTCTAATGCCCGCAGTAATGGTATGCTTAATAAATTGAATAGCGCTCGATAAGCGGCGGCCGGCGCTTTGTGCCTATTCTATTATTTCATGAGCCGATAAAAAAGGAATAAAGGCTCGCGGCCTAAACGCAGGAATGTTGTAGATTTTTGTTTTAGGCGGGCGCCGGCGCCGGCCGCATTAGTGGCGCTCGCCCGCGACAACGGTTACACATTAGCCCTTCGCGTGCGCGCGGCCGCGGCCGCAACAACGCAAGCGGCGCGCCGCGACGCGCAGAAACCGACCCTATTCCTAACTAGCGACAGTTCCAAATTGAGTTTCAAAAATATAAACTTACGTTATTTTGTAGTTAATACTCTGTGATTTAACGCGTATTGAAACGTCACAATTAAAATATACGCTATTGTAAAATGAAACGTATTTCTGTGGGTTAGAATGGGTATTTGCTCGCGTGCGGTTCTACTCATGCGTGTATGTCCTGCAGGCGATCTCACGCCCACTTATCGACGGGACAATTTAGTCGATACGTGCGTACGTATAATATATCAAGCGAGCGCGGCCGCTAATGAACCGCCGGGCGCTCGGGCGCTCGCCGCTGCCCGCGGGCGGCGCTGCGGTGCGGCGAGTGGCGACGCTGGCTAACATCTGCTTATCTCGGGCGACACTGATGGCCGCGATGACGACAGTAGGTCGAAGGAATGCTCGGAACAATGAATGCGGCGACATAATCTGCCGGGACGAGCGGGACAGTCGGACACCGATATCTTCGGTCGAATGACGAAGTTTTATGGTTCAATAAAGTATGCTGGTCGTGATTAGTATTTTCACGTAATGCGAGTAACGGTCCGCAATAATATTGTATTTTTATATCGGTTATAAGGTCTGTTTATATACATTAGGGTCACGTTGTTAAATGCGTAACTAATTACCGATTTACGCGAGGGTTATGTTGCCGAGCCGGTGGTTAAGATGATAATTTAAAAGTTCAGATTCAGAATTACTTGATCAGGAAGATTAAGGTAATTTAAATAAATTATTACTGTATCTTTCCATATATTAAGAGAGCATATTTAAAATACAGTTAATATGTTCTTTTGTAGTGAATTATTATACGAATAATAATTATACAATAAAAGATAAACTCTAAAAACCAATTCTCTGACGAACACGACCGACCCACCGTGTCATATATTTAATGTAATAAAAAATCTCCAAGACATTTAATTAAGATTACAGACAAAGTATAGAATTTATTCATGTTAAATATGTCTTACCTAAGTTTATTAGATTGTATAATTATTTGATAATTTATCTACCATTTAAACAAAACCAGAAACACGAATTGCAATAATTTCCCTGACTCTACCACCAGTTAGTCATTAGAATAAGATTTTAAAATAAGGCTTTTGTATGTGTACTTTTTGTCACAGTTAGTGACCGACGGCACACTCTACTCGACGGTATTAATATGCTAAATAAAAACACTGTCACTAGAAACTAAAATGTCTACAGAACAGGAACCGACTTTAAAAATAAACATATAAAGCATATTGAAAAGTAAAACATGACACAGAGTAAAATACGTTTACTTGTATGACGCACTTTTCGTTTATTTTGATGCGGTAACTAAGCTACTGGACCGATTTTGATGAATATTCTGCGGGACAAATCATGAATTATTTCCATTAAATTAATAATTTTCAAAATCGGTGAATAAATGTAAGGCAACAAACATTTAAAATAATATACATGAAGTTGGCCAACATTTTTAAAGTTGAAAATATAGAAAATATAGAAGCACAAAATATAATAATAAAACTAATAACTACCTACTAATGCTAATTAGGAACTCTACATACCTTTTTTTAATAAAAAACTGTTTTCGAAAATTCACGGCCACTAATTAATTAATTTAAATATTGTTTAACATAAAAATATATGTACAAAGCTATATATTATAAATATGTACGCGTGTATGGCACTAGAATGAGTTGTAATGATTTGTAAATGAATGTAATATTCAGCAGGAATACAATAAATTAAAAAAAAAACATTCTTTGGTAACATTTAATAGTATATAATATATTTTACCTCATCTTGGGCAATTAATCAAACTGAAGCTAAACATAACTTAATAACTAATAAACATAAGCGAAAATCTAAGTATGACATTTCTATAAATCCTGTTAAATATAATGTAGGAGATTTAATATTAATTAAGATAGAAACAGGTAGAAAACTAGATCCTCTTTATAAAGGACCATATACAGTTGTAAAAGACTTAGGATGTAATGTTAGGATTAAAAATAACTCGAATAAGGAAGAAATAGTTCATAAAAATAGGACCAAACCCTTTTATGAATAATATTTGATAAAATTATAATTAATGAATTTATATTGTTATGCCTGTGTTGTATTGTATAATTATAATATATTAACATTCTTTAATATTTTTTTAATTGTGTTTTATAATTGTTTGTTGGTAGTATTAGAGTAAAAGTTAGTTATTATATTTTTTTAGATATATCTAATAATATTACCTAAAACAAAACAAAAAAAAAATGTTCCAATGTTACATTTTTTTTTTTCAACGCCTTCGGGAGGTGAAGTGTATTAATTATAATGTTAGGAATTATGTATGTAACTGTACTCGCATTTAGCTATGTAAGCATAATTTTATTAGTATATTTTTTTATTCATATATAAGTTAGTTCAATAAATGCCACGATACAGTAAACAGTTGTTTCCTTTAACTAAAGATTAAGGTTCCAACATCACAAGGTAATATAATTAATGTCTCTATTATCTCATACAAATATACATACATAAAAATATATGGAGATATTTAGGTCTCAGTTCCGTAGTGTGCCAATAAACAATACCTTCTGAACCCGTCGGTAAAAAACTACGAGTATAATTTGTCTCCTCGAGATTTTTTTTTAACAAAAAACATCTCATAAGTGAATTAAGTAAGGAAGATACTGAACGCTCCCTGCATGAGAGCCGTCGCAGGAGATAAACCTGTCAGCGACGGACGGACACGGGTCTCAACTCATTACGAGGTGTCCGGTGGCTGCGACATCATAAAAACTTGTCACCGAATATGACACGACGAGTACTTTGAAATATTGTGCTGTTTTTATTTTATTACAGATACATATTCCATTATCCATAATAATATATGCAATGTGAAACCTACTTAAAAAGTAAGGACATGGACAACTTTAAAAATTATTATAAAAATTAAAATTTAATTTTTAAAAACTTAAGACAGAACTTCAATCACTTTTACACTAATACTTTTACACTTTTACACTAATTTTATAAAGTAGGTGTCTTGGACAGTAAAAGCCACTATCAAAAGATTGTCTATCACATTATATAAAAAAATAAAAAAAAACCCTGTCTGTACAAAGTGTTAATATCGATGAGTGTGTGTATAAAGTGTTAATATCGATTTACTATGTCGTTAAGTTTCTAGTTTTCTACATCTGACTGTAAACCTTAAAGAGTTATGGTATCGAATACACACTTACGGAGTTGGAGTTACCCATAAAATAAAAATTTTTAAAAAAACACTCTTCAAGTTAAACAATTTTAATTCACCAACTCGTCAGTTACCAAACAGTAGGAATTCACTCGAACATAAATCTTCTCGAGATTCCGTGATCTAAGACTTTGCACAGGCAAAATAAAATATTGTTTTCCTATCCTCGAGGATTTCTGGAAGAGATCTCTTGTAAGAGATATGATATCCTTTGTACACATACTCTCATATATACCACTGTAATTAATTTTAAGGTACATAAATTAACGCTGTTAAGCAATACTGCGTCAAGCCACACGGACTTCATTTTGAGAAAATGGCGTCTAAAGATGTCAAACCTATTCTTTACAAATTTGTTTGAAGAAGTATATCCATCTTTTCTTTTATTTTTTGATAAAAGGTATGATGAATTAAAAACGGATTGATATATTTAATATATTATCTAATAAAAAGTTTTTCAAATATTTAAGATTATGGTATAAATTGCAAAATATTGAACGCACTTGGAAATCGAAACAATTAATTAAGAGACTTTTTTCCGTATTTATTTCGTTTATATGACTTGATTATTTTAATAATGTTAAATAGGTGATGCAGTATTAAAATATATCAATACCTGCGAATTTGACTTTTTTGTGTTGACACATTATTGCTTATCAGCATCCAAATAATGTGGGGCTTACAAACACTGCTGTCTAGAAAACTATGTGTGGCAGCACACCAAAAGAAACATTTCAAACGCGACGTATAGATGTTATTACTCGTATAACATGCCAAAACGCGTTGTGTTTCGTTTGTAAGATATTATTTACAGTATATTATGGAAACCATTATTTAATTGTATTTTTTTTACTTTGCGTAAAATGTTTAATACTTTTTTAAATATAGTTTTAGAAACAATTTATTTATAAGCATATTTTGTATTACGTGTCACCTATCGTTGTATACGGCAAAGTACTACTCATTTCCACACATTGTATATCCACATACATATTTTAAATAAGATTGTTGATTCTATACGTAGAAAAATATATTAGTTACATAGAAAATTAGTTAGATATAGAAGAAAATTTGTTTGGCCGCGTAATATTATTGAAAAAGGCAGATAATTGTTTTAAAATATATTTATCATTTTATTTTTATAAAAGAAATAATCGTGTGTACAGTAATTAAGCTGTGAGACACATTAATGCGGATTATATTAAGCACTTTTTATAATTCTAATTAGATAATGTTTGCATAATAATTTGACTAATTGCATTCAGAATCACTAATTGCATTTAATTCGCAGATTGTTTTTTGTAATAGAAATTTCAAACGAAACAAAGAACTTTTTTGTATTTAGTCTGTAATTATTTTTACAGTGCATCCGGCTTGTGTGTGCTGCCGTCTGCGAACTTGTTAGACGGACAATAATAAAAAAAAACAAAGCCTTTTAAGTTTTTTTTTCTAATTTCTTTTTTTATTCTTTTTATATAACATATGTATACTAAGTTTAGTTAAAATTGTCTTGATAAAGTTATGTACTTATTAATGTAGACATTTATTAGTTTTAACTTTTAAATTAATAAATTACTAGAAAATGTTTATTCGTAAATGTTACCTCGCCGACGTCACTCGGGATAACGTAACGATCGGGCCACGCCACACACTTTAAAATCGGTCGTTTGTAATTTAAAACTTGTCGACAGTCATAGACAGTACGAGCTCCAAAAACATAAAACCTACAATGTTTTTGGAAAACCGCGTAAAAATATCACAAAATAAGAAACATTTTTACCGAATTTCAAAAAATGTTTCATAATGACCTCAGAGCTCCATAATTTCTTAACCGATCATTCAATACTTTAATGAATTGAATAAGATTTTTAAATAAAAAAACTGAAGTAATTCGGTTTTAAAGTCGTTTTATTTTTTGCACTACTCACTATTGTGCTTTAAAACAACGTAACTTATTTACAAAATAATTATAATCAACGCGTAAAACGAAACTTTCGAAGTGATATAGTTATGGATAATTAAAAGGAGAGCCGTTTAAGGTTTTTATTTATATATAGATTATAAGTAGTTGGTACATAAAAAATTTTATTTATTTCATCGCAATATTTCCTACTTATGGAAAATGATTTAAATTGTATTTTATATTTTATGGATTTTTATTATGTATTTCAACGTTATCTGGCTCCCCTGTAAAATTCAACCGACACATTGCTCGGAAACTTTCTTTAACATCGATATACAGGTGTCAACTGGGCATCTAAATATTTTAAAACCAAAACCAAACCAACCAAAATCTATATATTTTAAAAGTAAAAAAAAGCAGATTTTTTTAAATTATGTTTCATATTTTATACCTATACATACGCCTACAAAGTCCAAAGCGTCGATAAAATACTTAAAAAAAAATTAAGTCAGTTTTTTACTTTTAAATATCTATTCTGTTAACGCTGGTAAAATGTCCAACACATGCCTAGCTGACGCCCTGTATTATAAAATTCAGGCGTATTTTGATCGTTGTTATTAAAATATATGAAATAATACGGAATGGAGAACACATTAAAGTTGGAGATAATAGTTTATAACGAATAGATTTCGCGTCTAAAAGTGGCAATAAGTTTCAGCTCCAATACTTTGCATCGGATTCACAAATCACAGCTGTATCTTAACTTCGCGAGATGAATCTACTACTAATCGCGGTCGATTAATCAACACAACATATCAACATTACTTCTAGAATTAATTCACTGTTATCCGTTATAGACAAAACTAGCATTTACTCGCGGACAGTTTCAAATTTATGATTTATTTGTGCATCTGTCCAATGCGACACGCGCGCCATCTATTGGAAGTTAATTGTACTAAGTTTAACCTTCTCGCTGGAGCAAAACAGCAAACAGTAAGCTAACGTAATCTTATACAAATTTCTGTTTGTACTTTCAGGGTTACTTTGCGAGTGTTTTATATTAGGTTTTTACATTAATATTAGTAATTAGCAGTGCGCTACGATTTAAAAATCAAAATCGGCTCCGAAATGACGGAATTCTGTTGCAACAAATTGAGAACCTCCTTCTTTTTGAAATCGGTTGACAATGAGCCATAAATGCATTTCCAGCTTAATACGGAATCCTTACTAATATTGTAAATGCGAAAGTAATTCTGTCAGTGTGTTACGCAAATATGCCTCATATACGGAACAGTTTTAAATGAAATTTTGTACAGATAGCCTAAAGTCAGAGGAAGGATATAGACTTTTAGGCCCAAAAAAGTGCACCGTCCCTGTGGGCATGCGATGCAAAGGGGAGCGCGATATAGCCGAATTTCACATGGACGAAGCCGCGGGCGGAATGCTAGTAGGTATCCTGTAATGGGGAATGATATGTAGAGGCAGGTATTAAGGGAGGAAAGGTCGACTAGTAGAGGCTCAGGCAACCTTATAATACAATATACAATACAATAATCTGAGTATGTAGCGAAATTTAAAGGCCCCGACATCGCATAGTATCTTTATAAATTAATTAAACTAAGTATTCTCGGAAATGTATGACGTCAAATAAGTAACCTTTTTTATGTAGATCTAAATTTAGATAAATTTTGTAAATATATTCCACTGATGTAATTCATCACTCGCATAATTTATATTTACGGAAAATGATTTTATCTTCCTAGTTTTACATTTTACTTGTATATAGTATGTACAATAAACATAAGTTTTGGTGTTTATTTTTTTAATAAAAATTATCTGGCAAACAAGCAGGAGGGACACTTGATGTTATCGCCGTCGCCCGTGAACATTTGCAGCTTCAGAGAAGCCAGAAATGCTTTGTAAATAGAAAGTGAGAAAAGCAATGTAGTTTTCCATCTCTTTCACTCGCCGAACGAATCTATATTACCTACGCCGATCTTCGGTGAGAGTGAGGGACTGCCCCGGTCGAGGGTTAGTTTGACCAAAAAAAATGTTTTAATTTTCATGACTAACAAACGGTACATTCTAGAGTTCTTGGAGTATTTTTGTAGAGAATAGAATGTTTACAATTGAGGTCTGAACTTATCTCTAAATCAAGTCAAAGTCAAATTCATCATCAATTTAACTTTTCGCTTCAGTGTACTCCTAAATTAAATAATAATATAAATTAATACAATTACTCTTATAACCACCAACCGTTCCTTAAGACTCTTTCTTGTTGTCAAACGATGAAGGAGGCATACTAATATATATTTCTCACAACTGTACGACATCAAATTCCATTCCTATAGCGTGTTGAGTTTTTCTGCAAATCTTTTCATGCCGTTTTTCTTAAATTCAAAATCAGTGACATGCGTCCTTTCGAAAAATTTCTTTACCTCGCATCGTTTCAGAATTTACCCTACTGACGGCTGACCCGAGAGAAGGAATCACTCTATATGCTCGTTGGATATAATACATACATATACATAACACTCGCATAAAAGTATTATCTTGTAATGTTTGATAATACATTGCAAATGAAAAAATAAACCGCACGTTTCAAGTTTTGAGATGATAAAATTAATTGTAGGCGTATACAATGATAAATTTCATGTATCTAATAACGCTGTGTAAACTGACCGCGTGAAACGGTAGCAAAAAATTACCGACACCATCGTAAAATTATATAATTCCAATAATAATTGCTATTTTATTTTCATTTCTGCATTATTACACATTATTTTTAGTATCAACGAAAATATGTAAATAGAAACAAAGAATAAAATAGAAGAATATAAAACTAATATTGAGGATATTAAGTTTCAGCCTTTCTATGAAAAAAAGCAGAAGTAACTGAAGACAAACCAAATACAAATATATGTATGCGAGTTCGATCCCCGCTCATGGGAAACGTCTGTATTGGCCATACAGATGTCTGCCACGGTCTGAGTGTTTGTGTTTATTCTGTATGTATTTCCGAACCCCTGATGACCGTTGAGTGTGATGCGATTATTAAATATTTATTATTGACCGGAATGACGACCATCGAACCCGCGACCGCTGTCGCGCCAGTCAGTGGCAGCGACCACTGCGCCACCCTCGTCACATATGTTTTACATACGCGGCAAAAACAAAGACAAATTAACATTTTAATTCAACCAGTTCCAACATATGCCGTTGCTTGTTTGATCTCAAAAGCAACCGAAAGATGAAATAGATAAGGATCTGGTATTTTATGTGTCAAATTAACATATATTATTCAACAAGGACGTAATAAACTTTACTTAAAAAATTTATAACAAAATATTATATTATAAATAAATTCTTATTTAAAAACGCAACATATGTTTTATATTGTGTGAAAGGGAAATGTATAAAAACTAAGTATATTTAAGTGCTATGAGCTAGCAAAGTAAGCAGACTGATTTTAAAGGGATTGAAATTAGATTATAATATATTAGTATGATTATAATATATATACGAGTAATCTAACAATTGTAATGACTTTTTTTATATTTTTTAATTAAATTTATTTCAAGTTAAACTTATATCTATAATTTTTAGAGACAGTGGATCGTAAAAAAGTAGCAATAGGTAAAAAAAGTAAAGTTCATTTAATTTCTATAAGAACACTCAAATGCAAATATACTTTATTCAAATAGACTTAACAGATCTTTTGTGAGTAGAGAATACCAAAAAATACATAATTTTTTTAATCCGACTAAATTGTTTCCGAGAAATATTATACTTCATTAGATCCTAATGAGTTTTATCTCGGACTACTTTGTAATAAACAAAAAATTATCATTAAAATCGGTACATCCGGGATGAGGATAGTTAGCACCTGATATTTTATCGTCGGTAATTAATAAAAAACTATTATTAATTTAACAAATTATTTGAATGTGCGTAAAATCAGGGAAACTAGTTATTTTAATTATTAGCTTGGGATGTTTGCCTTTAATAAATATAGCCGTAGCACATCAAATCGAGATCTTTTTTATTTATAATTTAGTTAAGTATAAGTAGGTGGGTTTAAAGATTATAACAATATTTTTAAATCTTAAATTGTAAATAATGAGCAAGGTAAAAGCAAGTTACACTTGTAAAAAAAGTATACAAAAGAATTATACGAGTGGTTAATACCAAAACCCGCTTGGACAACTTAACGAGTCGACAACGAAATAAAACAAATTAATACTTATTTTGTTTTCTCTTTCAGACATGTAACGCCATCTCTGGAGCGTCAGGTGAAACTACGAGGTCATTCCCAACTCCACCTTCAAGTAGTTCAAACAAATGGTACTTAACATAATAATGTTATGTGCAGTAAACTAAAATTTATTAATATTATTGAAATAATTTTAAATTAATTAAAATCATAATTTTAATATAAGAAATGAACTATCGATTAAAAGTTAAACCTAATTGAAATTGAAATAGGTAGTCATCTGACTTTTGTATGTATATTTGAAATGTTATTTCGTAGAACATTCTAAGTTTATCTATTTTATAATAGTGTAGTTTATATATTTTATAATACAGAACGTTAAATAACAAATAACTAGAATTCTAAATTGTACTTATTCTACACCGGTTTGCTTTTTGTGGTGCCATCTATGAGCATGAAGTGACACCTATTAGTTCTGGTTTTTAATGTAGATGGCGATGTGTACTTATTTATTGAACAATAGCTATAACAATATCTTTTTACTCGACTGCGCGACGTAAGGGAGGGTGATGTGTTTATCAGTCTATACATGTATGAGGAATTGTATCTTTGTGGCAATATTAAGACCAAACGCGTAAGCCGGTTTTGATTAATAATATATCGTATGTTTCATCATAACGTTGCAAAGGTCATAGAAAACAAAAAAAAAATTAGAAAAATTAATATGGCCGATGATGGTCGCTATAATGTAAAAAAAAGAAAAAATTTAAATTTACGTATATGTAAAATGTGTGTGGGTATCATAGAATAAGAATTTAAAATCATTTTAGGTTTCTCCATATCGTTCTTTAATTAGAATTACCGTTTAGAATCTATAACGATTTAAAGTTGGTTGCTAACGATTCTCACTCATAGTTAGACAGAAAGATTTAAAGTTGATTCGTACGATTCTAACTTATAGTCTCTTAGAATCAAAACTGATATTGATACGGTACTGTTGACTGCAAACAAGCCTGTGACACAGTCGAGTTTTTGACTTTTCTAATTAATTTATCTATTAATACGTTTAAACGAACAATTCTTGTATAGTCTATTATTCTATACTTGTCTTGTTACAATACTTGGAACGATAGTTACGAATTTTCGAACATTATTTGTCATTATAATTTTTTATCATAAAAAATGATTCAGTTAAATCATTCACTCGTTAATTTCTCGTCTCTAACTCTTATTAGTGATTACAAGTACGCCAAATTTGTTTGAAAAATAAGACAAGTAAAGAAAAATAAACGATATATACTTAATCTCAATTAGTTGAATCTCGGAAACGGCTCCAACGATTTCTTGAAATTTGTATATGGAGGGTTTTGGTGGCGATAAATCGATATAGCTTAGTTTAACTTTTAGAAACTGTCTTTTTATCTTTGTAAAAGTACAGAGCAAAGCGGTCCTACAAGTACCTACTTTTTGTATAATATTCGCAAAAATAGGGTACCAGAAATCATAGTAAGACGCTATACTCAGGCAATTTGAAAAAACCCTGTTTACGCAGCAGTTACAATTTTATATACATTGTTTGATATCTACCTATAACATATTTTTCATACTTTTGAATAGTGAATGAAATAAATGTATAGTCATATCAAAACTCTAACAATTATATGCTACAGTTGACGAAGCTGTAACTTTACTGTAGCGTAGTAATTGAGTGTAAACAGCTTAACCCGACAGATGGAATAAGACCCCTTGACTGTATCTAGTTAATTCATTTTATAAAAAAAATTCGAACACGATTGATGTTATCATTAAAAATCAAACGCAATTTTTAGCACAATTATATATAAGTACTTATAATGTCGGTACGTTATTTTTGACCTGAATATTTCAGTTCAAATTTTTATCAATTCATAATCTTAGATAACAAGATATCATCAGAATTTTCAACACTTGAAGATGATCATCGTATATTCACAAAAGCAAAATCACTTTTACAATAGTAATAATAAAATAAAATACAACACTAGGTTATTTTTCAAAAACGAAGGAAGAAAATAAAGTGGAAAGACAAAATTGGCAAGAAATTTATTTAAATGACATTCAAAAGTAAAACAAGTAGATTACCACTAGGTATATATTACAAACACATTGGATTCGTGCTTCTTGTCGAGTATAAATAAAAAATCTGTACAAAGTCCACTCACACACACACACACACAATCACTCTACACAACTAATCGTAATAAATATATTAATAAATTCGTCATATTTGATAGCCAAGATCTTATATAACATTTTTTGCAGTTTTAAATAAAAATATGCTACATAAGAGCCCGCCTCTCATCATCTATTTTTTATTTACATGAAATTAATTCATAAATAAAGTACTTGTAACAGCCCGTAAATATCCTTCAGCTGGACAAAGGCCTTCTCTCCTGCTAAGAATGGTGCGTTAAAAGTACTTATCAATAGTGTAGTTGCCAATACGAAATTGTTTATTTACCAACTTAAAGATTTCTTTGTACGATAGCTGTATTTTTTTCTATTTACATACTTATAAGTAAATGCATTAGAAAGTACTTGCTGCAGTAGCTTGTCCCTTCTAGTGTGTCTGCATAGACGATTATACATATACGAGGGTATTCATGATGGATATTTTGTATGGACTGCACTGTAATAGCGCGTATTTAATTTTTCATTACGTCGATAGCTAGCTTTTAAAGAATTAGGTTGCAAGAGAAGAATAACTTGATATTTTAGTAAAGTCCATTTTAAAATATCTCCTCCCGTATTATGACTAAGGCGAGAATTACAGTTATTATAAGCTTTGTCCTCAGACTTTCATAAACATTTACAGAGTTACGAAATTAAGATGTAATTGTCGCTTTAAGAATGCGCACATGTAACCGTAGACACACAGAGAAGGATTGATCCAAATTTCAATTCGATTCTTTGGTAACTGGCTTTTAATTCTGCCAATTCGACTCAGGTTATTTCGCCAATGACACGTGACATGGAGAAAACACGATGGAAATTTTTCGGTAAGGTGTGGACACACCCTTAACTAAGGATTTTCACAACTTATAGCACTTTAAAACCTGTCAAAATGAGCCTCACTAATGACCTCTTGATAAAGCTCGCGTTGCATGCTCTTAGTGCTTGGTTACACATTAACTATTTATTTAACAAAAATATTGTTGTATTCGTAGATCTTACATGTATATGCCCTAAATAGTTATAAAAATATTTGAATAATCACACGTACATAATACATTCAATCTATTTCGCTATAAGGAAATATTCCTTATGTCAACATTTTCTCTTTGGCCATTATTTAAAAGGTTTATAACATCGTTGCTTAAATATGATAAAAGTCTCCATTTACACGATGTGTTTGCGCATTTTAAACTAATATATTACAACATTGTCGCCGATAACACTATCGGCAGCGATCACAAGATAATCCGCTAGATATCGTAATCATAAATGCTATTTTGGTGGCGCTTTGGTGACAAGGAACAGATAATCATAACCTAGCTTCACTAAAACACACTCACTCAAGGAATGTTTCTAACTCAAAGGGCGACGAGGCACCCGTACAGTGTTCTGCACGGTGTCGTTAGGGCGGGCGGTAGTGCTGCGCGGCCGGCGCCGGCCCCGCGCGCTCTAGCGCTGGTACCCTGTAACAGAACCGCGCTACACTACACCGCCACGAGTCGACACGGAGCTGTGCTGAATACGAGTATAAGCCCGTCGTAAAGTCGAGATAACGTAAGACACGTGCAAACAGGCGACGTGCGTTTATTACAAACTGAGGCAGAGCGAGCGAGCGGATAGTATCCGAAATTACGAAATAGAGGGCTGATTGCAATAGAAGAAAAGATTGGTATTCAGTTGTATTGTTAGACAGATACAGTAATTTGGTTATTATAAGGTTACAGAACGGAGGAGTCAACAGTACAAATTGGCTAAACCTCACGTATATATAAACACATCATTATGAACCATCATCATACAGTGACCACTTCCTATTTATTAGAACTTACTGTTGCATTAGTGGTAAAGGAAACAGAAGGAGAGAGAAGTCTGAAGCGTGCAAGCTGTGGCTAGTGTGGAAGGTGGTAGGAGGCGGCGTACTCACGCGAGGTCGGCGTGGTGTCTGGCGGCGGGCAGCAGCAGCAGCGGCGCGCCCGCGCCCTCCACCGCCGCGTACAGCGGAGGCAGCACCTTGTGCGAGTGTGCCTCCACTGCGCACAACCACACACCGGTTAGGCGGCCGCCGCCATCGGCACGTAGCGCCACCCAGCGCGCTCGGGCTCTCGTATGTCGTTTGCGTCGAGCGGCCGTGTGACATACGAGACCGGGGAGCTTAATTAATCGGGCTGCGTGATGCTACGTATCGTGCGAGCGGTCCGCCCTATATTGCGGTACAGAAGCGTCGTTAAGTACGGCACCAGAACGTACCGGAGAGTGCGCCGCTCCGCGCCACTCCCGCGCCGCCCGCACTGCCGCCCATGCTCTTCGGCTTGCGCTTGCGCGTCTGAATGCCGTCCTTCTTCATGCTCAGTGGACGATTCACCTAAGCACAAACAATTCATTTAAAAAAGAATGCGTAGCTCGCCCCGGGCGCCGCGTCCGTCCGCGAGCCGCTCGCGCCCGACAGGCGGGGAAACTCCTCGTAATCTACCGGCGCGCGGTCCTATCATCCTTTAAACAAGCGTATCTACTCGCGAGGAGATAATTGATAAAAGATTATTTATCTCATTATGAATATTCGTGGACGCGGTGATAATTCTCTATCAGTCGGTAGCCCCGACCGTTTTATCTCGAGAGATTAGATGAGACCCTGTGTTTTGATTTTTTATACAGGCCCAATATTTGCCGAGGAGTTCCCTGATAACTGAGCTGCAGAGGCGCGATTAGATACCTGCGCAGCTCCGCTGTCATCTAATCGACGCGCCCGTAATCGATGCACAATCACGCTCGTACTTATGCGATATGGAACTATCTATTACGATTTTATACCAATTGTAAATACTACTTCCCGTATTATAATCTGCGTTCATTCATCAACGAATAGATAATGAGATACGAACGAAACGGAAACGACCCGGAAAACAATAGCTACAAGCGACTCACGTTGTGCAGCTTGTAGTAGAGCCCGCAGGCGTTGCACACCGGCTCGCCGTTGTTGTTGCGGCGCCACAGCGTCGTGTTGGACGTCCGGCAGTTCGCGCACGTCACGCCCACGCGACGGTTGCCGTTAGTAGGCTACAGGGCAAGAAACAATTATTGACTACATGTTCGTTTTACTCCACTCTCGATTATGCGATCGAAGTAGTCTTACGAGAGCTTGCTGCGGTTTTGCCTTTTGACCCTTGAGGGGGGGTCGGTTGACTCCGTTGAGACGCGTGTAGAGCCCGCACGCGTTGCACAGGTAGTGGCCAGTCCCGTCGCGCCGCCACAGCGGAGTGTTGGCCGCTGCGCAGTTGACGCACTCCTTCACCTCGCCCACAGCCGCCATGCCTAGGAGCAGTGGAATTTCATTTTAAACCGGACTTTACATTTCCATAATTAGTTGTTATCAAATAATTCAGCTATTATATATATATTTCAAATATGACTAGCGTAGCTCTTATATTTTATAAAAAATTATCAATTAACGCACTGGAATCGAAGCTGTCGTCAATGGGCAAGAGGTTGTGCCCAGGCCAGGCCTGCGCGGGCGCGGCGTAGCTCTCCACCAGCAGGCCGCCCTCGTAGCCCGACACCGGCACGTACTCCACGCTGCCGCCCTGCCCCAGGTAGTGCTCGCCGCCCACCTTGTACTGCACCGTGTTGCCGTGCGTGTACAGCACGTTCACCTGGCATCGTTACAATTGCTGTATAACTATTATGCGCGTTGTTTTCTCTCATCGCCTTTATTCTAGGGTCTCTTAATTTTTAATTAGTAAAATTTTATTTGATAAATGACTATTAATTCTTACATATTTTTAAAAATTTATTTGATATATTGCGTAATCGTTTACTCACATTGACTTTTTAATATTTAAGCGTTTTGTATAGGAATTGCGTTGCGATGGCATAAAAATTACCTGCTGAGAATTCGGGCTGGGTGGTGCTTCATACACGGCTTGTGATTGCGGCACTACCGAACCGTAAACGACGTGAGCGCCGCGCGTGCTGAGCGACGAGGAGGACAGCGTGGGGTCGCTGCGGTACAGCAGGCCGGGCGGGGAGTCGTCGCCGCGCGGCGCCGCCGCCCCCGCGCCGTACAGCGTCAGCAGCTCCTTGCTGCCGCCGTACGCGCTGTAGCCCGATGCCGCGTACTGCGGACTCTGGCTCGCATATGTGTACCCACTCGCACTGTGCACTGACGTGACGGGCTGCAGACTTGCGTACGTGGTCGGCCGAGGCTCGCCCTCACCTCGCGATTCATACTTTACCTTTAAGAAATATTTATATTTAATATTTAAGAAGTTATAATAACAGACAACGAGCGACAAGGATTAATATAAAAAATCGTGACTACCTGCTGGTAAGCCACGCCAACCGCTTGTTGGTTGCTTAAAGATGTGGTCTGAATCATTTCTAAAGCAGAGGAGACCGCGACTTGATCGCTGAGTACAGCGCCGTACTGCCTGCCGTCCTGTGCATTTGCAGCTTCGGAAGCTGCGTAGGCTTGTTGTAATTGTTCAGCTTTTTCTTTTTGTAAGAATGCTTCGTGCGAGTGCTCTTCGGTCTCTCCTTCTTGCGCTACTATGACGTGGTGAGGTGTGCCGTACCGTAAAGCGAGACCGCGGCCGTAAGCGGGCCGGGGCGGTGGACCTCGCGCGTATTGTGGCTGCGGCTGTAACCGTTTGTCTTGAGGGGCCGGCGTCGGAGACTGCAGCGAGCGATAGGGTTCCTGTTTGAATGCTAAGTATCGAGCGGTTTCCGCTTCCGCCATTCGCAACCTCTCCTCGTCATAATGAGCGGCGGCGCTCCGGCCGTCCGTGTCCTCTAGTTTGGGCGCGTATTGCAATTGTTCGTGTTCCAGTTGTGGTTGTTCCGGTGGTTCATCCTTAACGCCCTCATCGTTCATGTCTGTGGCGTCAGTTATATGCCCGGCTGTTGTTATTGTCCTGAGGGCGCGTCGCGAAGTAATTACAGAGTGTGGTTCTGCACTGGACTCTGTTCCTGACACATTGACTGCGGCCACGGAACTTTCATTATTGCCAATTACGTTTGACTCGCCGCTCGCCATATCCTGTCGCTCCTCATTTTTTACGAGTTGCAATGCCTCATTATTGTCAGCATCCCGCTGCTCCTCACTTCTTTGCACCATAGAAGTAACGTTCTCCATATTGAGTCTGGAAAAAAGGTTAAATTAAAACACAATCCCAACTGAATTCATCGCTTTTCTTTAATCGATGAACAATTTTAGTCAATATCGGTCATATATATTTGGGTAAAAGTAAACACGACAAATTTCCTTAACTAGAAATAAAGCAAATAAAACTAAAGGCTTTGAACCGGAAAAGCCAAGTCGGCTCGGAAATACAAATAGGGAACAAGTCCACGCGGCGCCGGCGCCGCGCTCGACTGTCGCACCGACAATGTTTGACTGTTTAACGTGTTCTTGTTTTAGATGTCTATAAATATTACTACATTGTCTTTTCAAACGAAAACCGTTGAAGATCTTTTCTGGATAAATGCTAAGGTGGTCGTGGATTTAAATCGTATCTAATTCTGCATTTAGATCCGAGCGTAACACTGTACACATACGAGAGTGTCAGAGCGTTGTGTGTTCATCATTAGCAAACATTGATCCTCCATGGAAATTTATACCTTTGCTGGTTGCAATACGACGACTTTTGTTTCCCTAAAAAGGTTTAAGGACACGAAATTCGAATATCAACTTCAGCGTGACGAAATAGAGTAGTGTTTCGGTCGACTCGAGGTGAGGTTTCCGGCCCGGCGGAGCTCATGGAACTTTATGGCAAGCGTGTTTGCTCGACACACTGATCCTGCGATAACCACACCGGGCCCTACATCTTTGATAACGGGCTTATTAATAAAATATTTATTGTAGCTCAGCGCGTTGTCTGCGCGATGTCATTGAACCAAGTATTCCGTGAGAGTTCTATTTGTTAAAATTTTTATTCCTTAAAAAAATACTTTGGAAATCAAGAAAGTATTATTTTTTTAATTAAAATTCACATTAACCTTTATTTGAAATTGAATCTGTATTTGTTTTAACGTGGTTAAAGAGATTGTAATATTTTATGATTTGTATGTGACAAGTCAACTCTTGAACCAGTGCACCTAATTTAAAACATATGTGGTTACATAAAAAGTACGTTATTCTATAATCTATAGTCTATTTTTCTTCACTTGTCTTATTTGGCAGACAAATGTGGCGTATTTCCAGCCACACGTAAGAGTTAGATAAGAAATTATCGATTGAACTGAATCATCTTTTATAATCAAAAATTATAATGAATAAAATATTGTTCGAAAATTCGTGATTTTCGATCGGGGTATTGTTACAAAATAAAGAAAGTAAAGAAAAATAGATAATAGACGGTCATAGTCTACATTTTATGCATAATTTTTTAAAACGAAGTAATTTAATAATAATTGCTTATTATATCGTAGAGCAAAAATTCAATAAACCAATGTTGGAAACCATGTTTAAATCCATTCAGCCATTAGTAAAGTATATGAAGCCGAACGACTTCGTTTCGATTCGTCAGCTAGAAACTACTAAAAATCATAACTAGTGTATTTTATACTTTAATTTTTTTTAAGCATTTAATAGTAAAGCTACAAAGCTAATGTTTTATCAGAATATTAATATACTTTTAGAAAGGTCAGAAAGACAATAGATAAACATTCTTTGCTGCTATAGCTCCTTTATTTATATGGGATGGAATATAATAAAAACATTAAATAATTATATTCAGTATCGTCAATACACCATCAATAATCCTAAAATAAGATTTTGTATTCAAATAAAAACAAGATTGGTCTGAAATGATCTTTCTTCTCTCGTAAGAGTTTATATTTCCTGAAACTGTACCGAAGAAAATCGCTAAATATTTTGCTAGTTCTCCGAATCGTCACGGTTAAGTTGGCAATAAAAAAAATGTTTATATAGATTCACAAATTGTTGAAATGTTATTTTTGCAGTTTATCAAACAACATGGAGAATTTTCATGAGGAGCCTAACTATATCCATTTTTCCATGTTTCAAAGGAACATACATTGAGGTGTATTTTCAAATATCTCTAATACTACTACTATATACATACTAATCCTTAATTCTCATAACACGTGGAGTTTAAACCATTTATTTAGCTTTTACTTTTGTTTTCTTCTTAACACTTGATAACATGATTAAATTAAGATAATCATATAACATAACAAATATTTATATATACTACAGAAACGATTTTTTTTTATTCAAAACAAAAGTCAATCTGGAAAAAGTTTTCAAGCGACATGCGGATAATATAGGAGAGCCGAAAAAAGTTGACACTAAACGAAGAGTCTTCAATGTTTTCAGATAAATTAGGAATTATTCTCAAATATAAATATATTAAGGATATTACAAACTAATTTTAATAGAAAATCTACATTAATTGGCTCTCCTTTTAAATAAATCGCTCACAATTTCCTTCTCTAGGTCGAGTATATCAACTATATTTTTTTTTTTTTTTTATATTTGAAGGACGTTTGATTTATGTCTATTAAAAATATGTAGACGATACTATGGTAGTGTCTTAGAATAAAAAAAAAATAGCCTTAATTTGTAATCCTAACATTATTGGAACAATTGAAGGCTCACGGTGAATCACGACATGACTGTCAATTTATTTGAGGTGAAATGATTGTATCGCACCTGCATCGACTCTACTACCCCTCGATACCGAAGTCAGGATGAAAGAATACGTGGCTGTTTGGACTCACCCTGAAGTTGAATTTTCCGCAAGTCCGATGTGTTAGTGTAAATCTGTGGTCGCGGGCGAGAGGAGCATCGCTCCGGTCTCACTATCACTCACGGAATCGTCAAATCGAGTGTTATCAGCGGCGGCGCAGCGCGCGCGCGGGCGGGGAGGGGGAGGGTCCGTGCGAGGAGGGCGTTGCGCCTGTGTGCGTGCGAGCGAGTCGCGTGATTGGTTCGATTGTTTTTCACAATTTTCTGCCCTCGCGTCGAACTGTGTTCGCTTTTCAGGGATCCGTGGGGCTACAAGAGATCTGCTTCTATTCGTTAATGTATGAACACATTTCATATTAATGTCGATCGACGTCAATAACAATACTGTTATATTTGCGTTTAAATTGTATTGTTTGATTATAATTATGAATTGGTGCAGATTATCATTATGTAATGTGTCAGTTGTATTTGATAAAACTAGAAAATATTATTAAAAATAGTTTTAACATTAATGTTCTTTCATGTTTCATAAGTACAAGTATTTATATAATACAAATAGTAACAGAATTTGGAGCTAGCGTTATCAGTGGACTAATGTTTACTTTACAAACATCGAAAATAGTTCGCTTTGCTAACTCTATAGCGATTTTTCGAAGTATTACATTTTATAACTTTTGAGTTCCCTATTCTTGTTTTACTTGTTGTGGTAATTCCTATGTGCGCCACTTTAAGCGCTTTTATGACATGTAAATTATTTTCTTTTTAATTATTAAAAAAAAATGCACCTGCAACTCCTTGCCAGGTTGTTCGCTAGCCTCAGGTTTTTAAATAATTTTATCGTTCAAATAAATTTAAAATTTACTCTGCTTCTTTATTTAAACTTTTATAACGTTATTTAGACTTAGAATTTGTGATTGCAGACTTTTTCATAATCATGATGGCGAAAGGCGATAGCGGTGACAGTTTCTGACGCCGCCTCGAGAACATAATTGAGTTACTTTCATTTAAGTCTAATCAGAAATTGATCGTAATTTAATTAAAGAAAGAAAGACGAAATATATAATACGGACTTTTTTTATTTAAATAAAACAGTCTTAACACTATTTAAAGTAGCCAATAAACTTGGTTTATACAAGAAAAAAACCATATGATGGGGTTTTGGAAATTATATATTATTAGCTTTATTTTTCTTAATTATTTCGTTTCATACGAACTCTTTCGTGTCTTTAAAATAAAAGTCCTATACCAAGTGTTTCCGAGGTATGGTGCAGAGCGCTTGTATCCATTTACAAGTCGCTTCTTGTAAATTGTTTATTGTTGTGCAATAAAATATTTCAATATTATAAAAAAGGTAGAGAGCAGACATTAAACAAAATTTTATATATAATAATATAATATATCTATGTTGTGTGAGAGAACATTGTATCACATATAGTTCCTTCAGTCCATAATTAGACGCTGATAAGCAATACTGTGTCAACCCACACGGACTTCATTTTGAGATTTTCTCAAGATGTCAAACTTATTCTTAATAAATTTGTTTGAAGATCTTTATATCCACCTTTGTGAAAGTGAATTTAAAAAAGATTGATATATTTTATGTATTATCAAATAATAAGTTTTACTACTATTTGAGATTATTGTATAAATTGTAAAATAAAACACACTTGAAATCAAAAAACAAAAATTTTCCATTCTTAATTCAAACTCAAACTCAAACTCAAAATATTATTCAAATGGGTTTTTAAAGCACTTTCGAATCGTCAATTTACATGTCATATTTTTATTTTAGATTTTTATAAAGCTACCGAATAGGTGACGCAGTATAAGAATACATGAATATCTCCGAATTTGACTTTTTGGGGGTTGACACATTATTGCTTATCAGCATCCAACTAATAAGTAGGAGAAGGAATAACGAAATAACAAAATCTTTGACAATAAAATAAAAAATGATTCAACACTGTGTTCTGTTAATTTATTTCGAAAACTTAAATTTTTGTATAAATTATTAGGTAGGTATCGTTTTATAACAATGTTAATATTTAGGTAAGATATGATTTTTTATTTTATTTTGCAAGATTTTTTAAGTGATTAATATTTTTTTTATCATTATTAGGTATTTATCTTTTTAATCTTCTTTGAATCATTCGTCATCGAATAAATAATTTATGTAAATCTTATTTTTACTTAATTGATTATACAGATTTGTATATGCGTTGAAATGGTATCAAATGGGTAAAAACTAAAACATTTCAATGTTCACAACGCACACTAAAATATGAATAAAGTGGTTTAGCAAACTTTAATTACATTTGAATTGTGGAAAAACATATCAACTCTTATTACTTATTATATGAGCAGCCAGCAACGCGTAGTACAAATACTGACACAACGTATCACATTAAAAATTGTATCTCCCTACAAAGTTCTATGAAACTAATACTTTAGTCCCTCTTACACGAGGAGTGCTCAGTCGACATCTTCCTTTATTTTATGACTGTTGCATATCAATTCGAAACGTATGGTTACTTCGAATACTAGGTATTTGAACTTCGATAACAACAAACATCGTCTTAGTTATGTTGAAAGCAACACTATAATCCGTTTTATGCTCGAATTTATGTCGTTATAATAATTTGGTTTAAAACAATAATTTTTACAATGGCCGTGTGACAATAAAATGCTCGATAAGCCGGTAATGCGCAGCTGTTATCTTATCGGAGCTTACTTGAGACATCGATCATCGCTCTAATTACTGCCGATAGCCGGCGATAGTTCTGCAGGAGCGTCGGGGAGCGGTGCCTACGCCGCCGGGACCGGGGCCCGATCAATTTTTATTCTGATTCTTAAGTCAAAAAATTCTTTTTTTAAGTAAGCCTTTGAAAACATTTTTTTTGAAATTTAAGTACCTATATTGTCTTTGTTAACGTCACACAAATGAATCTAACCCGCAGGCCCGCGCCAAGCCTAATCGGCGCCGTCGTGCAACTGTCTTATGTGCGCCATTTTTCTAGCGGTGATATTAGTAGAAAATGGTTTAGTCCACACTACAAGTTACAAATCAGTTACAAGTCTTTTCCGCAAAGTTTTTAATACGGAATCCAATGTAAATATTTAAAATTTGAAAATTTTAAATATAAGCCCGGCGCCTTTTGGACTCGGGCCGTCGTGCGTCGCACGACTTTGCACATATGGACGGCGTGGGCCTGCTAACACGATTTCGGAATGTAAAATTACCAATGTAAAATTTTGTGGTTACATAAGTTGTACTTTTCTCAAGACTTTCATAAAGGTTTACATTAATATGTAAAGAAATAAAGGCACATTATTACTGGGTATATTGGTATCTCGCCTTGGCGAGAATAACATTTGATAGTTTTATACTCGTAATTGATATAAAGCAACGATGTAACCTGGTAGCAGTTATCTAGGTAACCTTACGAAAGCTGTTGCCTTCAAAAATTAATTTATGAAAATAACTTTATGAACTTCTGCGAGTAAAACTTATAAGGATAATTCTCGTCCCATAATTACTACTAATAATATGCCAGTTGTGTGCATTTATAATGTAGATTCTAAGAAATAATAAATTAATTACCGAGATTAGGATTATGTCCGTGACACTTTTTAATGCAATATAGCTGTGTATTGTTTATCGGCTACATAACACAAATATTTTCAATTAAAATGTACCTAAGCATAGACTAAACCAAATTGATAAATCCTAAGATTAGCGCGTTGAAAGACAAAGGTAGTCTAGCTTTATAATATTTGTAATATAAATAAATAATACCTATAAATAATTATGTAGCTACTATCTTTAGGTAGGTACATTGTACTCATAGTAATTTGTCGGCCCGCCTCTCAAGTGATCAATAATAATGTTTCCACGCAACGATGTGTGACAAAGCATTGCAACAAATTGTACCACATTAAGTCCTAGCCACTAAACTGTGCAGCCATACTATCTGAATATTTTAATGCGTTTTAATGTAGTAATATATATTCATCAATTTTACTAATAATAATTGACAAAAATTGCGTTGTTGATTACTTGCGATTATAAAGATAAATAGGTATATCCATTTAAAATTAATTAGGCGATAGGCCACGAACTGTTAAACTTTGATCGAATGAGATATTTGTAAACATATCGCTATTATTTCGTAGTAATTAATTACTAGTGAAATATTATTAGAAAATCCTGTTAATTATTGCAGCACATACTCTCAGCTCCTGTTGTCTATGACGACTACCTGCTTCACCAATTTTCAGAAATAATTGTCAAAGCAGCATATGATTAACATTAATAAAAATTATATGATTGTTGACTTAACATTTTCTTCGTTTAGTTACTTTCAATATGTACATTAAGAAATTTTATCTCTTAATAATTTAGCTAATAATTGTTGCTCCAAATTTAATGTAAATATACATTGAAAATTTCTGAGACTAATTTAATGAAGAATTACAATTAAATGAAGAACTTATAAAAAATAATGGGACAATTTAACGCCATAAAACTCAACAGGCGAGAACTAACGTAACTATACATATTTTCCATTTTTAACATTTTTAAGTCGGTGCCAAGTAAAACATTCGAAGTCGACTTCAAAAAATTGTGGAAAATATTTATTTTTTACTTTTTAGTATACTTGTTTCGGTTTCGAAGTCGGTTTATTTTATTCAACAATTTTTTATTTTACACTTTTCAGTTACAAGTATAGTACAGTCACATCTAAGTTGCAATATCCTAATCTCAACCGCTTATAACCATTTACAAAGTATTGCTTTTCCCAATGCATGGCTGTTAATGATTAAGGAGTTCTCCTGGTATCGCATAATCAGGCCCACTTCACCATATGCATTATGACGACTATAAATCGCTTAGCAATCATTTTGAAGTAATCGAATCGCAACCAGTGGATTACAATGGGACCACCTTGTAAGTATACCGTTTCAAACAAAAAAAAAATTCAACATCGGTGAAAAAATCGGTGAACAAACAAAAAAAATACATACAGCCGAACATAAAACCTCCTCCTTTTTCGATTTTTCAGTGTCGGTTAAAAACATACAATATATAACCAATCACATGTACATTTACGTACGTACGAGTACATTTTTACGAGAGTTTTCATTGAAGTCGATTATATTTTAAAACTTTGATGAAAATTATGGAATAATATTCATTCGTTTCTCAGCGAGTAGCCCTCACTTAGTGGCACAGTATACCTGTGTGAATGTCGTGATCCACAGCACGGTTCTGTCCTCCACTCGTGGCGGAGTGGGTTTAGCTCAAGTGCTATGTTTTCAACAGAAATGTAAGCGCTCGATGCTTAGTACCACGAATACATACGCGTTGAATATTAGAAACAGATAGGTATTTACTCTTTGGTTATATTAAATTAAACGAAGCAAGTTTTTACTGCGTCGTCTGTATATGTGTGTGAGATAGCTAGACTAAAGAAGTCTATATAAACCGATCTTACCGCAGATTTACTGTAAATAATTGTTGACATAAGCTTTAAGATATTGAGTCAAGTCTGAGTATCAAGAACGAGAATAGACGACCAGATGAGCCGTTTGACGATACTGAAGCACTTTTGGGAAGGAAAGGATTATACGGGTAATAATTATCTTGAAAATACAACAGGATCCCTGAAAATATAACGTTGTTTTTTGGGCAGTCTTATAATAAATAAGTACAGATAAATAAAAAATGTGCAAAGGCCTTCAGAGTGTACAAATTTTCCATCATGCTGGGTCTCCGACGCTCGCTGCCCGTCGCGGCGTCGTTATCAAGCACTCGAGTCGATGGCTTCAGCGCCGATAGCGGCCGACATGTGCGTCTCCATGATTCACGGATCAGCGCTTATCTCTTGTCATCCGTGTTATTGTAAGATCGTTCTAAAATAAATAGGTAAATATTTTTGTGTTTTAGCGAACGATTTTTTTTTAAATCTTAGGTAGGTTGGTTGCTAAGCAGGTGCTTATTGTTACAATTTTCAGTATCGAATGCAGTTTTTAGAAAATCTGAAATCTTAAACAAGGCTTCGTTAAGCCTTGTTTTTTATTAAATTAACACAATACATCGCCACGGTTTGCAAAATTTATTTTCTTAGAAATCAATGCCATCACCTATACTTTTATTAAAAAGCAAAAAATATTAAGAAAATATACCATTTACATATTGTATTTTTTATCTTGTTCCTATTTTGATATGACGATCATTATAAATTCGACGATAGTCATGATAAAATTTCTCGCGATGAAATGGAATTGGGTAAAGATCTCTTTTTCGTCGATTAATTAAAAAAACAGATATAGAACGATAATATAAAGTAATATTATGTAGGAAAAGTGAAAATACATGACATTTAGGTTAAGTGAGATTTATTGTTTCCTTGCTAAGTGGTTCCTAGCGTTCGAGAGTACAATGACCAATGCGTCGCAACAACGCGATCCTAATTTCCATACCTCTTGAATTTGTATGATTCCTATTAACAATCTTCCTCACTAATCATATCTAAGTACAGCAACATAACCTCAGCAGTGGAGACACCAAAAATTCCTGAAAAGACGCACGTCTCAAAATAAATTCTTAGGCATGCATTGGTCATAGGACTCATAGGCATGCTTATCGTCGGAGATCATGCAAAACTGAGTTACTGTTTTTTGCAATAATGTTGATCTTTTAATCAAATGTTAAGTTTCAATATTAATAAAAAACCATATTTGTAAAATTAATAGTTAAAATAAAGAAATTTCGGCATTTTGTCGATGACACTACAAATACAATAAACTGCACAATGGACATTACCCACAAGGCGTTATTTTTATCAACTAAACTAAATATTTGGTTTAAATTTAGATTTTATAGAAAAACCTAGATACGCGGTTTTGCAGTATCGCAGGCGACTACTTCCATGAGGATAGAGGATACATTAGGAGCGTTTAGGTAAAAGCTGCTACGTAATTTGTTATTGAGAAAGGAATTATTTGGCAATTTTGAAAGGAATTTTTTTGAAAATAATAACTTTACAGATCCACTTCAAACATTTTCTCCATGACATTTTCTTACAAAAAATAGGTCATACGCAAGAAGCGTGTGAGGCGAAATGGCAGGTGGGCGGCGTCGCAGCTTATCGGCTGTCCGCTTGACTGACAGCCGTCAATACGCGGCCACTTGACGACGCTCTCTTAGAGATTTCGAAAGATCACGACGCCTTTTGAGGCCATTTGGGTAAAAACTATCAAGTGTTTGCTACAAAGAAATACTACTGAACTCGAAATCGAATAAAACGTTTCTAATATTCAATGATACATGTTCAAAAATTTAGCGCAAGGCTATAGAATAACTTTCTTAAAACATTTTAGGCAAATGGATGTTATTGTCATATTGAGGTGACAGATAACATGACCAGAAAATGCCTGAATCACCAAAAATAAATCTTTTTAGCGTTTAGGTACACAAAGCACGTACGATATTTCCATAAAACTGATATTCATATTCACAAAAATCCTAAAAGAATTAATAGGCTACCAAAGAATATTTCAGTTCTTAATTACATTTTCTTACTCGGCTCTGTATCTTTTACGAGTGTAAGTTGGTATGTATACTTGTGTACAAATACACTCAACATTGTAATAAATAGAGTAGGTACAAAACGTATTGCCTTATGAGTTAAAGGATTTAAATAGAACTTATGAACATGCGCGTGTGTGCGTGTGCGTCGCTATCACGCGGATCTCCTCCCCCCTCCGTCGTAGTGTGGACGTCATACTTTATATTATGATATATATATATATGTACCTATATATTTTAATAACAGGTATTTATTATTTTTATTTCGGACGCTGTTATCATACGAAGATGGAGCACTGAAAATGTAAGGTCGAACGACGACCAAAATATTTACTTATTTTCTAGCAATGACAAATCACATAGAATGAACATAAAGAATTAAATTACACTTTGAATATGTCCTGGCACTCCCGGTAAAATTGATTATTCTTTATTATGTGTGTTTTTAGGTGAAAAGCTTTTTATTAATACAATCTTTCTTACTTCAGGTTTTCAGGTCTTGCCATATCGAGTGTAGTAATTGATCATAGCCGATGACAATCTCAGTCTATATCATTGATCATTCGCCAATGATAAACATCCACGCGAAGAAAAAATATTATATGCGTTGTGTTCTATAGACGTTAGGCGCTTTGCCAAATGTTCAGAACGCCAACTTTAAGAGACTTTTGAGAGCTATTATATAGTATAATATTGTCTATTCTATAGTAATCATTTGTCAATTTGGTAGTAACGCACTTTTTTTGCGTAGCGCTTCTGACAGGCGAGAATCATTTGAAAAATATGACACGATATTAGAAATCGATTACACTTATTAATTAATTTACATAATTTTGTATAACTATAAATAAAGGAGATGCTAGAACTGGCAACTCACTAAGATCGGCGTGAAGTAGGTAGTGTAATCGCGTTTTGTACGGAGAGTGAGCAAGCTGGAAGCTCAACCCATTTCCCTATTACTTTCCTTATTTTCCATTCCGTTACATTTCTTAGTATTTTTTAAGCTGGCAACGCATTTATGGCTCCTCTGTTGCTGAAAATGTCCATGTAGTGATCTCATGACATGGGGTGGTCACATAAAAATCAGGTGTCCCGCCTGCTCGTTTGCCAGCTATTTCAATAAAAAAGGAAGAATAAAAAAAATATTAAATCCGAGAAAAACAAAATAAAAAGCAATAAAATTCAACGGCTCGACAATTTTAGAATCAAATGAAATCTGATAACCGAAAATTTTCGCGATTAGAAATATTTCCTTCACTTCGCACAAGAAATTAAAAACAATACGTATCTGTTTTAACAAGGACATCGGCGATTCGATATACGAAAATATATTATTAAGTATATTGAACAGTATAGTGATTTGAAAAGGTGCGTACGTCGCGTTGAGTCATCATAAACATATACAATAGCTTTTATCACAACATCGGTATCTAGCGACGGCTCCGTGCTAATTACATTCGCTTAGTGCTATCAGTGTTACACGATTATATTTGCTTATTTTCCAACTGCTGATCTTTAATCAACAACTTGCTTTATGGAAACAAATACTTTATTTCTTCATATTAAATAAAGAAATAAAGTGTTTGTTTAACTTTGACGACGTCAAGTACATGTCCCGCGGCTAAGCTAAGCGTCTATCGTTATGGAGAATTTCTAGATCACTCTCACGTACTGCTTTGGTACAGCTGAATTAGATTTTAGAATTTATTAACTGAGATGCATCTTTTCTATTATATTTTCATTATATGTTAAGGGCAAAAAGTTAAATGTTTAGAGGTGCTGGCTTGAGTTAAACTCAGACTTTACATTATCGTGTTAGAGAATAATAATATAGTAATGAATCATCATTTGGTATTGAAGTTGTTTAAAGTGATCGTTAGAAAGAGGACTAATATTTTTGTAATAACACCTTAAAAGAATTATGTTTATTTTTTGGTAATTTTACAATTTGCGTAGTAAAATTTACTTTTGTCTAATCAGGATAAGATGCAATTGTTGTTAATTACGTTTACTTAGCCATAAATAATACACTTTTGGATTGTCTGCAATAATCTAGGAATGTTATCTAGGAATAGGTTTTCGATTCACGGTGTTAATCGTTGGTCTAGTGGCGTGCAGAGTGCATCGACCCCGCGCCGCGTGGTGCGCTCCTATCGTATACTCCTTAGATATGCAAAACGTTATCTCGTTTATCTTAACTAGGTGTTAATGTGAGATTGCCTATCTTAGAGTTTTGATAATCGTATCTAACAGATACAGTATCTAGTCGAACAGCTGATGAGCAGCGCGCGCCGCCACCGCCTCGCTATCGGAGCTAATGTTTACTGTGACTATCTTTCCGATACGTCCTGACTCACTTCTTCTACCTTCTTTTAAGGATATCCGCACAAAGGTGCGTAATGAGTAATGAACTGGTACGTGACTCCACATCGGAATGCTCGCCTCGAGGACCAGCGAGCGCGCGGCGTCGCTGCCGCGAGGCAGCCGGGCGTGCTGGGTGTGTTCGCGAGTGACGTGATAAGCCGAGCAAACAGCGTCGACGGGCTCTACGCAAATATTTGTAGGCCTCGCCGTCGAGTGCACTCCGGCACCTCGCGCCCCGCTCGAGCCCTCTCCCCTATCGCCGCGGCTGCGAGCTAAACGCGCTGGTCCTGCCGCCGTGTCTGCTAGTAAAGCGTATCTACGGTAGCTGAGATATCGCGATACCATCCCCGATACTGAGTAATTATCAGATAGAAGGCCTACAGATTTGATTACGAGAGCGCGTATCTTTGCCGTCGGCTCATTACTAGTGATACACCGCGTGGAGATAGACTGGCTGACGGTGCAGTCAGGCGCGGCGCGTAGTCTTCGAAATGGTGTGATCTGCAGTGCAGTGCGGTGCTCGAGGCGTAGGTGCGCGGCGTCGCGGCGACGATCGTAATCCCGCCGCGATCTGATAGGCGCTCGATACGTCCACGGATTATTGATGGGCGCCGATCGACCTCATCACGATCTTATCAGTTGTTTTTTTCGTCGAATATTTTCCGTGAAAAGCTAATAAAGCGCGGGCGGGTGTGGTGCGGGCGGCACGTGACGCGATGGCCGCGATAAGCCGCCATATTGTTTCAGTGATCACCCTCCCTCCCCCTGCACGCCTCTCCGTATCACCGCTGAATCACGTATAGCGGCCGTGCTAGATTACTCACAGGTACTTGTCTAACGCCTAGTGCACATTTCCCAAGAATCAACTATTGCGTATATTTTCATATTTTCGTCAAACGAGCAATTACGAAAGGACCAAAATTGACATTATATGTATATTTAATTACCTATGTACATATATTTTCGATTCAAACTCAACTCAAACTCAAAATATACTTTATTCAAATGGGCTTTAACAGCACTTTCGAATCGTCAAGTTACATGTCATATTTTCATTTTTAATTTTTATAAAGCTACCACCGGTTCGGAATGTAGTCTCTACCGAGAAGAACCGGCAAGAAACTCGATAGTAACTCTTTTAAAATCATTTATACATAATGTATTTTATTACATTTTAATTATGTTATCCGGATAGAAAATCAACGCTTATCAAATCCACGCCTCTTTGTCGTCAAAATATTCTTGTATGGTATAATATGCTTTATTTATTAAAGATTTTTTAATGTAGGCTTTAAACTTATTAAGTGGCAAATGTAAAACTTTCTTGATGATCGTGATTTCTTATGAAACACTAATCACGTTTTTGTCTTGCGCGTGCGCTCAACTAGAGTACCGTAATAATTAGGTAATTAGGTTAGAATAGTAGCAGCAAAACAAGTTCAATCTATATTTATAACTAAACTAAGTTGATTAAATAAAACTTTAAACAATTGCGTGAATTTGTTCTTAACACGAATCCTATGATTCATATCGCACCCTTAAACTTAATTAAATTGACCGAATTGAAAAATCCATTTTTTTTGGCATAAAACGCAAAAAACATTTTAAACTTGCGACTTCGGCTTCGTTCGTTTTGACTTTAATGTCACAAAATTTTAAAAATAGTTATTTAATTTCTCCAAAATTATAGATTATGCAGCACAGATTTATATGACGCTAAATTTTAATTACTGAATTAGCTCGTTTTAAACAGATTTTGATTAATTGTGACTTGGATTCGGTTCACTTTAATTCGATTATATACTCGTATGAACGTATATCTGGTCATAACGCTTAGTCGCTTTGCGTCACAATATTATTTGCCGACGGCAAAATTTTTCAATGAGGGCATAAGTAATTTCTGTAATAAATCTTTAAAAAATATACGAGTTGATAAATTTGTATAAAAGAAATATTTAAAATATCTACAAAAATAATTAACATGTAATTTATTCATAAAAACCAGGGAAAACTTATTTGATCCGAAATTCTTAACTATCTAAAAGTGATTCATATGTCTTGTTAGTAACTTTTGGCGATAATTCTTCTTTAACGTCTACTAGTCTTCTTCGAAATAGTCGGGTATACTTGTAAGGTGAATTTTAAAAAATAAACATAGGTGTTAGGTTGTAAGTCAAATCTTTGTACTGCTTTTCTTAAGATAAAACCATGTAGATCATTAACAAGACCATGTTCTTTCGCTCTAGCTAACGTAGCTATTAAAACTTCTTTAGTAACGCATCTTAGTGGGTCCTGATACTCTATAGCCAAAGTCGCAACTTCGACTTCGTAACACAGTAACGAAGACAAATCGACACTTCCCACGTTTTGCAAGCTAAGAGAAGCATTTCAAAAGTCCAAAACAATATGATCAGTACAATTTATATTTGAACAACTTCCTTAATGTAAATTAATTTTGAAACTTCCACATGTAAAGCTCTTGTTCCTTAATTCTTCCTTCATCTTATCTTAAAGCTTTTTATCCTAGTTATATTCAAAAATATTTGCAAGCATTGGTAATACATGATTGAGTCTAATCATAATTGAAGTAATTATTTTCCATTAATAATTTAATAATTTAACTAAAATATTTATTGTTGACTATGTAAAGAAGAAACATCAGTGTCGGAATGATACAGTTCGCTGAGTAGTACTCCAAACTGTGTTAATGTTAATTAACCACATATATTTTTTTACAATTTCCGTAGTCTGTTTGGTTGCGATGTAGGAATGACTGATATGTATTATCAGAATATGATTGTATCTAGTTTTGTACTCCTACAAAATTTAGCGGTCGGTAGTGACGCTAATGGGACGGGAATGTTTGAATAGCCTATTGGCGGTAAATGTATAGATCCACCACTATGTGTCTCATAGGCTTTCCTATGCTATATTGCTACATTCTTGCTTTTCCTTAAGAAATATTCTTCTATTAAACATGTAATCATATGCTTCTGCGAGTTTACTTATAAAAATATGTGTCTAAATAGATTTATTAGTGAAATATTTTACAAACGTTCCGGTTGCAACAGACCCTGTAAAGGACAAGATTAAAACGTTTCGTTAATAAATGTACGCTAAACATTGTATTATTCACATTACGACGTATGTGTAGTTAGTTTTTAATATTCAAATAAATATGACAATAGAATAAGATTTCCCATACAAACTTATTATCCTGTTTACGTTGGATATAGAATATCAAAATCAAGTTTTGGTGGATATTTATTTTACCATATGTAGGTGTATAAAACTAGACACAATTTTAGGCAATGCTAAATCAGTCCAAACCAGGTTTTAAAATTATCAAAATATGTAGAGAACATTTTTTTATAATTTTGAAAACAAATTTTTGTAACTACGATTCTGATAAGGCGCGGTCGCTGTCTATAATTTTGAAGGGGGTCACTAATAATAAAATGCCATTCCATTATCAGCCTATATTAGTCCACTGCTTTACATAGGCCTCTTCAAGTACACACTGAGCTCGATCCTCGGCTGCTTTCAACTAGCTCTTGCTAGCCATCATGTTCAAATCGTCGTTCCGTTGAGGGCTTCTTACACTACTTTTGCGAATTCACGGTCTCCATTCAAGACTTCGTCTACCCCAACGGTTATCAGTTCCGCAGCGAAAGGGCTATGACGACAACTCTCGGTCTTGTCGGATCACCTCATTTCGTAATAGGTCTTTCTAGCGATTTTAAATTTTTGAATTAGCTTTACTGACTAGTCATGACAAGTAGGGAGCACTGATCGAAGACTTTTGTCTTTAACCTTTTTATGACTTTGTGTAATCGGTGATAAGGAGACCCGACGTAGTTTACCAAACACCGCCCCGCCCAATTGTATTCTTTTATTGGACATCAAAGTTGTTTCTAACTCTTGATTTTGTCAGAAATTTTGATAAGATCGAGAGTGATAGTTATCGGGACAATTATAAGGATAAATATATTTTTGCACTGGTAAGGACAAGTTATTTTACATACAGTGATTTTCCAAGAGTGCGTGTGTGCATAGGTAAATCTGAAATTAAACTATAATAACAAATAACTGGTCAAGTGTGAGTAGGACTCGCGCACCGAGGGTTCCGTGCAAACGCTTCGAAAATATAACTATGTACTTATAGCCAAAGTGCACATTTGCGAAAAAAATTAGTCATCAAAGGGCACACCAACGGATGCGACGTCTCAGCCCTTCATAAACTCAAACCATTTGGTAGATATTTCTAGCCGTGTCGGCTAGAAATAATAGGTATATAAGTAAAAACTTTTGAAAAAAAAAACAAACCGAAACAAGTAAACTAAAAAGTAAAAATAAATATTTTCTACTACATTCGAAGTCGGCGCCATGCAAAACCTTCTACGTGTTATTTACTAACACTTTTTATTTTACACTTTTAAGTGACGAATATAGTAAGGTGTAGTAAGGGACCGTTTGTGATTTACCTAATTTACAATAGCCTAATGTTAACTGCTTATAACCATTTAGAAAGTGTTGCTTTTCTCGATGCAGAGCTGTTAATTATTGAGGAGTTCTCCTGGTATCGCATCATCAGCTCCACTTCACTGTATACATTGTGCCGAGCATAAATTGCTTAACAATCATATTGAAGCAATCGAATTGCAACCCGTAAAATACTCGTTATAAAGTGGTTCCGGTCACCTTCTTGGTCTTCATTTTCAGCTTCACCTCATCAAATGTAGCGTTTCGTGAGCAAATGCACGAATTACTATCATAAATACCTAAATCATCATCATCATAAATCCCATCATCAGCTCCTGAATTCATGACAATGGGACCAAACTATCTGTTTGTTCCCACTAATTTCTGAAACGGCTGTTCTGATTTTGATGGTGCTTTTACTCGCAGTTAGCTAAAGTTATAAGGAGTAACTTATGCTTACTTCTATTTAAGTTTGTTTTTTTTTTAATTAATAAATAAAAAAGCGATACGCGTACACAAAATTGAAACCAATTAAATAGTGAACAATATCCAATTGAAATAGGGAAGGTACATCAATATCTATACTAATAATTAAATTCTAGCGGGTCGCTGTCTGTACATGGAAGATATATGAAAAAAAAATATTGAGGGCCTTTATCAAAGCATAAGAACCCAAAACAATGATTTTTAGAATTTTTGTCTGTTTGTCTATTTATTTGTGCGTTTGTGCACCCTAATTTCAGAAACGGTTTATCCGATTTAGATGCAGTTTTCACTAATATATTAATACATAATATAGTAAGCTTCACTTAACATTTAGTGTTTTAGGGTTCCGTAGTAAAAAACGGAACCCTTATAGTTTCGCCATGTCCATCTGTCTGTCTGTCTGTCTGTCCGCGGCTTTGCTCCGAAACCCTTAATACCAGAAAGCTGTAATTCGGTATGAGTATACATATGAATTACGCCGAGAAAGTCGTATAATAAAGTCTTAAAAATATTTTTTTTCAGGGTGTCTTCCCTATGTGTTAAGAGAGACCAAAATTTTTTTTTCTCATTTATGCCATGTTGTGGGGGTATTGTTAGATAGGTCTTTTAAAAATGTTATAGGTGTGGAAAAACCATTTTTCCGAACGACGAACTGTTTCCGAAATATTAAGCTTTGAAGTGTCAACTTTTCTTAGAGTCAAGTGTCCCCCCCCCCCTTCTACCCACTAAACTGCTGCGTCTAAAAATATGAAAAAATTCACGATAGTGGTACATATAATGAATTTAAAAGGAAAATTATCACGGCTATGTGGGTTCTTATGGTTATCGAGTTATAGATGATTTAAGTAAAAATAAATATTTCACTTTTCAAAGCATCACATTATGTAAATATTAATAATTTTAAATTAATATATGAATTTAAATGAATAAATAAATAAATATTTAATAAGTTTAAATTAAAATAAAATATAAAGTAAGGTATAAAACAATGTCTCAATAAAACATGTCGCGAGTGATTCTGAATCGCGCTTATGAAGTTTTCAACCAAATCTCCATAGATTTTATAGGTGCTAATCGGGAAGGAAAATTATCGGCGCTAAGTATATTTTACAAGTGTTAGAATAATAAATAATCGACGAACATATAAAGTTCAAAATCGTTCGTATAATTCACATTCAAACATTCATTTTACATTAAAAATATTTTAGTCTCGAAATACATATAGGTACCTACCTGATTTAGTCTCTTTATCATTACATAGATTTTAATATTGTAAACACTTTAAGGATTAAATTGTTAATTAATTATATAAGGTAGGTAAGCAGTAAATAGGTATATCGTTCTAAATTAAAAGGTTAAAATTGTAAGTACGTACCTATGTTGTATAAATTGACTTAAAAAGGAAATTCCCTGTTCGTCATAAACTTTTTTACGAAAATAGGTACTCGAAGATTGCTTGACCGATCTTGACAATTCTGACAACTACGGAACCCTACATTGTGCGTGGCCCGATACGCACTTGGCTGATTTTTTCTTTATGTCACTTGGTTCATAAATAAGAACGTTATGTAATTTAAAAATCACGTCAAATAATTATTACTGTGTTTATAACTTCAAATAAACAGCTTTTCACTAAATGTATATGAAAATATATACGGTACTTAATTTTTGTCCGTCTGTCTGTCTGTTCCGGCTAATGTCTGAAATGGCTAGACCGATTTTGACGGGAACCAGAAGATAGTGAATGCTATTACTACTAACTTAGACTACCTTAATTTTTGATTTCTTTATTTTAAGGAATAATTAAAAATGGGTTACGCTAAAACAATATTGAAACCGATGAAATATCTAACAACAATTTAGATAGAGAAGGTATATATTGCAATTATATAAATATAATAATAATGAAATAAAGGGTTCATTTTTTACTGGGCATGATAGGAAATTCGAAAAGGAGTCTCGAAACCGATTTTGATAAAAACTAAAATTGCATCATTAGTTATTTGAAAAATTAATACATTCTGTATTATTGCACCATCAAAATTCGTTTTTGAAGTCGGTTCATTTTTATTAAAAAAAAAATAGATTCCCGATTGTAATGTTCCACATCGCCCTGCTTCGTTGCTTTAGGTGAGTAGCACTTTGATGTATAAATATGTTCGAATTGATGTATTTTTTCGAAACATAAAGGGGCTCGACGATAAAGATATTTATGGATTTAATAGCATTTGGTAAAAAATAAGTCTTTAATTTTAAAATATCCTTTACTCTTACTTCCCAGAAGTTGACCTTTATAACTGACACTCGCAAGTGGTGCAATAATACAGTATGTTATTTTTTTCAAAATCAGCGAGTTCGAATCCTAGCTAGGAAGTAACTTGCAGTTTTACGTTTTATTAAAATTGGATACGAAACTCCTTTAAGTATTCTTTGCGACTCCTTATAGTTCCGGATTTGGCCTACCAAGCACAGTTAAAAAAGTCACCCAATATCTAACAAAAGGAGAACCTCGGCGAAAACATACTTTTTTACAGTCAAAATTTTAAAGAGGGGCACAAAACACTTTTCTTCAATATTTGTAGTTAAAACCGTGGAGAAATTCCATATCTGAGTTACTGTCTATTTATAAATACAACAAGAAGTTTCCAAAGCCAAAGTTGAAAGCTCCTTTCTTAAGAGGCACCGCAGACTACAGCCTTGCTTTGCAGGCGCCATGCCAATCACTCTGTAATCCACGCGGACAAAGTCGCGGACACAGCTAGTCTTAAATAAAAATAGTTAAAAAAATTTCAAAAAAATAATAATTATAGCTGTTACAAGTTAAAATTATTAAACTAAATTTATTTCATTAGATTATACTAGATGGCACCACGTTATTAAGAGTACATTGTCAGGAGGAATTAAATGGTTTGACAAAGTTATTTATGATTAGCTGTGAATGTAAATGAAACTAGGTCATCATTAATAATTTGATTTATTAAAAGTGTACTTTGATTGCTTATATTATATTTACATACAACGTAATTGCGGCATCAACAACTAGACACAGCGCGACGTGTCTGCGCGACGAGGCGAGCCCGGCGGGCCGGGCGCCTGCGCTGAGCTACTTCTGTCACAATTATTATATTTAATTCATTTCTAATTGTAAAAATATTATAATAAAATCTTCTACTATAATTTCGACAACAATATATAAACTTTAGTTGTAGAAACAGTATCATAACCATACGTTTACAATCTGAAATATTCTATCGGGCAACTTACAGTTCATAGGACATGTGACCTAATTGTCTGCAACAATTTACAAAATATTATTCACCAAATTTGCCCCCAGCAGTTGCGACTGTAATCACGTCCGATAACATATTTCAGACTCAAAGTCAGACAGCAGATATATTCAAATACGAGATCTGTTTGGCGCCGAGCACATGGTACGTCAGAAAAACGATTTTCTTGCGTAAAATATTATCATGCTAAGTTCACGATTACAGAGAATGTTGTAATTTTTGAAAGGTGTACAGCAAGAACGTCGTTTACCATGGTGATCTGAGTATCGTAATCATTTCTCGGTTTTCGGTATAATTACATTTATCAATAGAATGATTTTGGTCGAAATGCAATGCTAATTTGTGAGTAGATAAATGTCTTATAACTTTTTTCCAATTATGCAGATCAGTTACGAGTTCCCTGAAACACGGCTGTCAGTTCAATCAAATCAAATCTTGATCTCAAGAACCGATTAGCTCTTGGGCGAATAGAGATATGTGTTAAACGTAATGTTTTTATAAAACGGTCGCTATCGCCTTATTGTGAGAGGGTTGTGACGACCGGGCGCTTTGAATGCGATTTGTTGCTCGCTTCCGAAGCCTCTTTACTGAGCATGCTTTACTCTAACGTACAATCTTCTAACGTAAATCAATAAATTTATAAATTCGTGGAATGCATTGAGAAGTCATGGAGTTTATAAAAATATAATAAAATTAACACACAATAATATCGAATATAATGTAGATTTTGTTTCCTATGAACAGCCTCTGCGTGCACGACACTAACTATTGTATAACATTACATAAAGTAACATAAGCGATATATCTATTTAGGAATGCAACTCTTTAGGAATGCCTAAGCACAGTCTTATAGTATTTTAACTTAGGTATAATAATTATTTGGTAACAGTAACACGCCGACTTTCGCGAGGCGTGATCGATGTAATCAAATCGTACTGCTAACTTATTAGTATATATTAAATATTCGTGAAAGAGATTCTAACAAGTAACCGATAAGATCTTAGAACAATAACTGCAATCACACTCCGGTACGGCACGAGCGTGGCGTTCGAACGATTTGTTCCTACATTAACCTCCGAGCTGGGCCGTCGTCGGCTCGCGAGACCTCATCTCGAACGTTACACTATATTATTAGTACTGGTCTACTTTAAAAATCATTGTAAATATTTAAATAATTTTCTATAAATGCTCGTACTCATAGATTCCTAACAAAAATATATAAAATTCTATCGTAGAACTACTACAAATTCGGATAGGCCACGGAGCATCGGCGAGCCGGGCGCGGCGGCGCGCGGCCCTATTTGGTCAACTAGCGAGGACGCGGCGCGCGTCCGATTAACTAAGCTTACACGACTGAGATTCTTATTGTACCGCGCCGCGCGGCGCGCTCAGCTGCCCAGCGACACGACGGTGGGGCGCTCGAGGCGCTCCTGCGGCTCGGCGCGGCGGTAGTCGTCGTCGTAGAAGGGCTGCGCGTGGTGCGGCGCGTGCGCGTGCGCGTGCGCGTGCGCGGGCGCGTGGTGCGCGTGCGCGGGCGGCGGCTCCTCCAGCTTCACGGCGGCGTGCTGCTGCACGTAGAAGCCCAGCGTGAGCGGCGAGCGCGCGCCCGAGCCGCCCGCGGCGCCGCTGCCGCCCTCCACTGGGGAGCGTGACGGCGCACGTTAGGCTACTCGTGGTGACTTTTTACTGTCTGTGTTATTTGATATCTTCGTCGATTGTAAAATTAGTTTGATAATTATTTTTGTAATTTAATTAATTATACTCAAGGTTAATACCATTTTTTTAAGAAATATGATTTCACCATAAGTTTTTTTTTAATATTATAACATATAACGAAGTACATACATAATCAGTTAGCAACGAATAGATTGCTGGCTTAAAATAATAAGTAATAAGAGATGAAAAGTGTTGAGAATGGGTTTTGTAAGGCGTCTGGCTATTTCGTTTACAATACGAAAAATGTAGGCACGATAATTACTATACCGTTTTCCGTGAGAATCAGCCGGTAAGTGAACTGTAGTGCCTACTATTAGCTTACTATTACTTAACATTCCTCGTCCAGACATCTTGAAGGGTCAAGGTATACAGCACGCGACATCGACGGAACTTACGTAGGTTCTCTATCTTGACCGCCGGCCCGACGGAGTGCGCGCCGTGCGCCGCGTGCGCCGCGTTCACCAGACTCTTACTTAAGCTCCGCTCTGCCTTCATACTGTTCTTAGGTTTCCGCTTTCTCGTCTGAAATAGAAAATTACATAGTATGTTACACTTGTAAGAAGTACAGTGTATTGCCATCGACGCGCAGGTTCAGCATTTACAAACTGACCGAAAAACTTAAAACGTTTCATTTTTTAAAACAATTTTAACCCAGTTCACGATCGGTCACTAACCGCACCTCGTGTATTATAATCATAAATTTATTAATATCTTTATCCAATACCGTTTTCATCTTCTTTTTTTAAATTAACGCTTTACGCTTAACAGCCTCCATTAGGGTCTTATGATCCTGTGTTAACCACAAAACACCCAGACCACGCCAAACGACCGTATGACCACTACCCACGTTTGCCATGAGCGGGGCTCGAACCCGCGACCGTTAGCGCTTCAGTCAGTAGCTGTGACCACTGCGCCCACTTGTCAGTCAAATAGCATCTAACCTAAGCTATTTGCACTGAATTCAATAAGAGGTGCGCGGATGTACCTGTATGGAGTCCTTCTTCATGGCGAGCGGGCGGTTGATGTTGTGCAGCTTGTAGTAGAGGCCGCAGGCGTTGCACACGGTCTCGCCGTGCGCGTTGCGGCGCCACAGCGACGTGGTGGTGGTGTGGCAGTTGCTGCACGACATGCCTGGCCGCTTCGTGCCCATCTGCAACACGCCGCTCTGAGCACCGCGCACGACGCACGCTCCAATCCAGTTTGTTCACATTGCGCACAGTTAAAGCATATTGAAATCAATGTCTTTAAACGCTTTAGTGTATTTTTTTTGGGTTCATTTATATGATTCTAAAATAATTTTCAACACGCTATTCGAAAACTGGATTGAAACGTTGTAACTTATAAAGTGATGTAATTTGATAATGTGATAGCGTTTTAGCGAAGCGGTACATACATACAAACGTCTGGGAGGTTCACGAAAAAAAAATTAAAATCTATACAAATACATTACTTTGTAATGTGAACAAAGAAAAAATGAAGTCTTGTAAAATAATTTTCTAACGATCAATAATAAACTCCCAGATCGCTTAAATGTAATTTGGTTAATATCAATGAAGAAAATGAAATAGCAATAAGCAATGTTGGTTAGTGGACTTTTTTTGGTAAAGTTTAAATGGAAGTGAAAGATGGATTATGAATGTTACAAGGATTCGAAGGAATGGGTTATTTGAGGAGATCATTTAATTAAAGGATATATTTTATATAGTGATTATTAATCACTAAGAAGTCACTCGAATGGTGGTGGGGAACAGCGAAGACATCGCGGGAAGGGTCCCGGCGGGGCGGGGGGCGAACGTACCCCTTTCTTCTGTTTGTAGTCGGGGGGAGTGGAGACGGCGAGCGCGGGCGTACAGAGTTGGCCGGAAGCGGGCAAGGCGTGCGTCCCGACGCCGTTAAACAGGAAGCCCTTGTAGAAATCCGCGCCCGGCGGGGCCCCCTCCGCGGCCACTGCAACCAACGGTAAGCGTCACTGGACTGACACGCTCGCGGCGCGCGCTCGGCGGGGGACGCTCGGGCGCGGATTCCTCGCGGGCGAGGCGGGGCGAGGGCGAGAGGCGGGGGCGGGGGTTAGTCGAGCGGAGGGCGTGGCTGCGTACGTCGGGAGCGGGCGCCAGCGCGTGCGCCGCGTGCCGCTGACGTACCAGCCGCCGCGGCTGCTTCAGCGGCCGGTTCATGCCGTTCATCTTGTTGTAGAGGCCGCACGCGTTGCACAGGTAGTGGCCGGTGCCGTCGCGCCGCCACAGCGGCGTGTGGATGGCGCCGCAGTTCACGCACTCGCGACCCTCCGTGAAAAACTCCGCCATCTCGACTGCGCATGCGCAACACACCATTAGCTCACACCTGCCTCGCCCGCTCGCGCACCCGACTGCGCCGCCCGAGCGTCCCACTTACATTAAGCATATTATAGTTTTTTTACACAACGGGTACAATACGAAATAACTTGAGCATAACATGTAGCGCGGGCATCATAAGATATAATACCTACTCTTAAGGCCGAGGCCTCGCTCGGCGCTACCGTCGCATGAACCGTATGCTCCGTTCGCAATGTTTGACTTTCGCCCGAGGCGGACAATGGTAATCGTTGTCGCAGTCAGCAGTGTCCGGCAGAGCGTCGAACCGCGCAGCCTTGGCCGTGGCCGGTGAGTCAGGCGCGCTGAGTCGGCAGCGCGGCGCAGCGCAAGGCCGCGCGTGCTCCGCGGCGCGCTCGTGACTTAATTCATGCCATTGTGCTGCTGGGTCACTCGCACACGCCTCTCGCACTACTCGGAAACGCACTACATACGAGAATGCGCCATACTCTCATGTTTCTACGGCATTATTGCCGGCTAGGCATTCGCTAACTCGCTACTTATTGCTTTTAAAACGCAGAGAAACAAATAATTGTTGGAGAAATGTAAAACGTTTTAATATTTGATTTCCTGGTGAATACAGTAATTCATTGCATTGGCTATTAATTATTTTAACGATAATAGATTTCGATTCAGTCTTCCTAGTAACTTCTTTTTACATTACCACGGCAATCATATTCCCTTTCATAAAAATATACCGTAAAGTTTAAAGATAACCATATTAAAGTATGGTTTGTCCATTGCAGAATTATCAAACTAAAAAAATGATCACGTGACTGTTTCTTCTAAAAAATGTTAATAGTTAGTCTAGTTAGTATGACATTACATGAACAGACAAGTGTCGAAATCGTGGTAATTTGTATTGAGTTATCAATAATGTAGTGAAATTAACTGCAGTGTCGAGTTACTCCCGGTGTCAGAGAACGAGTGAGGCCGCGAGGGCCATGTGCCGTACCACTGGCGAGATTTCGTTGCTACACTGTTAATATAGAGTTCATTAAAATATATTTTTCGCTGGATAGTTATCTAATGTTGAAACTACAATATTGATGAGAGATTATGTAAAAACTATTCCACTGAGAAGACAGATTAGAAAGTGAACTGAATGTAACGCAAATCTATTGTATTATTTTATAATTAGAACAGTAAATATTTCGTAAAGCTATCGCTTGTAATTATAATTATATACAAAAGTAACGTCTGTACTTAGGAGGTCATTCAGAAATTCTTAAGCCCCGGAAGACTGTATTTGACATAACAATGACGGATGATAATTACTAATAAAAAAGTATAATTTATATAACCTATATCACTAGGATAACGCTCCTAGCAGTACCTACCGCGCACACCCTAATCGATCGATCAAGAATGAAGAATTCTCACCAAACACACTGAAAACATAACTTTTTCGACATTTATGTAAAAAAAACAACGCTACTTTGTAAAATAAACAAAAAACAGCAACTGTATTTTACGCTCATTTTAGGTATCATGTCTTAAGATTTTGACGCTACTTACGCAACGGGGTGATTTGTAACTAGCGATATCTAACAATAGCGTGTAATTTAGAGTCCCGTGACGTCACCGGGCAAGCTCGTCCTAATGGTGTTAATTGTGTCCTAACGGCCGCAGCGCCCAGCTTTCTCCGGGAGATAAGCACGGGCCTCTGCGCTGACGCGGCGACCGCGCAGTGCTGACTGGGCACCCACTGCGCTTTTGTTAGCCACTAAATGCACAAGCGATACCAATAGGTAAAGCAAAGGTTCCGAATCGATCTTAACAATTAGGACAGGTCTGATTCATTGGCCAACCATGGCCTAGACCTGGAGACCAAGTTATGTAGGATTGAGGAAGTCGTGTGTATATAAAACAAATATCTGTACGACAATAATATGACTAATTGAATGCATAAATCATTTCTGTGCATTTTTATTTGTATACAAAAGAAATCGTCAACCAATTACGAGGAGGTACGTAATTTCGTCGCGGCTCAGGTAGCATCGTATTTGTTTGTAAAGCCGGGTTAATTACTTATTGCAATTATGAAGTGGATTTTGAAAAAAATATTATCTTTTATTGATCTAAGTGTTTGGAATTATAATTTCTCTATAAAATTCGACTCAAAAACTCATTCAATAGAAAGAACAATTAATGTTAGTTAATTTAGCTTTGTAAAGTTTATTTACCTATAACAAAACTAAATAACTGTGTGTTATGTAAGTTATTAAGTGTAAAGTGTGTAAATCTTTATGATGACGAAGATATGTATATTTACCAAATAAATTGAAGCGAAGTCGAAAAAATTATCTTTCATCTTTCATTTTAATATTTGGTCATTTCTTTTTTGTGTTGAATGAAAGGACCGGCCGGGCACAAGCCCCGTGTTTGACAACATATTGTTTTTTGTGTGAGGCTGCGGGGCAGGGCGGGGCGGGGAGCGCGCCGGACGTCGCGCTGTTTGCGCGCGGCACGTGCCTTATCCGACGCCGTATATGGAATGCGATTTTAATGCGCTTAAAAGGGAACGAGTTTATTTTGAAAAGAGGACATCGTTTTTTGTCGGGACCTACGCAAACACCGCGCGGACGAGGCTGTATATTGAACCGCGCCAGCACTGCCATGGAATACCTACATAGCTATTTGCATTCTAACTCGCTGAGCACGTTGCATTGAGTTTTTGAATGAGATAGCCGTGACCAAGTTAACCTTTAAATAATCGAAAAATTCATCACTAATATGTAGTATGTAGGTAGGTACCTATATTAAATAAAATACAAACAAAATTGTTACAACACCTAAATTGCCGAAGTAATTTGTACATCCACGACAAAAAAGTATAAAATATAGTTATTAATTCTTAAGTGTCACAGTTTAGACGCAAAAACTCAAACGTTTAATAAAACACTTAACTGCTGGAGTAACCTTTCAAAGAAAAGCTATTAATTATTTAATGGGCTACAAAACTGAAGTAAAACGCGCCGTTTCACCGCTTCGAGGACGGACGAAGGTTCAAGTGGAAGTGGTGTAAAAACGCACCCTCAGATAATGATATAATTGTAGACAATGCGCGCTTATCGCCTCCGCGTTACGGAGATGAGTTATCATAAAGCTTTATTTTTTATAATGGGCGGGTATTTATAATAAGTTTTGACAGCGCGGGCTATCGCGTGACCCCAACAAACAAAAAACTTAACGCACACACCCATTACAAATAGTATATACAGGCACGCACACACGCTCGTTGCCATGTGTGGTTCGCGTTATCGATGTGCATCCTTTACTCAACACCACAAAGATTTGACGAGCTGTAAAATTTTACGCAATATACTTTTTACTCGCTTTCACGCCTACAGTCGAACGTCTCCACTGTCATCTCGTTCTGTCTATATTTGTCGTCTCAACTGTACCTAACAATATCGGCCAATACCGATAAAAAAGGCAGAAGAGGTATCTATTAGTTGACTCATAAAACTCTGCAATTGCCAAAGTTTGATACGTTGTTTAAACGGGAACTGTCAAATGAACAAAGAACATGATTGTAAACAATCTGTGAATCATGCGCGCTTCAGGCGGCCGCGGCGTGGTGCGGCGCGCGCGCGTACACGCGCGACGTGTCCGCTGAGAGTGCCGCACGGGTCATGGTATGCTCAAACTATTTGCTCTCTTTTAAAATTAAATCTCATATCTCATCGTGATTATTATAATAAACATCGAACGATGTTGTTTTTATTTCAATATCTTAAATAATAAAACATTTAATTACTTTAATTGCTTCGTATATTGACGTCAGTTATAATAACAATATTTGTGCGGTATACTGTGTATCGTACTCACTGGCGGAGAGGCTGGCGGCGGCGGACAGCTGCGGCCGTCGGCTGCCGTCGAGACTCCACACCTCCTGAAACCCGAAATAAATAACACTCTTACCATGCCTCGTTACACATTACTGGTCCTGTGAATAGATCATAGAAACTATTTCCTAGGATGTTAAAAAAATGGATATTAAAACGGGTTTGACATTTTATTTCCCAATTTATACAACCTATTGTGAATCTATACATATCAAATCACTTGTCCTGACTGATTCATCAACATGCATAAACCGCTGCGACTACGAACTTAAAAGTTTGGCAGTTGGTGGCTTTTAGGTTGTAGGCATCCACTAAGAAAGGGTTTTTTGATTATTCGCCCCTAAGATAGTGAAAAGGGGTAAAAACTTTTATATGGAGAAAATGTATTTTTTGGCTGACTTTACCTTAATTCAGCACAAACATTGCTAAGGGAGAATAACTAAATATAAGAATCCCAGAATTTTAAATCATCCCCCATAGTGACGCTAGGGGGTATTAAATCCTGGAACGGTAACAATTTCGCTGGTAGATTTATTTAGCTGAAATTTCAAGATATACGAGGGCGAAACCGCGAACAACTGCAAGTATTAGATATAGTCGTTAACACAGCACTACTACAAGTCATGAGATTTAGTAATGCAGTGTTAACGAACATTCCCAAAGTTTTAAAAAGTATCCCTAGTATTAGATATCTACTTATTACGTATTATACAATTCTGCTGTCTCAAATAAAAATTACTTTAAAATCCTTAAAAATGACTTAAGAAACCCGTTTTTTTTTCAAAATATTTTTGGGGGAAGACCTAAACTGGTACCGCCGATGTAGTGCAGTTCACCGAATCAGTTAAACCAAACAAAAAAGGTCTGACTAATCGCAAGTTTGTAACTTTTGTTAAACCGAAACGGATTACGCTTCCCACAAATGGTATCTTATCTCAAAGGACACGCAATACTATCCTATGATCTTTAAATTTTTTAGCAATGTTTTGTTTGAAATAACTTTTGTACAATTTTGAATTTAAGCAGGAAATGACTAATTTTATGGAAACTTGTAAGCTAAATAAAAGGATAAACGTGTTTAAATTTAATAATTATTTTTGTTGAAAAATATAATCAACTTAAAAAAACTGTTATTGTAACTACCTATGGGTACATAAACCAACGATCGCAGCAACCACGTGACACTTGCTGTTAGGTGTTGAAGAGTTTGTTTGTTTAACTTCGAAGGTCTTTATCGACTACTAATATGTTTTATACTATGACCTTTCCTGAATAACGTGCATTCAAATAGAGAAAACTCCATCCAAATATAGGAACCTAATACAGAACCTCCTTTTTTGAAATCGGTTTCAAAAAGATCTGGAATGTAAGTAAATGGAAATACAATAACTCCGTACGACTGGTTTTGTTACTTAGGTATATCGAATAATATTACGTTTCTGAATATTGACAACAATTAGCCGGCGATGAGTAAAACAGGTTGTCTCATGAGGTAATTGGCAATAGTAATTGGATGCATGTAGATTGTGAGCTGTAATGTACATAGATACGGTTTGGAAAGCGCTCGTCAGGCGTCGCTGCGCACGCGCCGTTATCAGTGACTTATTGCCAGGAACCTGCTTCCGACTCGAGCGGTTCAACGAAACTTAACGTCGTTACTATGAAAATTACTTGCTGATATATTTTAAGTCTGATTTTTTGAAAAATATTATATTTATACTCATTATACTCGTAGCGAGTGTATGTTTGTTACAAACATCTTTTTATGAATTTATAATGAACTTGTGTCAGCAGTAGGGTCACACTTGGAATGAGATACCTTAAATTAATACATAATCTAGAAGCCGATTGTTGACATAAAAATGATGCAGACTGTGGGAAGTACCGTTTCTAACTGCCGTTAGGTATAGGTTCTACTGTCTTAAGGATCGCTTTTAATTTAAATACAAACTAAAATACTAACGCAGTAACTATTGACAAATGAACACCGTCTATGAATACTCACACTTCTTTTAGTAACATTACTTTTAAATTGATAAATGTGATTACACCTGCTCTCGTTGGAGAGTGGGGCAAGTATTCATACTCACAGGCTGTGCGTACGCGTTGGTGGGCAGCGCGGTGGAGCCGTACACGGTGGAGGGGCGCGAGGTGGCGCTGGCGAAGGCGCCGCCGAAGCGCGCGCTGAAGGCCGGCAGCGCGCCGCCGCCCGCGCCCGCCTCGCCGGCCTCGCCCGCCTCGCCGTACTCCTCGCCCAGCACCGAGCCCGCGCCACTCGGCGTGCCGTAGCTTGGCGACCCTCCTAATTGACAAAAAAAATCATTTTTTTTTAGAGAAAGCCGAAAGCCTAACCCCCATCCTCTCCCTTAGTTCCTATTCCCTTCCTTTATTAGTGCCTCCTCTGGTGCTGCAAATGTTCATGTATGAAGATGATCACTTTACATCGGGTGCCATTCAACCAAATGGGAATACTTCCGTTTTTGATGGCAATTTATCAAAACGTAATTCTTAATAATTACATAGAATATAAGTCTAGGAAGTTTATACCTGAGTATTATAATGTCACCTGCTACGCCTTAATAGACTTAATGTATGATAAAAACATTGCATATAATTTCTTTCAGCGAAATGTATCAAAAACTATAAAGCTTATTTATAATCGACGCGTGATCAACACACATCTTCGTGAGGATCGAGGCGCGGTACCTGCGGTGGAGGTCCATATCTGCGGCTGCGCCAGGTCGGCCCCGTTGTTGAAGTAGGGCGAGCCGGCCGTCGGGTACGCGCAGCGCGTGTACACCGCGCCGCCTCCGCCCCCTCTGCGAGCAAACAACGCTTTATAATATGCTCTTCACAGAGATACTTTTTTGTAATGTAACAAGGCCGTGTTTATATCCGTCTTTTCTGTAATATTGACGAGGAGAATTATACGAATTCGACATCTATAAACAGACTTTTTATCACGTCAAATGTGTTTTAATGTGATTGAAATCAAACGTATTTAAATGTGTAACGAGAGATAATTGTAAAGTAAACCCCGCATCAATATCAATTCTATATTCTATAATTCGTTATTTATTTATAGATCTTTGAAACGCTGTCGCGAATTCACAAATCGTAGAACAAGACCGAGGAATAACACACCATAGTGGTACTAGAACATTAAATAAGATGAAATAACATAAACAGCAAAACAAAATAAAGTCATTAAGTCAAAGGCTTTGCATCTATTTAGAACACACAATAAATAAATCTTGATGAAACATGTGGCAATACATAAGTAGGTATGTTTGAAATCAAAGTTCAAGTCTGTTGCTACGAGCCCGTGACTGACCGCCGCCGAGTATGGCCAGCTCGTGACGAGCGGAGCCATCGGGGCGATGTGTCACTGCAATAGCGAGCTATCGTTAATATAATAATTCATATTTTCTTTGTACAACAGGAACTGTAAACTTTTATCTGAGATTCAAAAAGGTTTATGGTTTGTTACTTTGTCATGTCGTGGAACCGTCAGCCTTTTTAATAAGCAACCTAACAACGACCTACGAAAAAGGAAGAGGCTATTCGACAACGGCTTGACTGGTGACTGGTTAATTTAATTTGAAAGGGTATATCCTTTAAATAGAAAAAAAAATGTAAGTTTGGTTTGAAAATTAAAATAACTAGAATAAGTATGTCATTCTACTTCCAAAAAGTGTGTTGGTGAAATTTCTTTAAATTAGGATATTCGGAGCACATGCGCAAGTAGAGCGCGCACCTAATGGCTCGGAACATTTCGGAAGTAGATGTGTTATCGTTGAGTCCTCTCTCCCCTACCCTCTTCTTTACCTCCTCGTCCCGTCCCCTCTCCATTCCCCCGCAGCACCGCCGCGCGCCTTCGTCCCGCTTGCATTCATTTACATGCAGAAACCTCCATCGTCATTACTGTTTGCAAGTCCGTAACATCACAATAAACGTAATGTTGTACTTTTATTTACAACTAGATGCAAACTGAAGACAAATTTTAACCGTACCTATACTAACTTAGACTCGCGGCTTCGTCCGCGTGGTATCTGCACGAAAAGTAGCCTATGTGTTATAACGATGTATAAACTGTATTACCGTAAAGTTTCATCAGTAAATTTACATTCTCTTTGTGAACGCCAAGCAAATGAATCTACCATTAAAATGTACTCGGTGGTTTTTGCTTGAAAGAGAACCAAACATCCATTCGTGTTTATAACATTACTTAGAAGTAAGAAATGCATTTTCTTTGTCCTGTTAAAATGCAACTTCGAAGTGGAATTAAGTTCGATTTAACTTCTTCTGATAGGTAAAACATTGGAAGCAATCGTAGGTAAACAAAGCACCGATGATAGACGCATACGGCACAGACGCGACGCGCGCCGCTTATGGCCGCAACTCGAACCCGGATACAACATTATAGTACAACGCGCGAGTACAACGGAACCCATTCAGCGCCGCACCGTCTCAATCCTTTTATTTACACCTTAGCGTTAAGCATTCTACAAGCTAATAAAACCTATACACGTTATTACTAAATACTTTCATTGAGATGGTAACTACCTCACTTGTCTATGTATCATATTTAGATATTCGTAGGATTTTAAGAGATTACCTTAAGAATAGTTCTAAAAACTGATACCTCATAGTACGCTAATGTCCGTGTCCGTGTGTCCGTGACAATAAACACGCATAAACTGCATGTACACGCAAAAATATATGCTTATAGTGACATTGTGGCTAAAACAAAAAAAAAATATGTTTATCAAGTGGTGGTATCGTTAAAAATTATTGTCTGACTGTCTGTCTGTTTGTTTCGGCTTATCTCTAAAACGGCTTCACCGATATTGGCGAGACTTTCACAGATAGCTAATGTTAACGTACGAGTAACTTAGACTACTTTTATTTTAATAATTTAATTTATTTTAATTAATAAAGAAACAAGTAATTAATTTAAAAATCAAAAAACAGCGTAACAAGACTATCTGCAGTCTCCGCTGACCGCACCAATATCAGTTCTGTCTAAAAGCCTACAGTGAGAATAGTTACCTACTAACAAACTCGAAATTGTTATAGATCCTAAACGGTAGTTTTGATTGAAAAATGATTTAAGAAACCTAAATGTGACATTTAAATACCTATTAACCGATACCACACTTGACACAGTTCGTCGATTTTCATTTTTTTTCTTTTTCAATCGGTATTTTTTTTAATTATTTATGCTTTATATGACATTCACGCCGCCATGACGAATCAAATAAGACGACATTTATAAAGATCCATGTTTGGTCTACATAGTGCACCGAAGGTACCCACATACATAAACACATAGACCGATAAACACATTACCCTTCTTTGCGTCGCGCAGTCGAGTAAAATGAACGTGGGTGAAACCGCGGGACACAGCTACTCTACAATAAGAGAAAGCGTCGGTAATTCAAAAATGAAATAAAACGAGAAGCCCGCATCAAGTGCCCAATCTGCAGTCCGTTACGTGTTCAGTGTAAAGTGCTAGGTGTGCTAGTGCTCCCGCCCGCAGGGCGCCGCGAGTGTGACATATGGAAACGGGCAAACATTGTGTTTTAATGGCACGTTGCGCACGTGCGCGTGCGCCGTCCACCCGACATGCCCGCGCGAGCACGACCTGCCTGCACAACGAAGCACCGAAACACGTCTACACATCATTAACCCTTACTTCCGCGAATTCTGGAACCACAACGCCGGTGTCTAGTCCGTCGCCTCCCCGAGGGACCACAGCCACCCGCATTATGATGCAGTAATTTGTACATCGCCAAACAGACCACCAGAAAACGGAAACATTAGCATCCGACTCATTAGGGAATCGTTATCGACGTGTCGAGTTGAGGCGGAAGTGGGTGACGTCACGCGGTCCAGTGCGAGCCGTGCCAGCGATACAAACAAAGAAACGATATTCCGGCGCAGTCGCCGAGCCGACTCGTATTTGCGCATCATCGACATCGTCCCGCGCCGGAACGCTAAGAGCCTATACAAATAACTCATTTCGAGACACTTAAGACGTCACTCGACACGGACAAAAAATAAATAGTACAAATTTAGAAACGATCCGAAGGGCTCTTAAAACGTGTAAAATAGCGCGTTAGAGACGAACAAAAACTGGGCGAGGGCTGCGCAAACACGGCGCTAGCGCCTCTGCGTCACCTGCGCGCCAGCGGGGCCGATGAAATCATAGGCATAAGACTAATTTGGGGTACTTCAAGTATACGGAGGAATTGAAGGATAAGCGTTCATCCTGAGCGCTTATTCTTCAATTCTTATCAATATAGACAGACTCAGATCCTATCAAAGCAGATTGCGTAAACATTGTTAACCTTTACTATTTTTAATTACCCGTGAGGTAATTTCACATACCGGTGTTTTTGCTGAATGTGCCACGACAAGCAATAGCTGCTCCGTATTCTAATGAGTCGAGGTCACCTACTCGCTGTAAACGCGCTGCTTACGACTTCTACGCCTTTTCCGACCATTACCTACTGTCTTATTAATATTATGTTTGTCGATTGAGAACGAAGAGAATAGATAACTATGGATCGTTATATTTTAAAATATGAAACAAAATAATAGTAAGAAGCATGTTGTTTGCTTGACGAGTATTGATCATTCCTAATTTTGTTTGTTTAACAATTGTAAATGTCGTAATTAACAGACATTTGTATAATAATAATAATAATTGTTATCCTGTTCAATAGTTCAGTTTACTTATTGTTCTAATTAAAACGAGGAAAATTCCGAGGACTAAGTGAGCCGAGTGTTGGTGCAGACGGCGGAGCTGTTTTGTTATGGCCTTAAATTCTGTTGCAAACAAAATAATTATATTATTACTTCGAAGTAACGAAACCGCATCCGTAAACGACACTGACACTAAAAATAATAAATCATTTCATTTTTTTCCATAAGACCCTAATTATTCCAGCAATTAATATTTGTTTCTTAGGTGCACCTAACATTCCTACACCTTCATAACATTTTAGATATTTCTATTATTTTTATTTCTTATTTAGCCCCAATGTATACCTTCATAGTATAGTTATAACTGCAACATCGCAGAAATCTAAGTAAATGTTAATAATAAGATTTAAACGCTGTCCTCGCTTAGATATTGCTATTGACAAAGTGTCTTCTTCCAACTTATAAAAATCCATTAAATATCTCCGTCATAATTCAACGCAGATTTACTGGATTTACCAAACAAGTACCTACTGTTGTAACTAATAACAGGTATAACCAAAACATATACACCGCCTTGTTTTCATCCAGTGATATAGACTAGGTGAGACTGACACATTCTGGATCGTAGTACTTACTGCGAACTTCTACACCAGACTCGGTTAATGGCAGAATCTTTCACATGATTATATAAATACCTACTCGTATATAACTTGAACCGGAAAACAAAACCATCCTTTTTTTTAAATAAGGCCGATAACAATGTCCAACTTTGGTTAAAGATTAACTTTACAGTTATATTCCTGCACAGATAGGTAGCCTATTTTCTAGATCAGTATTAGTGAATAAAAATAAATGCATTTCAGTTGTTTACAACACACCAAGGTCAGGCGATAAAATGCGCCATGTCTCGGTTCCCACGTGCGGCGAGAATGCGTGGGCGACTCGCGATCTCCGAGCGCATGTTGCAGCTATAATGTACGAATACTGTCCACCTTACACCGACCACGACTGTATAGAGCTCGGTGAATTCGTTGTAGGGAAGTCTACCGGTGCAAACACACGCCAACAAAACGCGTAGCAGTATTTTACGTTTGAACGAGTAAATCTTTTAAGAATCTATTGCAAAATTACCAAATTTTCGAATTACAAATTCTAAATAGATTTCTAAGCAGAAAGTGCAGCCGGCACCTATTATTAATTAAACTAATCTTAAGGTTTGCTAAAAGATTTTTGAGCGTTTCATCCCATCAACGTTGTCTTTGTTTCTCGAATGTAAACAAACCGATTGTTTTTACACTCTTCCGTCGTTTCCGAGGGAAAAAATCCGTCGTCGAGTCGTAGCCGGCTCAGCCGCGCAGGTATTTGCACAAGCTGTTACCTCGGGCTCGTTTGCTCAACTTCTTAGCGCATTTGCTATAAATTAATTTCCAGATCGTCACACGACTGTTTAACCATCGACAAAAAGAGGGTCGTTAAATGCGTATACTTAACACGAAAGTTTAGTTTGAGGACCCTATTTCATTAATAGATTGACTGAGAAATTTTTAGTTCAATTTGGTTGTTTGACGATTCAATAACCATGACCCGGTATGCTACTCATGAATAAACAGAGTTTTAGAGTACCTAACTAAAAACTTTATGATAAGAAAGCATTTTTATGTGAAGTACATATAAAATAGAAACAAATAGGAATGCTTTATAATATAAAATTTGTGTTTGGAATGAAATTAGTAGTCTCCAGGTTCTGTGGTTCATGTTACATTCTGTGACTGGCGGCTTTTTGTTAATAAGAATCTAATGTCTGTCTGTTGGTCTTAATTGAAAATTATGTTTAAAATTACGACTACATCTTATCTAGCGGAAAAACGAGTTTCACTTTTCGGATAATTGTTCGTAAAAGTTTGAACTCCGCGTTCAAGTCTTTAGTGACAAGTGGCAAATAGTTTCCGTATACCTAATACAGAAGGTGCTGTTATTTCACAATTAAATATTATGCTCGTGAAAGCCTTCGCAAGTTGTACACATATTTGCACAGCGTCGTTAACTAGGTACGGGCGTTAGTGGGTTAACTGTCGGCGCGGGCGCAGGAAGTGCGACTCATTACTAGTTCGCAGAACACGCACACCAGCGCCCTGGGCCACACTAGCGCGAGTCGCACTAAATGGGTCTGCGACCGTATCAATAGTCACGGAATACGCCGAGACTCACATTTTCGCTGACGTATGAAATACCTAGGATTATGTCGTCGCTCGTCGTGCGTTTTTTCTCCTCAAATTCAAACGTTTGACTGTTGTAGTCTATGATGTCCGTCCCACAACTATGTGACTTATTAAAGGTCTTATAAAGATCTTACTGTAGTCGCATTGAAATGAGCATTTGCTCGGATTAAAACGTCTAATGTGCTAACCCTACATAAAAGTATTTAAGCACGTTCTGTCTTTATAAGTATATCAGCTCATTTTAATATTATAATTAAATATACCTATAACTGTAATTTAGGTAGCAGATATATGTAATTCAGGGTACCAAAGACGTTTTTTGAGACGAAAATTTTCTTTTCTTCGAAGCCTTTCGCGTTTAAAGTTACTCGAATCTAAGCTAGACTCATCATATTCAGATGTAAGTGTCGTGGATGACGTCACGACTGCTGGCCGTCACGTCCGGCGATCAGGTGACGAATATTGCTTGTTATTACACAGCATTATTGTTATTACGAGTGTATAGCTCTACGTTCGACGTCTTTACTATTACCTGCACAATCTTCTAACATGTTAAGATGTATTTAATATTTACATACATAAGTACCTACGTGTAATTATGGTCTAAAATTTCACTTACTATGTCTCAGTATTACACACAGTACCTACAAACTGTTAACGATAATTTGTAACTTTTATCTACTTTTGAATAAAGTTATTTTTATTTTAATGCCTACTAGCTGTGCCCCGCGACTTCAGCCGCGTATATTTGAGGAAACATTATATTAATATAATGTTTACACAATGATGGCACGGCAGATGCCATCCCGTCCTTAACATAACATTCATAGTACAAATGTGAATGTCCCTTTCAGGTCTCAACTATTACAGCGGATCGATCCAGAAAAAGTTATGGACAGAAAAATTATCTTTAGAGCCTGGCATATCAAACCGAAGCCGCAAGCAAGCTACTAAGGTTATAATAATGTTAAACATAATCGATTGAGCATCTTATAAAGATAACATAAGGTTGAAACTTCTAGTAAGTAGGCATTTCTACATCAAAAGCATCTAAAACCTCCTTTTATTGCGGTTAAAAATAATTATTATTAGGAAATATAAATCTATTATCGGCAAGCTAGTAAGCAATTACTATATTTTCTATTCATAATTACAGCTTGATAAAACGACCTAGACCCATTGGGAAGATTAGAATTACTCATTTTATAACATTTATATAAAAAAGTTGTAGGTTATCTTTAAAGATACTACGCACTGTGTATCACTCGTCTAAAGAATTATTGATTATTTTATTATCCACTAGCAACCCACCCCGGCTTCGCACGGGAGCAATGTAGTTCCTTAATCAATATTCAATGTAGAATCAGCTCATACTTACCAAAACAATGCATCGTCATGGGAAATGAACCGACCTGTAAAATTTCAACTTCACAGGAGAAGAGGTTCTAATTAACATAGCAAGTTTGTAAAAATCTTGTCAAAAAATCCTAACTTTTAGTTTTTCCCTTTCATATTAGTTATTTATATTAAAAGTACTTTTACCCAAAGCCTGCTGTCAAATGCACTATTGACTGATTTTGTCAGCTAAAAGGACTATTTATCTATTAAGAAGTGTTGACTGTGACGCTCGTCGATTTTGATCACATTACCACGAGGATTGATTGCGACAAAACAACAGAAGTATAATGAGATATAATAACATTTCGATAAATAAAATGAATTTAGAACTCTGGCAATGTGATTCTGTGAACGAGTTGACGTTCGGTTCTCATTTCACGGTTGCGTCATTTACACCGCTACAGACGCCCCTATCTCGTCCGCGGATTATGTTACGAGTACATGAAAACTAACTAATTGATTTTTATAAATACATTATTATCTGTGATCGGCATCGCGATCGATAATTGTGAAACTTTTTAACCTATTTTCAAAACAAACTTTTTTTTAAATAAACTTAAATTAAATTTTGTAAACGTAACGTAAACATTTCCATCCCGACCAATGGTCAAATTGAATTGAATTAAAAATAAAATAAAAACCGACAATTTAGACCAATTGAACGAGCCCTAACGCAATACTTCTGCTGCAAGTTGGTGAGAAGTTGTGTATCTTGCGTATTCCAGATGACGCTGCAGCATCAGGTCAAGCGTACGCACCTATGTATGTTTTTTGATACTATTCACAGTATAGTAAACTTCGAGTTTTACGCGAGTAGAATACTAATAAGATACTTTTAACGACTAGAATTGAGCTGATAACCTTGAAAAGTTTGAATAGACCTTCATGAAGTATAGTTAATAACCATCTCGTTTCAGCTTTCACATCTAACAAAAGCTTTAAATCCATTCCGTCCATTCGTTAGGGACACAAAGAACCCTAGGCAAACTTATAACACTCCACTTTCTGGGTCGCAGGTTAAACAAGTAATTAATTGAAAAAGTCAAAATTCCGCCTGCGTAACAAACCCACTTTAAATTGTTATAGTTTCGAAACGGTAATTCTGAGTGAAAAATGATGTCTGATTGAGAAGCCTAAAAATCAAATTTAAAATACCTATTTAACGATACCCCACTTTATACAGTTTATATTTTCTTTTTTTTGTCATTATAGCGCCCAAAATCGGTAATTCTGATATTTCCAAATTTTTATACGTTCTATGCCATTCGCGCTGTTATGACGAATCGAACAACGTGTCCTTTATCAAAAGCGTTTGGTCTAAATAGTGTACAAAAAGAACATCATTAGCTAAATCTAATGTCAGTTAGGTTCGGTCATGTGTTCATTTTTCAATGGATTTGTTTATGAAAACATTAATAAACGTGAATCAGTGATTCATTTGTAATCTTTCTGGGAAGTGGAAAGTGGCTGTGTAATGAAACTACCTAGCTGTACGTCTACGATTGACGAATTAAATGATCAAAGATTACTAGAGCAGCGTCGTGACTACTCGTGTATTAAGGTTACGCTTTTCATAATCATGTTTGTCGACTGGTTATAGTGATCCCAGTTGAAGTTATGGCTGTTTTTATTCTGCTACCTATTACCATTAGGTTATATCTACCTGCTATTGTAATTATAAGTTCATAAAATAGATTGGGCGCCTAGTTTTTATCAAATCTAAGAAATAATATCTTCATAAAAAAACTTACAAAAAACGTAATATTGGCAAGAAGACGCTTTATTGTGTAAAAAGCGAATGTATCGTACATTGTAGGTACGTACGTGTGTAGAGACGTTCGGAAACGTTTCTAGATAATTCTGTTTGAATGACAATAAAATTACAAAAATAAATGTCGGTTGTGTAAACAATGGGAGTATTATTACACTATTACAGCGCGAACCGAGGGCGGCAACTAAACGTACCTACAGTGCGCAGCGGGCGCGGCGGTGTGCGTGCCGCGCGCCTGTGTGCGAGCGCCGCTAATTGCCAGCGATAACAGGCCGACGCTGCTCTACTACCGAAACTCGTATGGAGCTCTACAAGCATTGCATATTCAACGAAAAGTGCCTTCAAATTATATTAATATTGTTCGAAGTAGGGACAATACCTAGCGACTCATCGCACTTAGTGACGGCTCAGTATAATAGTAGTACTCTTAGTATAAATATAGCCGCACATTTTGGAATACAAATACACACACGATTCCTTGAACACTTTGAAACAATTCAATAACTCCAACGTTATTAATTTAATTTACTAATCAGTGTGTAATTGATAGGTACCCAAATTGTATGTTATATGAGCGAACGAAGCTGGCTCTTCGCTCGGTTCCAAATACATTTATTGAGCAAAATGTGCGTTACCTTTGTTACAAACAAATGACTAAAAACATGACGCTAATGTTCGAAAATGATTTAAAGTGAAACATGACCGCAAACTAACGTTATTTTTAATTACTTATTAAAAGTTGTTAAGACAAAAACATCTGTGACCGCTCGCATCGTCGCAGCCTGTCGCCGACCGCGGCGTCGTTACCTAACAGTGGTCGTTCTATTTACTGCACTGTACATATTTATTCAAATGAAAAGTAGAGCAATAAATATACTAGAATGTATGTAGGTATAACCTTCAAAATTTTCTACACGATATTCTAATCACCGTTATACGTAAAGGTCGATTCGTTTTAGGGTTTATATTTATAAGCCCCTGTTTAAAATAGCAAGTTGTACTTATAAAGAGTGCAAATAAAGGTGATATGTACGGTAGCGGAAAACTACTGCATATTGCATCGCCAGCGACGCACGTGAGGGTCGGAATGCGGCGTGTCGCAAGCGCGGGCGCCGCGGCACGTAGCGAGCAGATAAAGACGGCGAGCACTGGCGGCGCTCCCGAAGCCTTTTAGCTAAACCTAACTTTTGATTAACCAAGTAGAAACTACTACCGCAAAAAAAATCACAGCAGGCCTCACCCTGAACTACCGCTGTCGCAACGAGATACATTTTGGCGGTTGTATTCTGATATTTGTACTAAACAAATCAAATATAAAAATTCGTTTCGCATTGTAATAGCGACAGCTCAACATAATAACCCTTCTACGATTAAATATGAAAGAAATTATAGAATTGAGCAGCTGAACAAAATGATTCCTAATAGCTTAATAAATCTTAGCAAAATTAAATATGTCAACTAGATATTACCTATTCGTTTACGTGGTCCATCTAAATATTCTAATATAATTCTCATTAGAATGAATTGATAAAACACAAAAAGACTCAATGTTAGGTTCATTAAAGTATGTAATATTTCGAGACATTCAAATAAATCTTAGATTTCGAAATCGAAACCATTTTACTTATTGCGCGTATCAGAAATGTTGTGGCTAAATTTTCCTTATCGAAGCAAAATTGGTGTACCCCACGAATTTACAAAGTTCAATAGATAATAATAATCAGAGAAAATAAAAGCGAAGCCTAGACGTAACGGGCGACATAACATCTAATTCATAAACATTAACACCGATGCGATACGTACAGTTTTCTTGATAAGTGGAATTCCGCGATAGGAGATGACAGGGCGATAAGCCTCGCGTTCAGAATTCAGATGTAACAAGCATTGCGTAATCTTATCAGCGCTTGCATAATCCTGCGTAATTACACATGTGTGCTGTTGCCGCAACCGCGAGACTTCGCACGGCGCGGCCAGACGGGCCTCAACGAGACTCGTTGAGACAGAGGCGCGGATCCAGGTTTTAGTGGAGAGTGGACGGAAGGTAACCAATTCTCATGTAGTTTTACCCTGGTCAGCAGGCAATCTGCTTATGATTAATAATATTTCCCTTCTTTTACTTCTCGGACTAGAGTTGGCCAGGTAGCTGGAGACTTGTTTTTGGAAGTGATATTGCGTTGTAATCAAAGTAAAGCTACAATTTTCGGTGCTAACTTTAAAAATAGGTTTAATTCAGTAATGCAGAGCTGGATATGGAGGAGTGGAAAGTTTGGGGCAACGAAGGAGAGATACGCATTTTTATTGGTAGTAAATGAACACTTCTAATTTGGATCAAGTTTCAAAAAAGTTACATTAGATCGTTCACTTTCGAACGAACATAATTACGAAATCCAATATTTGTTTGAATAATATTTTATTGAGATAATATAAAATAAATTTTGTAGTTTTGTTTGTAATGAAGTTGACTTTACGTCTAATGAACTAATGCTTAACAATGATTAAGACGAGATGACAAAATTAGATGATTTTCATTTTTATTTTTTAACACGTTCTCGACAATAACCAAAGCGTGAGGAGTGACGATTTAAGCTTTTTTTTTAGGGACGATTTATATTCTCTCTTCTACCTATTGTGTTAATAAATTCTAATCCTATTACATTGCATATACTTTCAGGAAAACTTAAATCCTCTACGAGACTACTAATTTTGAGCCATTAGGTTCTCATTATGATGTACCTAAAACATGAGTTTTTAATTTAATGGTTTATGACAACAGAACCAGAACTCGAAACATTTATTATAATTGTAAATCTCACTTTTCTTTTGCATTAATGTAAACCTATAAGAAATATATTTTACGACAATGTTGTTTAGGTATCCGTGGACACCAACAAAACTTCACACAATAGCGCTAAAGTCACATTGGCGATGAGGATAAACGTTGTATTTAATTTGTTACAATATTATTTGTAATAGAAGTAACATGTATGTAAAGGAAAACAACAAGTAGGCAATTCTATTGCACTGCCGAAACTAGTTCAAGTCGAATCAATTTAATTTTTACATATTTTTGATTTGTCACAATCAAAGTGACTAAGTTAGAAGATGCACGAGACTCTCATTACTAGCAGACACGACGGGTATGCAGGGAATTTAGGGTAAGATTGAAAGTATTAGACGTGATCAATCCTAAGCGTTTAACCGAAGGAACGATTAAGATAACGACGAGCAAAGAGTGGTACCTAAGCAGCTAATACGTCGGCTAATGAGTGCGCGTCACCTAATGTGCTCGCTCGTTAGTGAGCTCTCAGGGCTGTTCGAGGCTAAGGAGCATTGTTATTCCCAGTTTAAACATTAATCGGAGATACCACTGATTTACCTAAAGCTACTTAATTATTTATCGTTCTTGTTAGGAATTAATTCTCGAATATTTTTATTTAGTAACTACTACATTTGTAAATAACAAAAACACGTAGTCATTTTTAATAAACAGAGCATTTCTCGTTAAATACTTATTTATGTTTGGAGGAAGATAAAATTATAAATAGTCGTTAACTACGTGTCCTTATCTTGAATACTGAATAGGTTTTCCTAACTAATTATATGTAAATTACCTAATAAAATATATATTAGTAAAAATGATCACTCACCCATCGACGTGGTGATGATGGTCGTGCGTGTAGGGCGGCGGGGGCTGCGCGGGCGCGTAGGGCTCGTAGTGCAGCGCGCGGTAGTCGTCGCGGCGCTCCGGCGACGGGCTCAGCTCGGGGCTGCGCCCGCGCAGGTACGCGCCGTCCGTGGAGCCCGCGGTCGGCGGCAACGCCGCCGCCGGCTTGAACAGCGCTTCCTCGAGGTGTGCGTATGTCTGCATATCGCGCGCGTGTGTCGTGTGCGCGTGCGCAGGCCGCAGCTCCTGGTAGCTGCGCGAGTGGGACGGCGACAGGCCGCCGCCGCCGGGGGCGTAGCCGAAAGACAGGGGGGGCGGGCTCTCCGCGTCGCCCGCGCCGCACTCCGCCTCGCCCTCTGCGCACACAACGGTTCGTTACTCGGGAGCGCCCATTGGCTTGCTTCGCGGTCGCGTCGCTTTATTTGTGATGCGAATAGATAGCGGGCCGCGACGAGCGCCGGGCGCAACTCACGTGTGGAAACAAAACAACGTATCGTCGTTCTCGCCGCCACGGGTACCCCCACGCGCGGAACTTATCGTGATAATCTAATAATAACACTGTTTAACTACTGCCTACTACTACTACTGTCTCAATCACTAAAACTTGACGCTCGAAATACGATTTGGATCCCAACCGATGTAAACAGTAATGTTTATATTGTGTCGATTGACAATAAAGAAACATAGACGGTAAGATTTATGTCAGAAATTTGTCAGTACTCGAATATCCTCGGGTGTGTGGCTTGTAAATCACTGAATGCACTCACCTTTTAGGCAGTTATTATTGACTTCGGCGATGAACGCGTCCAGCTCGAAGGTCTCGGCGCGGTGCCAGGCGGAGGGCCACGCGTCGTGCAACATGCTCACTACTCACTGTCAAGTACCCGCGTGTCGCGCTAAGTTGTCGTGCGCGTGCGGTCACGGCGGCGTTCGCGTGAGGACTGGCGGTGGCGGCGCGGCGGGCGCGGCGAGCGAGCTCGACCCGCCCCTTACGCCGGCACCCTGGAAGGGAGGGCAGGAAGCCTGCCTACACCCCTCGGGCCACACTTACATTATGTGGTTATATACTTGTTACATTGATGAGAATGATGCCCTGTTGTGATGTAGGAACTAAAACTCGTTCTATTTACACGATAAAAATTTGGTTTCATGATACGTTCAGAATACTTACACATCTAATAATAATAGACCTACCCTTAACAAGGTACCATCTAGCTAACCGATATCACAAACTGTGTGTGTTGAAGTCGATATTGCTGTTTTACTTGTCCAGATTTATAACAACTAGTTTCTGGTAATAGGAAATGGAATCAAGTTTTCAGAATTGTCAATTTTGAACTTAATTTTACAAAAAATAGAACAGGAGGTACATCAGCTGCGTCTCATCCAAAGGGATGCTTGTGCACGTTGTGTTGTGGCGGAGAGCCGAGAGCGTTGATTGCTCGCCGTCTGATAAGCGGTATCAGCACGTGCGCGTGCTATCGCGACACCGACCTACACCACCTACTGTACCACCCGCATTCGGCATAAGAAACCACACCAAACCTCTACTTTACACTTCATTTCTGAAAGTTTCATCGTTAAAAGTCATCTAAACATCTTTTTCTTCCGTTTCTTTTCGGTTTTATATTTCGATTTGGCTATTAATAAAGGATAACAATATTTTTCGAGATTCTACACATTCAGCGATTTCTGCGACCCTCAGACATAATTTTAGTAAACAAAGTAGGTATCTACATCCTATGTACAAAAACGATCATTGATTAAAATGTAACAAGGATCTGATTATCTCCTCCGACGCAAAAAAGAAGGCAAGCAATAAATGCGCAGGCTACTCATAATGTCTGTCGTCGCCGGTGTGATCTGCGATGTTTCCGTGAAGCGCTCCGGAGCGGTCTATAAACATGTCCGTCGCGGGTAGCGAGGCCCCACAAATCATCGGCTCGCGCAAGTTATCGTCTCCCGGGAACCAATAAATTTTATCGCATTAGCGGTAAGGGTGCAGTAAATCTGCGCGGGAGCAGTTTCTCTCGTTTCCGAGTATCGCGTGGCGAAAAAACTCGTGTTGTGAGAGTGTCGCGGACGCCCCGCGGCGCCCTGCGACAACAAACATCCCTAACGAGCGCGCCCGGGCCCTTTGTCTCGAGACAAGGATTACGCAGGCCACAGCCCACGACGATTATGATTTATAAACAAGCCACGAACCGCAAAAAATTGACAATTGTTTAAAACAATAGCGAAACGACAGACACTGATGGGCATTCTATCATACAAAAGATTAATACGACATATTGAGACGACGATTTGGAAAGAGTTCTGCACATGTTAGTGGCTTGTAAACAATGACATTCAACTGTTTTTGTAATTAAGTTATCTCGAAAATCTAACAAAAAATCCTTATTTCCAAAACATTTCCTTATTAAATCATCTAAGATAACACATGTCTGCGATGCTCGAGAGTGCATCACGGGCCTCGTGAGCCTCGTCCTTGCGCGATAAGATACGCCGCAGCACCGGCGGCGATACGCGCCGCGGCCAACAATGAACTTGGCAATCACGATGTTAGGATTTTGTGCAGATCATTCTTATCACTATACCGTTTCTAATGAAAGGAAAATGGGTTAAAGTCAATGGGTTAAGCCAGTTTTATCGAGCATTCTAAGGTTTTAATTATTGTATAAAATTAGCTGGATTTGCTCCGTCTCCAGTTCGTGCCCACTTACTGTCATTACTAAAGAGGTAACTTAGAAAATAAAATTTGCAAGTAGGTAGGTTGTTTGATTTAATATTTTTGCCAAAAATATAAGGTATTATTTGTTTTAGTTGTTTGAAATTACGTTTTTGAAGAAATTGCTAAAAAACACAAAAAAATATATGTGAGTCGGTATGTCTTTGAGTCATTCAAGCTCTTTGATCCATTAGCGTATTAACAATTCTCGGGAGCACGCAATTGTGTCGCAGTCCGCGGTAGGGGAGGCTTTGTTCTTTCCGGGGCACTCGCTAATGAGCTTCGCGGAAGGTGGTGGGAACCGCGACTGGCGAAAGTGCAGGGCTTGTTTCAGTGAATATTGCAGGTAACGTCATTTGTTTATGAATAATCATCCCGTATTGTTACTTTGTGCTAAGTAAAAGTATTAATTGTAATTTTCAGATTAAAAAAAATACATAAAAATTTAGACTTTGTTAGAATCTACAGAATTATGTTCACTAATTTTATCAAGACGTCTGAATGAGGTACGTACGGATACATAATTTAAAAAGGAATAGGTACTACCTACATTATTATAAGTAAAACGAGTATTAAGTATTATTTATTTATTAGAAGTAGAAATTTGGTATTTAGAACTGTAGTTACGGTACGGATACCTCTCCTTTTTTTAACCCCCGAGTGGGGTGTTATAAGTATGTATCTGTATGTCTGTCTGTGGAATCGTATCTCCTAACGAATTAACCAATAATTGTGATGCAGTTTTTTTTGTTTGAAAGCTGACGTTTGTGAATTTTGATTGTGAAGATCTGTTCAGAAGTTTGAAGATTATCAGCTCTTACGAAATTCCTATAAAGACTCAAAATATAATAAACTTCAATGTTGCTGTAATATTTGTGTCTTGCTAAATAGGAACTGGTAACAGTAGGCGTGGAATTTTAAAATACGAAAAGACATTTTGAATGTTCTTATCACCGTACAGTATTTACCGCTATTCTAATACATGTTTTTATCCTTGTCTATTTTTATAAAATCATTATTTTTTAAGTGATTTTTTTCCTTTTATGCGATTATTCGGAAACTAGAAAGTCGCCTGTCCTTTAGCAATCTCTTAGGCTTACAAGAGCATAGAGACCAGCACATAGTCATGTAGCTCCTACCCAGTAGATAGCTGGCAGTTCACGTGCACCGGAGCCCGCATGCTCTCGCTCCAGTGATCACTCGCACAGCTCCGCGCGCATGCGTCAGCGTAGTGCTGTACGGGCTCACGTTCATTGTTAAATTTTAATTTCCGACGAAGTGAAATAATTAAGGTATTTGTTTTTAGTGACTATAAGACCTAATTATATTACCTAAGTTTAATATAAGAAGGACGAATCAGTAGACAGCCTATAGGCACGAATCCTTGAAAACAGGAGTTTAGAGTTTAACGACATTGTCATTCGGGAAAAGAATTCTAACGATTTACCCATTGTATTGATGGTGACGGATAAAAGTTATAATATAATAAATGAACACATTCACTGTGTTATACGTTCAAGTGATTATACCTGTACAAAAATCTGTGCAAACGAGAATTAATTTACAGTACGACCAAATAAAATGATTATTTTGAGATTAAGGCAAGAGTAGTGCAGCGTAGAGAAATTAAAAATAATTATATTGAAGTAAACGCTATAGAAAAGCCGATAAACTGTTATCTTAGATAGTTATGGGGTTCACAGGAGTCGGAGCGCAGTAATAGGGTCGTAACGTTAAACTAGAATGACATCATTTGTTGTTAACCCTCCCAGGACTGCTCGCTGTGTTGTTTCATGTGTAGTACATTAGGTTACATTGTTGACTGTTATATGGTTTATGTATTAATTATTATAACGAGATGTTTTATGCGCCTTCTAAAGTGCACTAATGATGTTAGTTCATTAGCAAGTTCATTAAACTGTTTATTTAAATATTATCCCAAATATTGTAACGGATAGTTATAATAACGACTGATTAGTATTTTTTAGTACAATGAAATGATGTTTACTCAAAGATGTTTTTAAATAGCTCAATTTCGTTTATTATGATATTAAAGATAATCTAATGAGATAATAACAAATCCGCTACAGTATTTAATTGACAAGCAATTGTAGATAACGCTGTATTGAGCAGTTGCGCGACAGTCGCGCTAGCTGCCCGCAGCCGCTCACAACAAGACTACGACCAAAATATCTTTATAATTAAACCTCTCGTTGACCTCTCAACCGCTGCTCCGCTCAGATTGTTTTTATTCGTCGCTCATAGGTATATTAAGCGCTTCATCGTTTGTGTCTATTTATTATTAAGCTTAATAAGAATTTGGAACTTGGATTTAACAATACGTTTTTTTTCTTTAATTGTGGAGACATTATAATATGGTAAAGGAGTAAAAAATATATCAAGCATTAATTAACCTCACAAACCGGTCAACAACAAGTTTACTTTTCAGAAAAAAGAGTTTATTTTTTGTAGTGGATAGTAGTAGAGTAAGATATAAACATGTTCCAGATTATATTACTGCTGTCGGAAAGACAGACAAACTCGGAGAAACCATCCAGCAATATTGCCACACTCCAATGAGTATGTCGCAGTAAACATATTCACAATATTTGTATTAAAATGTGGATGTCATTACATATTATAAAACTTAGCTAACTACCGTGTCTGTCTGTATAAACACAATAAACTTAAAAACTCCTATACGCATTTTCGTGCCGTTTTCTCCAATGGACTGAGTGATCCATAAAGAAAGATTAGGTGTACTGAAACATGACGGAGATTATTAAAGATGTCAGAAAAAAATAATGTCGAGCTTTGCTGCGTGCGCCGCATAAATCAATAGTTATATAAAAACTAAAAAATTGTTACGGAATTATTAGTCTTAATTAAACTGTTAAAATATTTGGTTTAACGAGGGCGAAGCGTCAGTCAAAAGTTAGTCTAATATAAGTAGAAAAATAATAATAATGGGACACAAACGACTTAGCATTTCTTCGATGAGTAATTAGTTCTATGAGAAACCATCACTGAACAAAGGGCGCGGCCTCTGCAAATTTTTGGCTTGTTATTCATGTCGCTTCCCCGCCAGCCCTGCGCCTGCGCAGCGCGGGCCCCTTCCGGCCTCTCACATCCGCCCTCTCGCTGTTGATAACATTTTACTCAAATTCCAACATATTGGTTGTGTTCGTATGTTTTGCGGCTCGGATGTCACAGTGAACAACAATGAAACACATTGGTACGTAGTTATGTCATTAATTGTGTAATTAAGATATTCTTCGTGTTAAGTACCGAGACGGCCGAGTAGTTCGAATTCGTCCATCTCAACCAATTCAATTGCGGGTTCAAACCCCGGCTAGCGTGAATGAGTTTTCAAGTGCTGTTAACGTGCTTGATTTCTTTTAATGTACCCAACAATTTTATTATATAACTATAAATAGATAGAGGAGGAGGATAGAGGATACTCGATTTCGGCACCCAATTTGGACGACTCTGCCTAGCAAAATCAACTATGACAGACGACACAATTCCAACCTTGGACAACTCGCAAATTTACTTGTTGGGTCAAAGCTACTCACTTTGGGCCAATAAATCAATAAGCGAGCTTGTCAGAGTTTGAAATGGATACAGATTAAAGTTACAAAATCATCGGTACCTAACGATTTGGTAGTGGTTGTCAAAGATTTTAAAAGAGAATAACATTTTGAATTTAAATAGAATTTTTTATTGCACAATTTTGTTACATTAGCACACTCATTTAAATTATTCATTAATTGATTAATAATATTTCATCATTGTTGTGTTTCTAAATAAAGAAGTTAACGGTGTTTTTAATATCATTTGTAATTTATTTTCTAAATATTAATTACAAACTACTATTAGCAGTGCTTGTTCATTACAAATCATTTGTAGTGTTGTTGTCGGCAGAACTCGAAAAGCAATACGATTCGAAATACATTAAATCAACAAAAATCTATTTGTTAATGAATAATTCATTGAAATGAGTGTTACATATAACACAAGTATTTAAGCTTCATTTATATTTGTCTTCTATAGTTACAACCGTACAATGGTTTTGTCAGCACACCATACATAATTATATTCTAATTATAAAATTTGATTTTGTAAATTGTCTATTGCTTTGTTAAATTTTTGTTATCATAATAAATCGTGAGAGATTATTAATCAATGTGCCCTCGTGTACACTCCCTGTGGCAGAGCCTAGCTGCAGCTGTGGGCTACATACGAGGACAGGCACAGGCCCTCCGGGCAGTAACTCACGAGCACAGAAAGTTGGCATGAAGTAGCTCATGCAGCTGTGTTTCTTAGGGTGAGTGAGAGAGCCAGAAACCGAACCCCCTCCTTCAAGGGCTGTTAGGCTATTAAAGCAGTCGTGGATCCGCTGGTGCTGCAAATGGCCGAGAGCGGCGGTGATCCCTTGCCATCTAGTAGCACACCTGCTCGTTTATCATCATATTTTGTTTATATAATTATTTATTATGTAAGTCCCTATTTAGCCGACCTTAAAAAAGTTGGATGTTCTATATATGCTCGTATCTTAGAAAAATCGAGGGAACTGTTCGAATGTAATGGGTACACTTATACAAATGTAGGTATTTTTTTAGAGTGAATCGTACACTTGATCTAGGTAAGTAGCATTTGGTGATGCGGAACTGATGACAAAGGCCATGGAAAGACTAGTCAATTACAACTGTTTCACGAGTTGCGATTTGATTACATTAATACTGTTACTAAAATGTATGTGTGTAACGATGCATATAGTATACATGAATAAGTGAATTTGGTGGATACTAAGAGAACTCCTTAATACTTAACAGCCCTGCAGTGGGAAAAGCAATATTTTGTAAATGGTAATAAGTAGTTGACACTAGGCTATTGTAACTCAGGTATATCACGAGCTGTCTTGACCGACGAAACGACTCGTCCGGGATAGTACCTCATCTCAATAGGTGACAACAAATCGCTAGCGGTAAGCGCAATCGTTGTAAAGAATAGGTAGACATTATACGGGAATCGACGGTTTACTTAAAGTCGGTTAAGTATGTTCTTATATTCAAAAAGGCAATGAAATGATATTGTCTTGTTTGAAATTAGATTTCTTTAGTACCTATTTCTTTAGGTATTCGGTAATATTTTTGTGCCAAATAAGAATGAAATAAGGTTGGTTGTTGCCGAGGAGGCGAGCGTCGGGGTAGGCGCGGGGGCGGAGAGGGTGCGGGCGACAGTTTAAATAAATAAGATATTAATATTTTGAAGCGAGGGCCGGAGGTCGCGCGCGGCTGTTATCAGCGCCGCGTCCCCCGCACCGCGCCGCGTGACCCTGCGCGCCGCAGCCAGCTCACTATTACCAATATTGAACGCTTAAACGAATAAAAGCGTGTAGGCACCTATCTATTTACAAGTCCTATATATTCACTTACTCTGTGCCTGTCAACATCGTACCTTTCGATTGCATTTCAAACTACGAGCGCGAGTAATTTCAATGGTTATGGTATCGTTATCGGCGGTGTAACACGCCGCGCTAGCGTAACGTAAATTATTATTATTTTGAATGCCGGTTTGAGCATTATTACTTTCTTGAGCTACTTTAGTGACTATAGGTTAGTTTTTCAGTGCTTATTTTTCACGACATATTCTCGAATGAAATCGTCGAAGACCCGAAAAGATCAGCGACGTCGTTACGTAAGCGCGTAATCTCTGACCCCCGACGTAAACACCGCCTTATCTCGTTGCTACTTTTTAACGACGCTACGACGGAACTGGTCGCAGATAACGCTGTTAGAGATGGCTCATTATTACCATTCATAAATACTAATCTCTATACGCGAACATATCGCGCTGCTGCTATATATTCAGCTCTGAGGTCGGAGCGGTGTCGCTCGCGCTGATGGTCATCAGAGATTATGAACTAAGTACAGATGCTGATAAGCATTAATGTTTCAACCCACAAAAAGTCGAATACAAAGATATTGATGTCTTCTGATAATGCGTCATGTATTTAACATCATTGAAAAACAATTAAAGTCGAAACTAAATAAGTACCGAAAAAAGTCACTTAACTTTGTGTTATAAGTACAATAATCTCATGTATTAGAAAATCGTATTGTTAGATAAAACTTTTGTTTATACCGATCTGCTTTTAATTTATAATACATTTTTACAAAATAGAAAAGAAAAGATGGATAAATACTTCCTCAAATAAATATATGTACATATATATAGTATAGGTTTGACATCTTTAGACACCATTTTCTCAAAATGAAGTCCGTGTGGCTTGACATAGTGTTGCTTATCAGCGTCCAATTAATGTTTATGCTTCTTATCTACTACGTTTTACTTTGATAAGATAGATAGATACAAAGATATAAAACAAAAGCAAATGAATATTCAGAAATTTTTAATCGATGCCAAAAACGGAGGCTTTATATTCGACCCGCACTTACCTGTAAGTACCTAAACCTTCCTTTTTTTTAATTTGTACTTCCGTTTTCTCAAACATCACTAGCCCTATTTACCGACTTGTAAGGGCATTGGTCTGTACCTACTATTTAAACATTTAAACAAATATTTTCTTCTAACTCGATATGAGATAAACATGGCTCGAAGTAAGAATTAATTTCATAATTTTATTTTTAAAAGATTTTTTACAGCCCTATCTACAGTTAACCCGACATACGCCATGCCCAAGATCGCTGAGGATTAAAGAGCGAAAGAAAACCTTTTACGTTACATTTCTCGTAGGAAAAGGCTCTTGATTGTGTTTCTCGAAAAAGTCTATGGTGGAGTCTTAGGTTTCGTAATGTTCCTAAGACATACGTTGGCATTATCGCCAACATATATAAAAATGCACGCTTCTAGATAAGAACAGCAGTAAAAGTCATAAAATCCAGCCCAGTCACAGAAGGGGTTCATTAAGATTCAGCTTTGAGTCCCTTATCAGCCTTGGGCAGGAGGCACTCATGGTGAAGATGCTCTACTGAAAACGCCAGTGGTTGATTGGTCAGGTAGTACAACAGTAAAATAAGTAGAAATTCCTGGTCACCATGACGGACACAGCAGGTGACCTGCAAAACAACCTCCAACACCACGTATCTACCGTCGCTCATACCTGCGATAAGAAGATGTCCATCGAGTTAAAGGGGCTAGTTTATATGTCCATCATAAGTCCTCATTTATGGAAACGAGACACGGGCAGTAACAAAAAGGCAGGTTCATTCCATTCGAGTGTACAGTATAGTAAATTTTAAATCAATTTAACCAGAAGAAATTGCTGAGATCCTTTCAACAACTATAAAAGAGCACATAACTCCAATTCCAACGTCTGAAGACCTACTTAATAAATTGTAGCTGATCCATCCGTCGACTTCAAAATTTTATCTTTTCTGCGCGTTTGACACAGTCGCTTTACGTTTGATTAATTTTGTAATCATGGTCAAGATCCATAAAGTTTAACGTTCTCTAATTTTATTGAAATCGCGTCGATGTGTAAAAATCTGCTAAATGACAATGACTTTTGGAAGTTTTTACACAAAGGATGTTTACATTAAAATTTTAATTAGATATTTGTACGTCCATCTGTCTCTTCTTAAGTGTGTCATTTAAACGACTGTATATATTGAACCGTAATTGGTTATCGGTTGAAATATTTACAGAATATGTGATATAGGAACTACTGACATTTTATTCATTGCCTAATAAAAACAATAGAAAATTAAAAACTTTATTTTTATTTTAGTTTAAGTTTTCTTTTATTTTTATGTACTAGTTAGTATCGGAAAAGATTCGAGACAAATCTCAATCTTGGTAAGATTATATTGTAGTTTTAGTCTAAAGGATAACAAGAACAAATAATAAAAATGAGCCAAGCGCTTAGCCGATTTTTATAATTAGTACGACATAGGCGTCATTAAATACAAAAATGCTGTAGGTATTTTAAACCTATTGACTATTTATTTACACACCAATCAACATGATTGGTATTGATGAATTTTTTTTTTGGCCATCATGTTTACGGATGAACAGCACTCCTTTGATTCAATGTGTATTTGAACCTTTATTACAACCATTCGTCTAGTCCACAATGTACAGTACCTAATGGGAGTAACAACATATTAAATGGTTGTTGTAGCCGTTTGAATTGCGTTATCGTCGTCGCAGTCAGTATTCGATGCGCTCGCTTCGCCGAGAACATTGTGTTGTGCACGTTTTTCATACGAATTGACGCCGTATGATCATGTACGTTCACGCGCGTTGCGGCGTATCGCTGCGCGAGCGGCGCGCGGCACGTACTGCGCTGAGGCAACGTGTTGGGAAACATTGGCTGCCTCCGTGCTTGATACACGAACACTTTATTTGTAATCGTACATCTGGTTTTAAATTGAATCAACTTAATTGATATATTCATTACATATTTTTTGATTGAAATAAATATTTTATTTCGTCAAATACGACTGCGAGCGCCGCCGCACGGGTCACAGAGTGCTGTTAACGTTAACGACATAGCAACATGTCAACGTTAACAGCACTCAGCAATCCGTGCGAAGTGGCGTCGCGGGCGCGAGCTAGGCAGGCGCTGTCGTGGAGCGCGGCGCGGCGCGCGGGGCGCGGGGACAGCGGGTCAGCGCGGGCGCACAGGGCGCGCTTATCGCTCGCTCCCCCCCCCCTCTCCCCGCCCGCCCCGCACCGCTCACCACTGCCTGCGCCGGCGCCGAGTTAAATGTGAATCAGGTCGACGGCTCTACATCTTTTCTACTCGTGTCATAAGCTTATTATGTCGCATAAAAATTACATTTATAAATCATACCGCATATTGCGTAAATAGGTTTTTTATTTTTTTACAAGCTAGTATTTAATTTGAATACGAGCATACAGACAACGGGACAAGTGCCCGTTGTCTGTATGCTCGTATTCAAGTCTTGAAAACTAAACTAGAGACGCTTCGCATAATTTGATTGAGCTGAAACTTCAAATATTTCTGTAAGTGGGGTGACAATGCAATATTATGGGAGGTGGGCACGGCATCTCTGTGATAAAAGGACAGACACGTTGGCGCAGTGGTCACTGCAACTGACTGAAGCGCTAACGGTCGCGGGTTCGATCCCCGCTCACGGCAAACGTCTGTATTGGCCATGTGTGTGTTTCCGGACGCCCGACACAAGACCACGAGGTCTTAATGGGGGCTGTTGAGTGTGATGCGTTTATTAAAAAAAAAGGGCATGGCACCATCGAGTTGTATAATGACAACTTAATCAGTTGAATTCGGTACTTCAAAGCTTCTTTTTAAAAACTATTTTTTACTTTTAAATTATTTATCTTTAATAAAGACAAATCATTCGTGAAAAATACTATAACAACCATTAATTGTGTCGTAATGTGCATATCAAATTAAAAGTAGGTAGGTATAATGAACGTTGTTATAATATGTAGATATAACGCAGGTAATTTATAGTTTGGGCGCCCCCCACTCCACTGTCATTGCACGGGGTCTAGTATAAACGAAACAGTGTCTCGATAGGTACCATTTTCCGATGAGTGTTTGATTTTTATGTTAATAGAAATATTAGCTAAAGCATACTTTACTCGATTTGACCTCCTAATTTTAAATTTTTTACATTTTTAATTATTAAAATTCCCAAATTCTTGTTAGTTAACATTCGAAAATAACTGCTCGCATGTTTTGTTTCCGAAACTAAAACGCACAACAAATTTTACAATATGACGAGAGCGTGAAATCCAAGAAAATTATATAAGGCTACTTTAAAATATCAGCCTTTGGGGCTTTGAGACGGTGCAGTGGCGCGGTTCAGTTAATTCAATATTTAAAAATCAAAATCAAAATTTTATTCAGAATTTACATTCTTTTTTCCAACGTCAAGCAAATCGAGGCAAAGTTACACCTCCCCTCACTAGGGTAAAGCCTAGTTGTAGCCTGTTGACAACAGCTTGTACACCGGGCTCGACCGGGGCGCGCCTCACAGTCACAGACCATGGGCGTGTAGCATTTCGTACAGTTAGTGGGAGACCCGAGGGACCCTAATATCCCATACCTTTCCTTTCTATTCGTTTTCATCCCTTATTCCTTTCTAAGCTGCAACGCATGCTTTAGTTTAAACTTCGTCAAGTTAATTTAAATGATAATTTTTTACCTGACTACGGCGAAGCCAGGAGGAAGGGTAATTATTTTGGCAGTCTATGTATGTATGTATCTTTGTACGTTCTACCTTATCGTTTAAATTACTGAACCAATTTGAATGAATGTGGTGTTAATACATTTGTAATGATAGGCTGATAGGCTATATACATTTTATGAAATTTTTGTATGATGAAATTTATTTACTTAGTCGCAGGATATTTTTTTACTTTTATGACTTTTTAGACTCCAACTTCTATTGGTAGGTATATAAAGTAAACCCTGACTATCAACGCACAGCTCATACCGCTGAACAGATTGGGGTAAGGCACACAAGATAGTTTTTTAGCATAGCCATCCGTGAAGATAGATTTCTGAAATTTCAGTCCGTGAAGGAGAAACGGGGATACATAATTTGTCTGGAAACTATATGCAAGGCGTACAGGCATAGCTTCATCTACTTCAAGTAGTAAGACGTATCTGCAATGAATGCGTATCAATTATCATTATTTAAATTTTAAAACTTTTAAATCCGTATTTGGAAACATATAATTCAGTGGTCAAACAAATACGATGAGATGACCGAGAGTAATAAAAGCATGCAACAACGCGGCGGAATGCGTGGTGCCATGAATGAAGTGTAACTGGAGCCGACTCCAGAGCGCTGCTGCGTCGCGTACTCGGAAACGTGAGCGACAAAACTGATGCTCTGGGAACTGCGCGCAGACCAAACAATCGCGGCGCCCTCGCCGGCCGCGGCGAGGCGAGGCTGGGCGGTCGGCGTTCCGTGCGCGCGATGCGCTCGGGGGACTATGAGAGGCTCTAATTATAACACTTCGAACAACTGACTTAAACATTCGAGTAATTTCGCGTATCTTGTCAATTTTAAAAGGAAAAAGTTTCTGAATTCCTAGAGTATTTTTTAAAATGTTTGTAACCTCACAATTCATTATTGACCGATTTTAAAAATTCTTTTTTTATTTGAAAGGTATTCTTTCAAATTTCAAATTGGTTCCATAGAATTTTGATCACAATGGTTTTTAAATCAAAATAACTGAAATAGGTATTTCATACAAATAATCCAAGTTGCGTATATTGCTTTTAGACTCACTTCTTTTTAAGACTTGATGTTTAACCGCTTGATGTTTAGCATCGTCTTAATAATATCGCACGCAACACTAATAGAGACGATCCTTGTGGTAAAGGATGTCAATTATTAATACTCTACAATGCACCGCCATACATTAGTTTTTATAGACAATTCGAAATTTATAGAAAAAGAATAACGATAGTCACGTGATTAATTAAATATCTACTTACTAAAATACATAGCTTGGATACATTTTGCGAACTCCATAGTCGACTGTGACTGTTGAACTTGACAATCGTTACGTAGCTGTGTCGCGGCGCGGTAATGCTTCACAGTAAAAAATCGGATTTTGGGAACTTTTTATTTTAAAACTTCTGAAATTCATTCTAATAGGATCTGTATTATTTGTATTTGTATGTTCGAGTTAACTAGCTTTTACGTATATGGGACGTGATACCTATATAAAACTAGTCTATTGTTATTTATGAAAAAACCTTAGATAGAGAAAAAATCAGTTAAATGTAAATAAACATAATAATCATTCGGTTTTTTCGTCAATAAAGCTATAAGATTCTCCTAAGTTTATGCAACGATGACCTTGAGAAATCGAGACCAGAACCTGCAACGCCGCCGGGCCAACCGAGCGGAGACTTGTCACTAATCTTCTTGAAAACAATTCGAAACCCTCCTAGTTTTGTCCTTTGCGCGGTGATGTGACGTCAGAATCTGCCGACCATTTGCATGTGGAAGTACCTATGTATTATGCAGCCCTTTGCCATACCTACTATTATTTGTAAAAGTTTTGTTTGTTTGTTGTTTCCGGTTTCACACACAAAGCCAATGCGATTGACACACGACAATATGATAACGTTCAGTGAAACTGAAAACAGGCAGTTTATTGTTTATTTTTAAACCGTTTTAAAAATCGAGGAGGTTTTCAATTTGAAATAATAAAAATAAAAAAATAATATAATATAAAAAATATTTCTTTCAAGAATCATCGGTGCGGATAATCAATTATTTATCGACTTCGTGAGTCTCGTCTATCAAATACACGTGGGTGTAATTGCTGTTAGGACTTTATCTAGACATTTTTAAGTTCTATAAATCTACTCTACAAAATTTTGGTGCCTACGTGTGTATTGGTTTGTCATACGATACTAGAAAAGCGCCCGGGTCGAGCATTTCACTTCGACTACGTTGACATGATGAGCTGTGTCTTGCAAGTACTCGTGATTGGGTACGGTTGTAACAATTTCACTTCCCGTGCTCACGGTACTGCTATAACAACTATTGGCAACGATTAAAGCTTCTGAGATGAAAGTTTAGTTATTGTCTTTAAAATATTATCGAAACCATTGCCTCAAGAATAATAGTTGAGCAAAAAAATGTGAAAAAGTAATTTCCATTTACACTCGTGAATTATTGAAAACCGAACTCAAAACAAATAAACAATACTTAAAATACGTTTAACTATATTTCGATAATCAATTATAAATAACTTACCAAAAATAGAGCAACAGAAATATTTTCTTTCTTTAGTGTTTCATTCGAGCAGTTTTATAATTAGATTTACCAAACAAACATTATATCTTTTGCTTATATCTCAAGCGAGAAACACAGTGAACACCGGACTTCTCTTAGCTTGTATTAAAGGGCTCCTAATTTGATTTCATCATAAAGTTTTTTATACTAAATTCTGCCGCTTTCATCTCTCGAAGTCCTGCTTGTAAGTTTCCTAGCAACTATATGGATTAAAATTAATGTTTGTAGGTATGTTTCTCCTCTGTTCGTTCCAAAATCATTGATCGGATTGTTATGAAATTTGATAGGATCTGGAGACACCTACGAGAGTTCCTGACCTGCCGGGTACAACTAGTGTGTAATAAAAACGTTAAGGCCGCCGCAGACGCAGGGACACCACCTTTACAAAATCAGCATATTATAATCTCTCGATTATGTCAGCACGCTTTGAAATTCAATAAATCTATTAATATCTAAGCTATATCATAAATAACCTCGCCAAAAATTACCGCGGAAAAGGTGTCGTAACACTAGAATCGTGATAGGACTCGTTACCGTATTACCTCTCCTCTCAATAGCTCTCTCCTACCGAGCAGTTTCGATAATATTCAAATTGTTCACTAGTCCCAGTCGACCCTACCTACCGTGTTAATGATGAAAACTATATTGTCACGATATCGTGGCGTCAATTGGATAAGTATGTTATTCATTTATCTGGTAAAAATAAAACGATTATATAAAAGTATTTACAGAAAGAAAAAACATTATAGACACTAAACTAAGTTGGTAAACTAAATTGCTTCATGCATTTAAAAGGTACCTTATTCAAAATAGTCATAGGCTAAAGTTTATTATATGCGTATTATTTTATAACAAAAGCCTCAAGCCGCGAGCTAGACGTCAATAAAAATAGTAAACAATGGTTTTAAAATTGTAACGTACGTTTAACATTTCATAGTGGTGCTAAAGTGGAACAGCGAGTGCAAACTCGCAGGTCGCGCTGACGCGGCGCCGTTATCAGCGCCGGCCGGACGCGCAGCAGCTCTGCGCCCGCCGCCTGACACACTGTGCTGGACGTCTCGGCTCACTCGTCCGGTTCGCCGAGTCGAGACATTCCGAGCCGTACTTCCAAGCCCTCTTTACCATATTTTCCACGGTGAGCGCTTCGCGTGTTAAAGTAACGCAATTAAATCGACATGAGTGCGATAACGCGACGTGAATGCAGGTGCAGCGGCACAAAGCGGGTCAGCGGCTGCGGCGCGGTCAACACTCGCTAACAATAACAAGGAAACTCGTAACGGAGGCGCGCGGCCCGCGGGCAGCGCGACTGCCTACTGCCACTCGCTGAGTTTGAGCGATTTCGCTTTATCTAATCGCCGGATGATAAAGCGTTGCGACTCCCGCGTGTCTGCCGGCGCAGCGCACACGATCCGCCGCATGCGCCTGCGCACCGCGCCGCGCTGCACCGCGCGCCGGCTACCACTGCACCTACTCTCCCGGAGAGCCTGAGACCTGGTCGTCTGATGCACATTCATCAAATATCCTAGCTTCTAATCAACGACGACAAGCGAAACAAGACTTGTGATGTACCTACATCTATGTACATTGCTCTATTCCACGCGCACACATCTCGAACACGCGCCTTTACGAACGCTTTCCGGAAGTTCAAGTCTCACGCCTAGTCATGGAGTAAAGGTAACTGATGACAACAATAACACTATTGTTACTCGGCAAAGCATTAACTGAAAATCGCCACATCTATCCTTATATTTAAAAAAAAATGCGATTTCTAGTTTGGCATGACTTAAAATGAATACACACATAATATGCTCGTAAAAAGAAAATAATTCTCATAATTTTAATTCATAGAAATTTGCCAATATCTACGTGACAAAATTTTTAAGAAATTGTTTATATGGGAAATTTTTAAAATATATTTTTTTTTATATAATTTTGTATGGATGTAATTGATTGTAAGTTTTATAAAGTTTTTTTTGTAGTTAGGTAGGTATGTAGTAAATACTTTAGTTATTTCACTCAAATTAAGTGTAAACTTTACCGTGACTGGTGGCAGTGAACGCCGTTGCGAACAACGCGCGGACGGTCGGGTACCTACTCACCGAAATGGTATTCAGTCTTGGTGGCAGCCATCGCAATGCGGAGAGACAGAGTAGAGCAGGAGTCAGCGGATGCGCGAGCGCGGCCGAGTGGCGCATCGCCGGGGTCGGGAGCGAGCGAGTCGATGCGCGGGAGCAGAGCGCGCGCGCGCGGCGGAGGACGGCGCGCGAGTCCGCGGCCGCGCGCCGCCCAGCGCCGCCGCGCCGCGTGACGCAACCAGCCTCCGCGCACACCACCCTGCTGCACGGCCAGCACCCTCGCGCTGAGCGCCCACCGACACCGACGTACTTTCCAGGGTTCCGTAGGTACCCGAATCGTGTCGACGTGACCATACTAATTACTAAGCCTCCATCCGCCTGTCTGTCAGCGGGCTGTATCTCATGAACCGTAATAGTTAGAGAGTTGAACTTATCTTTGTGTATTTCTTTTAGTACTATTACGACAGTTATTAAGAACCAATTAAAAAAAATTGATTAACCTTGTATTAATCTACGTTCATCGTGTTAAGATCGGACTACGGATAGATGGAACCCCTCGTGTGCGAGCACAACTCGCACGTGAGCGGGTTTAAGACACCGCAGCGCCGCTTGGTTCCTGTGAGCACATCTCAACACGTTTTTAAGTAAAATAGACGTTCAAGGAGTGGAATTTAGATTTATGTGTATCTATACATTTATAAGTCATTTATAAGTCATCGTTTGTAATTGGTCTTAGTAGGTTAAAATCGATGTGTGTGGGAGCTCTTAAACATACATCTATAATATAAAATCACTTGTCCTGACTGATTCATCAACTCAGAGCCTGAACCGCTGCGGCTACGAACTCGACATTTTGGCAGTAGGTGGCTTTTAGGTTGTAGGCATCCACTAAGAAACGGTTTTTCGATCTTCAACCCCTAAGAGGGTGAAAAGGGGTAAAAACGGTTGTATGCAAAATCTTATGTAATAGTAATGAAATATAAAATAGTAATGAAATATGAAATATAAAACTTAAAAAAACAACACGTTATAACCAAAATATTATGTTTATTGCGTTTCAAAATACTCTCCTTTACATTTTAAACATTTTTTCATGCGATCGAACCCTGTTTTAAAACAGGACGACCACAGATCTGAAGGCATGTTTTCTACGTGCTGATTGAACACTATCACTGCCTCGTAGGAGTTGGTAAAAGTGAAACCTCTCGTCAAATCCTTAATTTAATGGAAAATTTAGAAACCATAGGTCGGAGCTATGCGCAGAATGGGTGATGTGTTGTACTTTTTCGGAAGCTAAAATTGACTTTGTTTTTTTGACCGTGTGTGGAGAAGCGTCGTCATGACGTAGGACAATGCGGCTTTTTGGTCGTCTTTCGCGAACCTTTTCTAACATCTTGGGTAAAATAATGGTAGAATACCACTCGGTATTAACACTCTTTTGATCTTCAAGTAGAATTGTACAGATAATATCCGTAGCTGAGAAATAAAACGCGATCATTTTTTTACCCACGTTTCTCGCCTGCCTCACTTTTGTTGTTCTCAAATTCAAACACCTATTCACAAAACTGCTGTTTTTTTACGGGTTCAAAACAATAAATCCACGTTTCGTCTTCTGCGACAATGTCATAAACTGCATTAGAATCTCCGTGGTCGTACTTCAGTAACATCTGTGAGCACCATTCCACGCCAGCCCGCTTTCGCTCCACTGTCAGTTCATGAGGAATCCAACGACAATAAAATTTCCGAACTATCAATTCTTCCTTTAAAATTTTCTGAATTTAGTTCATAGCAATCCCCAATAGTCCTCGAATTGTCTCATAGGCAATCTGCGGGTTTTCTTCAGTTAGCCGCTTAACAGTAGCCACATTATTTTCGTTGACGGCAGTTGAAGGCCGCCCTTTACGAAATTCGTCATGTAAAGGAACTCGACCTCTCTCAAATTCAGCATACCATCACCTCATGTTGCTGAAACAAGGTACTTCTCTCCCAAAAGCATTTTGAAGACGAGCGGCATAGTCTTGCGGAGAGAGAGAACTTTTAAAATCATAAAAAATCATCGCTTTAAAATCGTTTCGACTTAATTCCATTTTCGTTGCGCATATATAACTTTGATGTGTAATAAAAAACAATTGGAAAATGATTTCCCGCCAATTTTTATTTTTTATTAGTCAGAGGGGTGCAACGTTCCAAAAATATAACATTCCAAATTCAAATAGTTCCGATTAGCTAGAAGTGCAAAACTTTTAGTGTGCCCCATGTATTATTCCACACTAGGGTGCAAGGGGCTAGATTCGACTCGATTCTCGTGTGACGCATTACAGCAATATCTCAAACAGCTATAATATGTATATACACACATACTTTCAAGGGTAAATACAAACTATTGAATATTTTCGTTAATGATATGAAATATGAAAAAAATTATTAAAGTATTCGCCAGATGTCTCACGTTTCTCCACATAAATGTTTTTAACACATACCGATCGAGGTAAATCATAACTTATACGACTTACTTCGTATTTTTATCCGACTGTACGACGCAAGGGAGCGTAATGTGTTTATCAGTCTATGTATGTATGTTTGTGTGCTTGTACTTTTTTTACACGGTATAGACAGAACGCGTGAACAGGCCGATATTTATAAATGACACGTTTCGTTTCGTCGTCGCACTGCCACGTCGTACATTCCCATCACGATTTTGGACGAAGTAATGTGAAAAATAAAAAAAATTTAAATCGACGAACTGGATTTCCTTTAACATTTCTCAATCAGAATTACCGTTTAGAATCTATAACGATTTAAATTTGGTTAGTAACAATTTTCACCTATAGGCTTTTAGACGGACCTGTTACCTAAAGTTAGTCTGGTAACGCAGTCGGGTTTTTGGTTTTTTTAATTAATTACCTACTTGTGTTTATTAATCCCAGGCTCTCGACTGGGCGTATGCTTATAAGAAGAGTAGTAGGAATATTGGGTTAACAGTATTATCGCCTCGGACTCCACCGTCATAGGGTGATAAGTATGATTTCATATACATGTGTAACTACTGCACGAAATAGGATGCGGTTTTCAGTGGTGTTCTTTTGTTTATCTTGATACGCCGTTTGGACGCCGAGTTATCTACCAATATATTTTACCTAGTCGACTCCAAAGTCTAGTTTAGTATGAATAAATCCTATCGCGCATTAAAAAATGGCTTAACCGATTTGTTTTGTTCAGTTTCCCTAAATACTAGCTTTAGGAAATTTAAAGAACATTTTGAAAAATTAAAAGGAATAGCCGGAAAAAAACAGAAAACAATCGAAATTTCTAAGGGAATTTTCATTTGGATAACTCTCAATAGGTGGCGTTTACAATAGGTGAGGCGAAGATCATCGGGTTATCTGGTAAACAATATTATTTATTGAATTACTCCTTCATGTAGAAATGTGGTTTATTAGTCAGCGGCGATTACTGTCAGCTCTTACAGTTGGTACATGCTTACTTACTGTTATTATCGCGTGTAAGTATTATTTTTTTCTCCCCTCATTTCCTCTTTTAACAAGTTATAACTTAGTCCAAGCATTATTTCAAGTTTGAAGAAGATAAAAAAATATTGTTTGAAATACCGATGATAAGTGAATAGTAGATATCTATTTTTAGCGAAACAATGTAAATACAATAAAGGGGAGTAATAAATACATTGTTTTTATATAATTTGTACCAAAACGTGACGTTTAATGAGATGCGATTATAATAAACATGATATATATAGCGTCTAACGCCATCTATGCAGCTTACCATCTGATTCCAAAAATCCTGTGCCTAGTGACGCCGCGCCGACATGCGACATTTCCTTGCTCTTGCCTTAATTTACCGATAGATGGAGCCTCGGATCGTATGCAGCGGAATAGACTTGTTATAATTTTATTTATTGTAACACGTTTTTTATTAATAAATGTCTCTTTTAATTAAATATCAATATACTATAATTTATATGTATTATTATTTCTAGGTAAATTTTACATGTATAAATAGTATGTATATATGAAGTAATTGTTTTTATTTAATGATATTAATTATGGCCATTTTTCGTGTTACTATAATACATATATATATATATTAGTTGCATTATTAGCTATACGATCGGAAATTCATTAACAGCGTCATCTATGAGTACCGGGCGAAAACAACAAAGCTGGTTAACTCCAAAGGCAAACATCTCTCGTTTCGCTTATACTCTGTAGGTCAACCGTAGTTTAGTATTTTAGTATCTCAGCGTTTCGAAGTACATTGGTATATCTATTGTCTTTAATCGTAAAATCTGTACTTATAATGTCTTCTACGGCGGGCATCGTGTCAGGAGACGTAGCGTCGCTCCGAGTGCGGTTGATGCGGCGCGAGGACGCGGCCGCCGTGCACGAGATGATACACGTGAGTGCGCTGTAACCTGTACAGTACTATGAGCGAATGTAATCTATGCGCTGACAGCCGCCGCCGCGTGGCGCGACGCGTCACGCTGAGCCGGCCGAGTTGAGGTGCTTTGACATGAAAATATTCGCAAATTCATTAACGTATTTGAAAAATGTCAATCAACATATATGTATGTAATACGAATTATGTTAATAATCAGTTATTTTAAAACATGCATAACTGGAAAAGGTTTATAATATCTGACAAACAGTGAACAATGACGTGTCTTTGTTTCAAGACCTTGACTGTTTTCTCTTCTTTTGCTATTTGAAATTATAAAATGTTCACTGCATGTGTCTCATAGAAAAATATGTTAAACAAGGTTCTAAAACAATAATTAGGTAAATAAACTTAAACTCACGCGATTAAAAAACGAATGTAATAGGTAAGTACAAGAAAATTAAAAAGAAAAAAACCTACCACATTTTGAAGTCGATACCTAAGAATAATATTTGAAGTCGGTAAAAAAGTAAAATCTTTTACGAGTACGTGTTTTTTACTGGCAACGACTTACTAACTTATCTCCGTAATCGGTGAACATCCATAAAAGATAAAGTCCTCGACGAATTAAGAACCTGCTTCTTTCTTGGAAATCGGTTAATAAAATAAAAAAATCATGTAATAGATACTTTAAATAGCATGAAGTTACCTTAATGAAAGTTGAAAACACGCAAAAAAAAACAAAATTCCTAGATTAGTTTTTTATCTATCTAATTTTCAATAACCTCCTTACCAATACAGACGGTTAAACAGTTTTTGGCCGATTGACCTTGGTTAGTTATATTAATGATACGATGATATTATAATTTTTTTACTTATAATGACATTTAATTAATTCGGAACACTAAAAATTATTACGAACACCTTACATTGTCATTTTTAACACAGGGTTAAAAAGATACGACGGGATGGGATACATTGAAAGCCAATTCAAATAAAACTACTTTCAAAGCTGCGGTTAAAATGAGAAATGATCAAAGAAACGTCATCTAGGTCATGAAAGACCTTTCCTACGTTATACACTCAACTTCATTTGTCTCGAGCGCCGCGTCCACGGGGATGATTAAGATACAAGTTGGGCCGCCCATTATCTTCTATACGACTACTTTGACATACTTTATAAAAAACATACATTTATGAAAGAACCAACATAATTACAATAAAAAAATGTTCGAAACGTTTTTTAAGCTTCACATTCGTATCTATTAATATTATTGTATTCATAAAAAAACTCTGACCGATGAATATTCTAATTCTTTTAATTACACCATCAAAACAAGGCTTTATATTAAAAATTTAGCTTTCCGGACATTTTTCGAAATTAATCGTATAACAAAATTAGGTTATTTTGCCTGAATTGAAAAAAAAAAATCCAAATGGCCACGTAGAACTTATTCGTTTGCACGCCACTGAAAATGTTAATTTTAACATCAGATAATATGCGTATTGTATTCTTTTCGTGATTACTGAAACAAGTAAATCTCAAACAAATGTCCGCTCCGCGAAGCGGCGTGTCATTAGTGATGTCTGACCTGTTTGCAGGAGCTCGCGACGTTCGAGGGCGTGCCGGACGGGCCGCGGCTGAGCGTGCGGGGTGAGTGCCAGTTCAACATTTCATCTCGTTATTTACAAACTTTAGGACGCGACTACAAGAGATGAAAATTGTAATGGGAAAACTTCTTTAGGCGGGTTTTTGTAAGGAGAAAATCTCGTGAGACCTCGACGAGTTTATATCTTTAGAAGATTTACAACTACGAGTATGAGTACGACGTGTGACGCTTATCCGTGGCTTGGCTCATTTGTGTTGTGTATATATAAATAACATTTATTATTATATTACATAAATAATAATAATATATTAATTAATGAAAATTACAAGCTATAAAATTTTTATCTTGATATCAGAATTAATTTAAAAATTTGCAAAAAAAAATGTTATTTTATAGTTTATTAACTTTAAACTGTCAGGAGCGTATCTTTTTACCTGACTGTGGGACGCAAGGAAGGGAAATGTGTTTATTAGTCTCTGTACGTATGAGGGTTTGTATCTTTGTGCACTATTTAGAGCAAGCGCGAGGGCCGATTGTGATAAATGACACGTCATTGATCCGTTGTACCGGCGCACATGTCATAGAAAATATAATAATTTGGAAAGATTAACATGGCCGATTTTAGACGCCACAATGTAAAAAAGGAAAAATTTAAATCGACGAACTATGTCAAGTGGGGTATCGTTAAATAGGTATTTAAAATCATTTAAGGGTTCTTACATCATTTTCAATTAGAATTACCGTTTAGAATCTATAACAATTTAAAGTTGGTTAATAAAGATTTTCTATGGTCTTGTTACGCAGTCGGAATATTGATTTTTTCAATTAATTATTTGTTTTTAAAAAGAGGTTTTCAATTCGACTGAGTTGTTGTGTTTTACTTTAATATTACTCGACCAATAACGAAGAGATTTTACGATTTTATTATTTGTTAGGATATACGTTTTGACAAGCTTCATATTTTTTCGAGATTTAATGGAAAACATTTTAGTTATCCTTAAAGGACGGAATTACTCAACAACCTGCAGAATATCACAACACAATTAAACGTTTGTCCGAGTTTGATTACATTAAGGATATAATTTTTTTTTTGTGTTTTATTTATGTAAGAAATTTGTTAAACAAAGTTTTGGTTCCAATTAAATATGCAGATTTACTGGAAGATGGATTCGAAAGCTCGCCGCCGTGGTTCTTCGGGCTCGTGGCTGAGATGGACGGCCAGCTTGTGGGGCACGCGATGTGCAACCGCGCTTACTCCAGCTGGACGCGCCGCGCCTTCTACATGGAGGACTTGTACGTGCGGCCACGCGCGCGCCGCGCCGGCGTAGCGCGCCGTCTGCTGCAGGAGCTCTGCAAGGTCGAACCACAGTCCTCACGGCTTTCATAAAAATATAAATTTGCGGAACGAGGGTTCTGTGCCACTGGTGCCAACTATCGATTGTCCGGTTTTTTCTATTGTTTCACTGGGGTGATTGAACTATGAAACTGTTTAATTTGACCGCTTCCGAGACAACGCACTTTTACCCATCGCTCCTTACTGTTACCATAGCAGTTAATACTTAGTAGAGATATAACCTAGCCCTATGTCCTTCGACGCAGATGGCGCTGGAGGCTGGCGTTCATCGCGTGGACTGGCACGTGCTGGAGGACAACGCACCGGCGCTGGCGTTCTACTCGCGACTCGGCGCGCGCGACTTGCGGCGTTCGGAGGGACGCGCCGCGCTGCGCCTCGACCGCGATCGCATCGAGGCTGTCGCGGCGGGACAGCTGCGGACCGCCGCTGGGGAAGAGTCCCTCAGCAGTAACTGATATTCTACAAGCATCGTTATTTATATTATAATAATTTCAAATTTTGTATTTTGTTACGAGTAAAAAAATTTTAGGAACAGTATTTTAATAAATAATTTTTCTTTTCATTTTCCTATTACTATCCTAAACGGAATAACGATGAAAATACAATATATTTTCTTTTCAATTTCGTCATATGACAATCTTGTATATTCGTAACAGTCGGCTTGTATACTTGTACTTAGCAATCTTAAGTTAATTTGCAACGAATATTCGGCTACTTGTTTCCTATTCAGCCAAATATCGAATATCTAGTTACTATTCATAAGAATTATTATCCGTAGCTTTTATTTGAATTGCACAGATTCCACCCGAAAAAAACGCTGTTTTTTCGGGTGATATCTGGGAACTCATTTTAGAAGCAGATATCTTCAACCGTTTCCCCTAAATTTTAAATAAACACTTAGTGCGGATTATAATGCACGGCAAGGTGTGTGACGTCATCATAAAAACAACATGGTGGAACTCCTGAGTTGGTGGATTAGTTATTTTTATTGCATTCTCATAATATGGGTATCAAATAAAAGGACTTGAAAGTGGCGTTACTCTCGGCGTCAAATTAAAGGAATTGAAAAAAGTAACTCGAATAAAAACTTTTTAACGAGAGATTTACCTGTGTAGTTGTAAATTACACGTAAATTCAATAACTTTAACTTGATACAAATTTTTAAAAATTTTAAACTAAATAAATACGAGTGCTTTAATCTCGCGTCAAGTTTTTATTGTATACCTAGCTGTGCCCGCGACTTCGTTCGCGTGGATTACAGAATGCTTGGCATGTCTCCTGCAAAGCAAGGTTATAATGGTCTGCGGTGCTGCTCAAGAAAGGAGCTTTTTACATTGGATTTGGGAACTTTATGGTTGTATTTATACGCAGACACTAACTCAGATACGGTATTCCTAAAAGTGTTTGGTGTTAGTCTTTAAAATTTTGACTGTAAAACAGTATGTTCCCGCCGAGGTTCTCGAGGTATTATATATCGGGTGACTTTTTTAACTGGGCTTGATAGGCCATATCCGGAACTTTAAGGAATCGCGAAAAATACTTAAAGGAGTCTCGTGTCCGATTTTGAGAAATCTAAAACTGCATCATAAGTTTTTTTGATTTAATGATTCTCCTGACCAGAAATTGAACCCACTAATTAAAAAAAATACATTCTGTATTATTGCACCACCTACCTAATAGTGTCACTTGTAAGAATCAACTTTTGAAAAGTAATAGTAAGAGACAAATTAAAGGAAAAGATTTATTTTTTAACAAAATAACATTAAATCTATACATGAATTAGAAGTTAATTAATCGATTCTATATACAAATATACATAATCAAATATGTGGGTTAAATCATGGCTCCCGGTAAGTTTAGAAAAAAAGTCTGCATTACTTCGAACTTTATTTGCATCAAAATGCTAGTCACCTACTAAAGTAACGAAGAGTGTAAAGAATACAATCAAAAATATATAAAATGAATAACTCACAGCAACTTCTTTTATGTTTATCTATTTTTTCTATGTGAGCTATACAAAGTTGATAGAATGTGACGTTTGTTTTGGTCCCCGTCACCTACTCCGTTACGTAGGTAGTTTTAGATAATTCCTTAAAAGATGAATCAATTTATTGAAAATCTACATGTCACTGGACTCGGCTATTGTACTCACCCGCTATTAGCGTTACAACAGCCCGTTATAATTTTAAAATTTCACTTTTAGGTATGATCGTTTTTTTAAAGAATTACAAAAGATTTAATTAATGTATTAATTTGATAGAATTTTGTAAAAAATTTGCCCTTTCTTTTTGTTGCAGTTAACTATATACTAATACCTCTCTGAAATTGATTCTTATAATATGTGACAGTATCAGATGATGCAATCATACAGAATGTTAATTTTTCTCAAAATCAACGTGTTCGTTTCTGGCTAGGAGAACTTATTTTTAAAAAAACTAATGATATGGTTTTAGTTTTTATTAAAATCGGCTCTGTTACTCCTTTAATTATTTTTCGCTATTGCTTATAGTTTCGGATTTGATCTATCATATCCAGTAAAAAAATTACCCAGTAAATATATTATTTTCCAAATTATTATATTTATATAATATACATATATCTTCCCAATTTGAATTAGATGTTGTTCACTATTTCATTGGATTCAATTTTGTTCCTTATTACATTTGCTTTCTGTTCAGTGAAAGTTTCGTCAAAATAGGTCCAGCTGTTTTAGATATTAGCCGTAACAAACTGAGTGACAGAGAGACGGACAAAAATTTTAAAGTTATTAATTTTGTTGTCAGTACCATGTATACTTTCGTATGCATTTATTTAAAATAAGAAACGGACACATTAATTATATTTGGACGCTAATAAGCAATACTGTGTCAATCCACGCGGACTTCGTCTTGAGAAAATGGCGTCTAAAGATGTCAAACCTATTCTTAATAAATTAGTTTGAAGACGTATATATTCATCTTATTTTTTCTATTTTGATAAAATGTATATTGAATCAAAAGCAGATAGATTTATTTAATATGTTATCTATACTTATAATAAATCTGTAGAGAGGTCAATTCTGTACATGAAATATATTTTCAAAATTACTATCAGGGGGTGATTAGTGATCTAAATTGCAATCAGTAAAATTTTTGTCTGTTTATCTGTCTGTCTGTATGTATGTTCCTTATAGAAACAAAAACTACTCGACGGATTTTAACGAAACTTAGTACAATTATTGTGCATACTCCTGAGCAGGTTATAGTATACTTTTCATCACGTTACAATCAATAGGAGCAGAGTAATAAAGGGAAAACGGGAGACGTTAATCCAATTTTTAAGCTTCCGTCGCGTATGCAGCCTTAATGGTTAAAGTTACATAGAAATCATGTATGACGGAAATATTCTACATAAAATTTCCTAAAAAATTAACCGCAACAGCATATGTCTATCTTTTATGGTTGACTCACAATAACACGTGTAACTCCTGATAGGTTAGCAGATCGGAGAATTCTGATTATATTTGTTTACTCTTCCGTTTATAATACTCTCACTCATCCCTAATTTAAAAAAGTTAACATTATTACCTATTTAATAAAAAAAATCATAGAAATCAAGTATTGTGGAATGACATATTATATTTCCCTATTAAATTACGATAGTTAATCTGTCTGTCACATCAAAACCACTGAACCCTGACGAAGGACATACGCTACTTTTTTTCGAAAAACGACGAAAACGCGGACAAAGTCGCAGGCAAAAGCTAGTATAATAATAAGTTTTTAAATATTTGAGATTATTTTATAAATTGCAAAATATGGAACGCACCTGAAATACGAAACATTGAGTTAAGAAACTTTTTTCCATACTTATTTAGTTTAGATGACTTAAAATTTGTTTGGATAATGTTAAATAGGTAACGTAGTATCAAAATACATCAATATCTTAAATTTGACTTTTTGTGGGTTGACACATTATTGCTTATTAGCATCCATTTATATGTATAGATGTATAACCTTCCCTTTTTAAATCAGAAATTGTGCACTATTTTATTGGGTTCTACAATATTTTGTTATCGCGATTACACAATAACAAAATATTAAGAGAATTATCTCTTTTTTACTTATTCATTGAAATAAATATATTTTTTTAATAAAAGTAGCTTAAGTTAATCCTTATAATATTAGCTAGGTATAGGGGCTGTTCATTAATCAAGTAATGTTTTTAAGAACTTTTTAGACTTTGTGATATTTCGTAATTTTTTTTCTTCCATCCCCTCTCCCTCCTCTGGGCCTCACGTCACCTCATTTGATTCAGCTGTTTCAGAGATTAGTTGTAGGAAACAAACTGACAGACAAAAAAATTAAGAAATTGGATTTTTTGATGTAAGTACTGTATATACTTTCATACATTTAGTGAAAAATACAAAATAATGTTCGATGTGAACTCATAAATTTACATAACTTTTTTTATTTATGAACCGATTGAAATGAAACAATCACTAAAAGTTTAGTGAAGCTTACTGCAATATATTAATGAAAACCACATCTAAATCGGATAAGCCGTTTCTGAGATTAGCGGGCACAAACGCACAGATAAACAGACAAACAGACAAACAGATAAGAATTCTAAAAATCATAGTTTTGGGTTCTATTGCGTTGGTAAAGGCCCCCAGTAAGATTTTTTTTCATATATCTTCCATGTACAGACAGCGACCCGCTAGAATTTTATTATTAGTATAGATAATACGAGTAGGGCGAGTAAGGGGAAGATGAAAAACGAGGCAAGACAAAAATCGTCTAAAACCCCTGATTTAGACTAATATTTCCAGAGTTGGAATGACAGTTATTTTCTCGCACCAATACCTCACTCACCACTAGCCGCTTCGAGTACGTGGCTGTATAGAATAAGCCGATGTCTGCCGGTCACTCAACAGTGCTTTCATCTTACCACTTGTCCTATATCTCTGATTGAATGGAAGATACCATTATGTTCTAGGAATACCTTATGACTTTTTTCGTATTTAAGGATTTATTGGAACTTTTCATATTCACCCAAATCTAATTTGATGGGTGAGATAAACATACATATAAAAGTTTCGATCGTAACCCGTTTTCAAAATCCATACATAAAATCACAAACCTTTAAATGTACTCTTCATTTGTTATATAATGTTCAAAAAACGATCTTCCCTCCACTCACCTTGGTATAGATTTTGATTTGGAAAATAAGAATGTATTGATCCCCAAAAATTTTTTTTGTGTTAGATAGCCCGCTTAATGAGGAAGGTTATAGGCTACATAACATCACGTTACGACACAGCAGCGAAGCGGTAACCTTAAACGCAAGTGAAGCAGCGAGGAGCAGCTAGTGTCATATAAATTGTGACGCTATAAATTGATATTAAACTTAAAAAAGAAAAATTTATGTTATCCTTTTTTGCGCGTATAAATAAAAGTTTGTTTTTAAAGCATATTTTTTACTTTTAATCTATCTATACTTATAATAAATCTGTAGAGAGGTCAATTCTGTACATGAAATATATTTTCAAAATAACTATCAGGGGGTGATTAGTGATAGATACTGATGCCAAAAATGCAATCAGTAAAATTTTTGTCTGTCTGTCTGTCTGTCTGTATGTATGTTCCTTATAGAAACAAAAACTACTCGATGGATTTTAACGAAACTTAGTACAATTATTCTTCATACTCCTGGGCAGGTTATAGTATACTTTTTATGACGTTACAATCAATAGCATCAGAGTAGTGAAGGGAAACTTTGGGAAAACGGGAGACGTTACTGCAATTTATAAGCTTCCGTCACGTATGCAGCCATAATGGTTAAAGTTACATTGAAATCATGTATGACAGAAATATTCTAGATAAAATTTTCTAAAAATATCCCGCAACAGCATATGTCTATCTTTTATGGTTGACTCACATTAACAGCAGTTCGGAGCATTCTGATTATATTTGTTTATTCTTACGTTTATATTAATCTCACACATCCCTTATTAAAATAACTGGTCAAGTGCGAGTAGGACTCGCGCACCGAGGGTTCCGTACAAACTTATAGAAATCTATATAAGACTAACCCATCTACGCCATTTGTGGTCTTCATCATCAGTTCCAACATAAGTTACTATCAAAAATACCTAAATCGGTATACGCTTGCCAATATTTGAAGAGTTCCCTCAATTTCTCCAGGATCCCATCATCTGATCCTGACCTGAAGACAATGGGACCACCTTGGAAGTATACCTTTTCAAACAAAAAAAAATTTTGAAAATCGGTACCCAAATGGCGGCGTAATCGGCGAACAAACACGAAAAAAAAAATTAAATACAAGGTCGAATTGAAAACACTCCTTTTTAGAAGTCGCTTAATTATAATCAAATATTATGTAAATATGGATCACGTCCCAAAAACTATTTTGAAACTACTTAGGAGCACTTTAATTTAAAACACGATCATGGATGCAATCTATGGAAACACAAAATTTTGTTTTAAGTACTAATACAGCTTATACTTTCAAAAAAAATAGTTATAGCGCGATTCAGGATACACCTAGCGCCATCTCTTGACAATTTCAATGAACTAACTTGTTGACTTTGACATTAACAACATAATTATATTATATTTTATTCTCGTTTATTTTTATTTATATTCTACTACACTCCACTACCCCTGCACTACGTTCGTAAAATATTTAGATTTACATTATCAATCAAAATATCGAAATATATATTAGTGTTGCCAAGACGAAAATAATTAGTCCTTAATTGGAACAAAACTAATTGTTTATTTATAAATAACTAATTATAATACTAATAACCAGAAGACTTATATGTGTAGATAAATAAGTAAATTAAGTAACTCGACCTGTTTGAATTTAATTTTAAAATTTTCGTACTAAGTCAATACGAGTACTTAAATCAAATCGCTTGAAGCTCTTATATTGAATGTTAATTACGTAATGACGTTATAAATCGACGATAAAACTTTTAAATGAAAAGTTTATTTTATAATTTTTAGCGCGTTTAAATAATAATTAAAATAAAAATTTTTATTAATCGAGCAGAATTATATCACAGTTAATGTCATAATGTTGTAATAGATGGCATTAGCTGTACGCTGCATCGCGCTATCATTTTGTTAGCTGCGATATATAGATTGCATTGCGTTGTTTATAAAGGTTTGCTGCTTTTTAATGTTTTCGTATTGATACAAATTTCTTCTCAGTGTTTGTAAAATTGTTTTTTTGACCATGGTCAACTTCTATGTTATTTTGTTACAAGTACATATAATTTTAATTCCAAGATTAATATATTTTCCGCTTAATCAATTTACAACTTGATACATTTACGCGTTCCTGAGAAAAAGGTTGAAAGACAGACGTACAGACTGACAGACACACGAACAGAAATTTACAGTTTTCGGATTTTTTCCTTTATGTATACTAAAGGACCTTGCTCCTGGCCAAATTTCATAATGCTTGGTCAATGGGAAGTACCCTATAGGTTTTGATTCCCTTGCGAAAACGTTAAAAACGCTATCATACTTAAAATATGTGATATAAATGACCGTATCTTTTGATTGCGTTAACTTAGAAGTTTGATTTTTTCACAGCTCTTAGTAATTACAACTCTGAGTACTTGACGTTGATAAAAATTTGTTACCTTCACGCGTTTCTGAGAAAAAGGTCGAAAGACAAACTTACAAACAGACAAACATACATACAAAAATTTACTGTTTTCAGATTTTTTCCTTTATTTGTACCATAAGATCTTACTTCTTGTCAAATTTCATCGTGCTGGGTCAATGGGAAGTACCCTATAGGTTTTGATTCCCTTGCGAAAACGCTAAAATGGTCAAAATATACGACATATTTTCCATTATCTTTTGATTGCGTTGACTTAGAACTTTAATATTTTCACGGCCGCATGTCATCGTAGACTTGAGTATATGATATTAATTTCAACATGATACGTCTATGCATTTCTGAGAAAAAAGGGTTGACATCCCGACAGACAGACAGACAGACAGACAGACAGACAGACAGACAGACAGACAGACAGACAGACAGACAGACGGACAACAAAGTGATCCTATAAGGGTTCCGTTTTTCCTTTTAAGGTACGGAACCCTAAAAAAGTTAACATTTTACCTATTCAATAAAAAAATCATAGAAATCAAGTATTGTGGACTGACATATTATATTTCCCTACCAAAATACGATCTGTCTGTCACATCAAAACCACTGAACCCTGAGGAAGGACATACGCTACTTTTTTACGAAAAACGACGAAAACGCGGACGAAGTCGCAGGCAAAAGCAAGTTCATAAAATAATAGTATATGTAACTTTCGTCAAATATAAAAGTATTCAAATAATTGTATTTTAGGATTAGAATACTGTGATGCAGAAAGATTAATTTCTTTGCATTGTCCGTCTGTAATATGTAGTTATGTATAGTCAGGGAGTTTAATTCCGTCCACGGCGTGACTCCGGCTACTCCCGATTATAGACGCTACAGTACAGTCAGATCTTCAACACTTAGTTGTGTTGGTAAAGGAAGATCATATCTAGTAATATCGCCTAGGTACCATAAATAATTATAGAATTGATTGAACTACACGTGCTACCATTTTATTTAAGTAACATATAAAAGAACAATGGCAGATTTCCATACATCGTTTTCACTGATATCGAATTGACGCGTCTTCAAATGAAAAAATATGTAAACTGTAGGGGATACACAGCATAAACATAATCTGAAAGAATTATTTTATTTGGAAGCCACAAAAAAAAGATTTTTGCATTTTAATATTTAGAGGTTAGGTTCACAAATCACTGTTTTCTTAACAGTTTAAACTGGTATTCGTGTACGATGAATAATTTTTAGCACAAAAGACGTCAGTTTTCTTGGTTGTCAACTAAAATTGAAAATAAAAAACATGTATAGCCATTTGAAAATAAAAAACATACCTATATGTAAGTATGTGTAGGTAATCCGTTGATGACGCAGAAATAAGTATGTAATTTATGTTAGTGCTGTATATAATAATTATACATTGTAATTTCTAATTTCTCGATTGCTTATAGCCAGAAGCTTAGTTATTAGTAGTGGTGTTTAAGCAACATATTTCGGCAGGTAGCTGTGAGTTAGATCTCTCTTCAATCGTGTCGGTTCGCCATACCATTGGCCCATGATAATAATATATAACATAACAGACACACTTGTTTATTCAGCCACGCTCACAATTTTTAACTAACTTTAAAAAGGAGGAGGTTATCAACTCGGTCGATATTTTTATATATGCACAAAGATTACTCAAAAATCAAGGGAATTTCTCAAAGATTACAGGGACACCTATTGCCATTTTGGCAATTTTCAAAATATAAGCTCGATAATTTGCTCACGAAAAGTAGCATTTAATGTGTGGCGTGGAATTGATGATGGAGACCACAAATATGATAACATATTTTATTGAATATAATAACTTATTATCAAAATGTTGTTTAGAAAAAATGTTATTTAAAGCTTTTTAGTTTACTTTTGAAGTCGGTTTAGTTTTTGTTCTAAAGTTATTATGTCACCACTATTAGGAGAAATAAAACACATATTTTAAAAATAATTTATTCTGAATTTTCTGAATGTTGTTTTGTCGACTTGTTCCAGCTTGTTGTTCAGAGCCAGTAGTTTGATAAAGATTCTGATTCACAGCCGATAACGAAAGTTCCCAGCATGCTTCACAAACGTAATCGTCATCAGTAGCCTAAAAGTAAAATCATAATACATTTTATGATAAGTATTCTACGAGTTCCGCATTGTATAAGGTGAACGTTACAATAATAAGACACATAAATATTTGCAAACTTACGATTTGTGGATAAATCCAATTGCAAAGCAGTGTATGTACATACTCTCGTGTTTTGCTCCAGGATTTTATATCGGCGAAGAGTATTCAAGCAGATATTACAATTGGCGCCCAAAGTTCGTTTGCGTCTGTTATCCATTTTCAAGCAGATAATATTCAAATCTTCAAGCAATATCAGGGTCCGTTAGAAAAATCACGATGTGTCGTTTATAGCAGGTATCAGTCCGAGAGCAAGCAAAAGTCAAAAAGTAAACCAAAGAATCAAGTCCGTGGGCAAAGCGAACGTTAAAACTGAAGGAAACTAGGGAAATAGACTTATAAGCAAATAGCGTAGCACTAGATCAAACTAGACTACTGACATATATTGTAATGTCGAATTCAACATACCGTCACATAATGTTGTCATTATTATTGTTATAATTCCCGTATAGTTGCGTTCTTACAGGTTGTAAAGAGTATGTAAATATAGTAATAAATACAAGAAACAGGGAGATTATTATTTATTTCATTGTTATTAATCATTATTACGATCAATCACAGGATGTGTCATAATTTTTGTCACTTCTAATATGATACGCAAGGTTATGCAAATTGCATCCTTTTGTTTTTTTTTTTTTTCTGAAATTGCAACACTATACATCGCCATTTATTCAAAACGAAACCGGAAGTAATTAAGATTTTAATTATTTAAGACAATTTTTTGTGGCTTTCATGGACTAAACCGAAATCATTAAAAAAATGAACAAATTGAATAATTGAGTTTAATATAAGTCACATTCTTAGACGCGTTCAAAAACATTTAGGCAAATTTCTGCCATGATCCTTTTGTTACTTATATTTTAATTATTCGTTAGAGTACAAAAATCTCTATAAAAACGATTAATTACTAGATATAACAGTTATATAAACAATTGCTCTTACAGTTATACGATGGCTTTAAGTAGTTTGTTTTTTTACTCTTATTAGATTTTTATTACATATATTGCATTAATAAATAGGATGTCATAAAAAATAAATGATTACCACCATTATTCATTTAAATGGGTCGGCATAACCCCGTTTTATTTTTTTGCACATACTACGCGACCGAAGACATTATTTTTTATATGTGTAAGCAGATAATTGCCAGCCTATCTTTAAATCATGAGTATCATTGAACAATCTAAACATTTCAAATTAGCAAATTACAGACAATGCCATTCAAAATTTCAAACCTTATATAAACACATTGATACAAAACGATTACAGGAAGATGACATAACTTTGCGTCTGTTCGGGGCAACCGGCGCGCTTGCAAAAGTACAAACATTACAAAATATTTTACTTTGCACAAAATCCTATTTCGGGTACTCGGCTTAAAGCGATGAAAGAGACAAAACCACTAAATATCGCTTAGACCTTGAAATATGTCACCACACAACCGTGGATGGCACTCTATGTGTACGCATTTATATGTGAACACGGCGATCCCGCGTGTATCTCGGGCTTGGTACGAAGGTAGCAGAGGAAAGCAACTTTACGTTCTGCTAGGAAGTGCGCAGACGCGCCGAGGGTCACGCGACCCCGCGGCCCCAGTAGCCGGCGAGCAGGCGGCGCGACCGGCGCGCTGTGTGCCGCGGACGGCGCCGAGCCCTCACGCCGCGCAACTTCGCTCCCTCAAAGCTCTACGAGGCGAGCTCTCGCTGCCGCGGAACCTGTCGACGGTCGCCTTGCATAACAATAATTACAGTTTCGTGAGATATGTCTACGTTTTTATTTTAAGACTAGATGTCTGAGCTTACATACAACGTGTTGCGCGACCTACTTTCGCATTCGAACTTATCGACTGGTAAATAACTGTAATATTTAACTTGAGTAAACATCAAATAATGTAATATTTTCTTAGACACATATTTAAAGTAAAAATAAAAATTATTCACTATGAAACGAGGGAGTAGAAGTGAAACTATCAAATTACATGACACATGTGTATAAGTAGTTATTACGAATAAACCCGGTTGACGCAGGTGTGCTAAAGATATTATTTGTTTTTGTTATAAACTATCTTCAAAAATAAAATATTTTAATACCTAAATATTATTAACAAAATTTTATACTAATGTTGTAGATATATTACACCGTGTATTAATAAGTAAACAATAAATAACACTAAGGAACCAATCGTTTCAGTTAAAGTTCTAATAACGCGTTAATCGAAGAAGTAATTACAAAACATTGAGATTAATAATAAGGGCATCGTCAGTTATCGATCAGCTTATTCACGGAACAGGACACAGCTGTTTGATCCGGAGCGGTCAGGCGAGCGAGTAATCTGTGCAGCGGAGCGCGAGCGGCGGGCGCATGGCGGCCGGCACGTGACGCCGCGCCATGCGCGCCCGCCCGCCCTCGCCGCTGCTGCTGGCCGCGGTCGCCGTCGCCGTCGTGGCCGCCGTTCCGCTCCACGCTCCCGAACCTGCCTCCGCGCCGCTACTGCTCGTTGCGCGCCCTGCCTGTCAGATGGAAGACCCGACCTTCTTTTCCCAGACTCGCCTCGAACGTTACACTGCCTCTATTATGCGTTTTTCCAATATTTCCCATCCATACCGGCTCCTTAATTATGAAGGTACATTATTTAATTAGCGATAACTTATGCCTTAATGATTTCCATCAGATAGTGATAGATTTTCTTATTACAGAAACCTGTGGCAGCGACTGGGAATCGACAGTGACACGCCGTGCTTTGGGGACCCTCGGAGTGGGTGGTGGAGTAGTTTTATTAGGAGGATCTGGAACAACAGTCTGTAGGAGTGTATCTTTGGCAGCACGAGCGCTTCACCGTCCGGAGCCAGCTAAGTGTAGCGCCGCACGTATGCGTGGCGCTGCTGTAGTGGAACTTGCTGGGCTGCTGCGCTGGCGCAGAGTCTTGTTGTGGCCAGCGAGAGAGGACAGCGAGTGTGGAGCAGCACAATTGGAAATCGAACGAGCTCTCCTCGTAGTCGGTGTTCTCGTGAGACGATTATCCGCAGACACCAAAGAGGCTACATTTTGGCCGCACGGTAAGATATATTACTGTACTAGAAGAAATATTTATATTTTTTGGTTTTATGAATCTGTTACATATGTCGGAGGAAATTGTTATAAGTGCCAATGGTGGTCAATTTCTGTACATTAGCGACCTAATCTCATTTTTTTAAATTTGGTATACATAATACATATACAAACTAAAATACACTCTATCTATACATGCTAAAGCAGCGTGGAAGAACAGTAGAATGGAAGTCCATCATTTTCGAAGTAAGAAACACGAAATTTAATGTATCTACTTCTGGTTACAAATAAATGCACATGTGTACATAGTCGTTTTTTCAAAATATTACCTTTAAGAGGGTGAGCTAGGGGTTGTAAATCTATATGTAACTGCCGAGCGAAGGCGTTACAGGCCGCTAGTATTTAAATAAAATTAAATCAAATATAATGTAATGTACTTCATTTAAATAGGGCTTGCAAGCACTATTAAATTGTTATCAAAATAAAACAAAAAATACTTAAATTAACGAAAGTCACTGAACCAGTTCATGTAGATTCGAACGCGATTCAAAATAATAATGATAATAAGTCTTTATATATAATAGTAACTTTATATTTCAGTGATTATCCTTTGCGATTTATCTGTTACGGAAATGAAGTTAAGAGAAAATTTAAATGGCACCGATATACTGCTTTTGCATGTGGTAGATTCTACGACATTCAAAGTTTCTAATACAAAGAACAAAATGATTCAGACTAAAGAACATATAACTTTAGAAAAAAAAATATTGTCGACTCCGACGACAGTATTATCTGATCTTTTGTCAGATTATTTTGACTCCTTTCATAAAATACACTCACCGACGTCTATTACCCATAATACAAATGAACTACATTCATTCCCTGCAAAACTTACCAAATCTTTACCACAAAACGTAAATCATCATTCGATGTATATGGACAAACTACGTTTGCTTAATATAACGAGGATTAAAAGAAAATTATTTAAAAATAGACAAAAGGGAAAGGCAAAATACTCAACTCCTCGCCACAAACGTAATACGGGATACATAAGTTCTGGATTTATAAATTCACTTATTACGAGCTTAAATCTGGAGACGGATAATCGCTTATTGATACTAAGTGATGACGTTACGGAGGTCAATCTTACAGCCGAAGCTTTGTATCATGAACTTCTCGAAGCGACTCTATCACAACTAGAAGCGGAACGTACGAGATTACAATACACTACAAATATATTTTTCTTATTCAAAAGTGAAATTATAAACGGTAGTATGTTATGGAGACGCGTAGCGACACTGACAACTTCATCAGAGAGGACGATAGATCCACGCGATGAATGGAAAACAAGAGTTGTTGTAGACTTACCCGGTGAGGTAGAGTTGAAACTTTGGAGCACAACGCGAAATGTACAAGGAGAAGATGAATTAAAAGCTGTAAATGGAATGGAAATGGCGCATTTAGCTATTATCGTAATATGTTTATGTTGTACTATTTGTGGTGCAATAGCTGTAGGTGCAGCTTACGTGAGACGCGCATCTATAAAACATACGCCGAGAAGACCACGAGCTGTCCCTGTTCTTGCCTCTGCTGATTTTCAATTTCCAGCTGATGAACGTCGTCGGGTAGGAGAAGGAATGGAAACGATGCTTTCTTGGCTTCAGCAATTTCATGAATTTGGTGGCCCAGATCAGGAACGACCAGATTTACTCAAAAGGCCGGAACCGCTAATCCAATCAGCTCCATCGTCCACTTGTAGTGTCACGCGACTTGCACCCGACAATCGCACCAGGTACAAGGTATGGTTTTTTGATGATATTTAAGTATCTCACAGATCATATACATAATGTTGATAATTTGTTTTGCATGTGCAGGGTGATCCTGTGCACATGAAATATTTACCTGCCTCGACACTCGAATTGCGTCGTAAAACTACTGACATATTGCTCGTGATGCAAAGTCTCCGACATGAAAATTTGAATCCTTTTATTGGTATGTAGCATATTTATGAAAGCAATGTGTCTATTTAAGACGTATCGACGCCTCCAACGAATACGAATAATAGGAAAAATCAAATTTTACAGGAGACGGCAAAAACTGAATTTTTACTAATATGTCGGTAACTATCAAACCTATTGAGACCATTCTTTCACCAAAAATTATTCGTTATTTTTTGATTTTCAATGAGAAAATGATAAAAAATTACTTTACCGAATAAAACATTAAAGAATTGTCACGCCATGTATTTTTACCATAGTGCTCGAAGGAAATACCAAATCAATGTTACTACAGTAATAGTGCACTAAGATAGTATTCAACGACACAAAAACGTTTAACTAACAATTGTTAGATGATATAGCATTTTTATTCGCTGGTATATCTGAAATCAGCATCACAGTGAAATAAACTACTTGTTTGTTTGGTGAAATTTTAAAAAGACCTTAAATTGATAAGTATTGATTACGGATTTAAGATTTTTTTTTGTCAGTGCGCAATTAAAAGCGAAATTATTCAAATTAATTAAAAACTTATAAGATTGCCATTTATTTTCGTTATTTAGGCGTAAAATGGTAACGGGCAGACATTATTATGAACAGTATTGATGTTTACCGGAACAGGTTCAAACACTTTTTACTCTAACAATGTGGTAATACTAGCTTACCGTAAAACTTTTAGTCTGATAGTTTGGCAATAGATAAAGCGTTAGTATTCGTGTAAAATTTTCATTTATGTCTTCCGTTGAACATAAACATAAAGGTCTTTATTTATTGTCTAATTCGAAAACTATCCGGAGAATAATTTAAAAAAAAAATACAGTAATGTATTAGGGTGTCAGCATAGCAAATCTGCAATAAAACGCACTCTATCGTAATAGCTATTACCATTGTATTCGTCGGAGGCGTCGGTATTTACTAATGACTATGAAGTCTTTATAAAATATGTGAAAGTAACAGTAGTATAATCATTTGGAAGTTTTGCCTGGAAAGATTTTCAGTGTTTTTAAAAATGGGTGATTTTGTAGATTTTGATATGCTCTATCCAAATTCCTATTTTGTCGTTTAATTTCTTTGCAGGTCAGGCTGCTGTATTGGAAAAATGGTTACCTTAAAACAGTGTTTTGATAGTATCTACTTTCCTCCTCGTTTTGCGATAAAAATAATTATGTAAAAATTTAACTAGAGAAAAATTCCTAAACTTTATATAAATACTTTCTTTTCAACGTTTAAACTTTCCATTTTACAAAAAAAAAACACTTATTACAGGGCATTTTATATTGTTTAATATATAATTATTTTATTCGAAAAATGAATAGGAAAGGAGATATTCTTAAAATAATCCTTTTATTTGGGAATCATTTTTCTAATATGGCCACTTCTCTGGAAAAGATACGAGGTGGTAAAGACAACCTTGGGAAAGACCATGTCAAAATCTATAAGATTATAAATTTTCAAAACTCCTGAAAACTCTTCATGTAATCCATACTGTTTGAGTACCAAATGTCTGTACTACAGTGTAATTAAAAATATTATATATGAAATTGCATTGCATCTTAGCTTATTGTTAGCTTTAATAAAAATATGCACTTAGGTTGCTTGACGGAAATCCGACCTGCATTGGTGTTCGAAGCATGCGGACGTGGTTCTTTGGAGGATGTACTGATAGCTGATGATATTCGATTGGACTGGACTTTTCGGCTCTCGCTGCTCACTGACTTAGTACGCGGCATGCGCTACTTGCATACATCGCCTTTGCGCGTGCACGCACGACTCTCGTCTCGAAATTGTGTCGTTGATTCTCGCTGGGTGCTGCGCATCACCGACTATGGCCTGCCTTCCTTCGCCTCCGCTCAGTCGCTTCCCTATCCTCCTCGAACTGCTCGGGGTTCGTACCTCCTTCACTTATTATTCATATGAGTATTACGGTATCCATGTCTTTGTAATAACTAAACTTCAACCTGTCAAATTCTACTTCAAATATTAGAAGTATCTGAAAAATATTTGACCAAATTACTAATCAGTTAAAAGCTATTCGTAAACTAAACGTAAACTGTCGTGCTTAGATTTGCTGTGGACGGCCCCAGAGATACTTCGTGAAACAAGTTCAGCGACCGTTCCGGGTGGTACACAAGCGGGTGATGTGTTTTCATTTGCAATAATTATGCAGGAAGTCATTGTCCGCGGGGAACCTTATTGTATGTTGTCTCTTACACCCGAAGGTAAGAAAGGAACATACATGACGAAGAGAATATTTTATAGATTACAAGTGGGTTAAAAAATAAAAATTTCCAGAGATTGTGGACAAATTGAAACACCCACCACCGCTGATTCGACCATCAGTGTCAATGAGCGCAGCACCTCCCGAAGCTGTAAGCGTGATGCGCCAATGTTGGAGTGAACAGCCCGACTTGCGCCCTGACTTTAATCGTCTTTACGAAGTTTTTCGTCACATGCATCGAGGAAGGTAAATTATATGTTTTTCGTGAAGTCGTTGTTTAATGACAAACTGTCTAATAACATAGAACTAAACATTCACGTTCATTCGCAGGAAAATAAATATAGTCGATTCAATGTTCGAAATGTTAGAAAAGTATAGCAATAATTTAGAAGAATTAATAAAAGATAGAACTGAGCAACTGGACATGGAAAAGAAGAAGACTGAACAGCTTCTTAATAGAATGTTACCGAGGTAATTTGTATTCTGTTTGTTTAATTTTTGTCGGAAAATGATTCTTTACAAATTTATAACACTTCAAAATGGATACAGATCAGTAGCAGAACGGTTGATGCTCGGGTTACGTGTCGAGCCGGAAGAGTTCGAAGAAGTGTCGATTTACTTCAGCGACATCGTCGGATTCACCGCACTCGCCGCGCGCTCCACGCCCGTGCAAGTAGTGGACCTGCTGAATGACCTCTACACCACTTTCGATGCGGCTATAGAACAGTACCGGGTCTATAAGGTTCTGAATTAAAATTATCAGAAAACGATGTCTTTATATAACTTTATATGGATTGAAGTGCCGATAACGAATAACATACATTTTGATTGCAATTTGAATTTGAATGTGTATTCTATTGCTGCTATAGCAACAAGTAATAAAATCCAGTCAGACATATCTACAGAAATATTATAAAGAGGAAAGATTTGTTTTTTTTTTGTATGTTTGTAATGAATAAACTCAAAAACTACGGGGCCGATTTCAAAAATGCTTTCATCTTTGAAAAGCATGAATGTATCAGGCTGAGTAACGTAGACTATATTTAATGCTAGAAAGAATCCTTGGGTGGGATCCTTACTAAAACATAAAACTAATACAACAAAAAACATAAATGATAGTTGAAAAGATTTCAAGAACTTTGTCCACCCGCGCGAAGCCGGAGCCGGTTGCTTATATATAATGGTTTCATGACTAACGTAAAACTGCTTGTTTATCACATACTTGTCAACAGGTTGAGACTATTGGTGACGCTTACATGGTGGTGGGCGGGCTTCCGATTCGATGCAGCGACCACGCAGAGAACGTGGCTACGATGGCTTTACACTTATTACATCTAGCTGGGCGCTTCCGCATCCGACACCTGCCCGTCACACCGCTGCATCTGCGCATCGGCCTGCACACGGGCGCGTGCTGCGCCGGCGTGGTCGGCCTCACCATGCCACGCTATTGTCTGTTCGGGGACACTGTCAACACTGCTTCTCGCATGGAATCCACAGGTTTGTATTGTTTATTCAATTTGTTGTTTAGTTTTAAAATATTTTGCTTTTGTTTCAGTGGTCACAATCGATTTTAATTTCAATTTTTCGTTACCAATTTTATTTTGATTTCCACACGTGTGTATTGTATTATTAATTTTCTCTACTGGAATTGCCTCATTGATTTTGACCAGGAGTATAATGGACACAGGAGCAGCGTGGCGTATCCAAGTTTCGGCGACGACCGCTGAGCGTCTGGTGGCAGCGGGCGGGTACCGCTTGCGCTCCCGCGGCTTGACACAGATCAAGGGCAAGGGCGCCATGCACACGTATTGGTTACTCGGTAGGGATGGTTTCGACAAGGCCTTGCCGACACCGCCGCCTCTCGAGTGAGTTCTAGTTGAGATACTAAAATATTTATCCTGTTTTTATGTTGTAATCTGTAATTAAAACTTAAAATCTATTACGATCGCTTTTCTTCTTATTTATCGACTTTCCTGAAATCCATGAAATTAATAAAAAAATCCTGATATTCTTGTAATAGTAGGATAAATATAGTTAGCTCAGATCGATTCCGATTACTGTTTAATCAATGCAAAAAACAAAAATACCTTTCACATTGTTTATCCATTTGAGAGCTTCGACGTTGCAAACAACATTATTATTAACTATGTAGCGTTTATTCAGATGAGTCAGTATGAGAGCTAGAGTAATTCGTTGAAAGCAATCATGTCACAGACTTTGAAGTTAAGATAAACTGCATGCAAGGATTTACAGAAAAACTAAAAATATATCAATTTATGGTGTTTCCAGATCTGAAGAGGTACTATTTGAGGCGGAAGGCGAAAATGATACCGAGATAAGCGATCAATCAAGCGAAACTAACAAAAGGACTTCGATCGTACAATCTGTAGAACGACAGCGATCTGACCCCTCTCCTACAGTTGACAAATTTTGTTAGCATCTTTTATATTAATGATTAGAGTCACACTTAATGATAGAGCGTTTGGTGTGAAAGATTTTCTAAATTTTCAGCATGGCAACGTTCGGGCGCCGTGTCAGCAGAAAGCAGTCCTCCAGCGCCTACGCTACCGCGTTGTCGCTATTTACGATCATCCGTTTCGACGGTGGCCGGTCTTCTCGACACTCCAAGACTCTCGGAACGGTAAAGCTATCCAATGCTTATTTTACTAATATCACTGACTGCATTTCAATAACCGAGTGTTTTTAGTAGATGGGCTGCATCCGGAGCGCGCACCTTACGGAGGCAGTGGTCGCTGGAGCGTGGCGACGCGCTGGCCGCAGCGGCAGCCGAGTCCCCGGCACCGGCCGCCGTCGCGGCGGCGGAGGAGCCGCTGGCGCTGCGCGCGCCACCCGCGCGGCCGCCGCTGGCGCGCTACCGCACGCGGCGCGACACGTCCATGCTCGACGTGTCCGACCGGTAGCCGCGCCCGCCGCCCTCATCCGTAGCCCTCTCCCCGACAATAATTTTCGTAGTCGAGCTTGAAAACGCCCGATGAC